>CM034156.1:481249984-481397194 GCA_019776745.2 Taxus chinensis
TAATGGTCAGGTGATTTGACATGACCCCTCCACTTGGCTAATGGTGTCGTCTTATTGACTAGCCCTCTAAACATTTGTTAGTGATTATTATTCATATTCCCTTATTCCTTGGATGGATGAATATAACTAAAATAGTTGAGTTGAGATTTGATTTGAAGTTAGAGTTTTTTTAAAATCAAAGTTGGAGCTAATTATTATTATTTGGGCCTCTTTAAGAAATTTATACTTGATAAGTGAAAATTAGGCCCTTAATAAATAAATTAAAAAATCCCCCCTTCCACTAGGATAACCTCTTAGTGGGGAAGATATTAACCATGGAGGTTTTCAAACACACTCTAATTTTGTACAAAATGCTAAAACTAAATTATGTCACACATGGGAAATCGAGGCCCAATGTTTCATTTATCAACTATCATAATAGGTCATTATGTTTTACCATTTAAGGTTGACTTGGTGACACACTTGGTTATTCGCTATTCATTAACTAAGTGGGCCCTAAACTTTGTTTCCCATAGGATCCAACTTCAATCCCTAGGTCAAAAACGTAATAACCTAGGTTAAGGATTATTTATCATTCCAGTTATGTTTCTAGATTCACTTGATAGGGTATACCTAAATGGAAGCCTTCGTGGATCAGATCATGTAATCAAAAGTAGGGACTAACTTCCTTTCTGTGCCTAAGACCATAGGACCTTGAGTTTGATAGCTTAGATGTTTTTTCTTTGTGTAAAGGAACCAATTTCTTTCTTACCATCTTTTAATGGTTTAGCAAGATGGATGGGTAATATTTGATCTTTTAATACTTAACGTAAGGTTTTAAACAAAAAAGTTAACCCAAATTTTTACTGATAAATTAGTTGAGTATTTGGGTTATGAAAATCTTAGGCACATGCCACTTTCCATCCGTGCAACAAATTTAATTTAGAATGAGTCCAAAAATGTTTGACTTGGGATTTTGGTATGGGGATGTTATATAAATAGAAAAGATTTTTCTTTTCAATATCACTCTAGTGTAAAAGAAATATTTATGCGTAAAATCCTTGTCTCCAGTAGATATGATTATATTTATTTCTAACTACACTAATGCACATATATATTTTGACTTGTTGAATTCAAATTAGGTCCACATTGGCACACAATTTGACACATAATGGGCATAAAATTTGAAGAAGAACAAAGGTCAACAAAATAAGGTCAGGGAACAATAGTCGAAAAGAGTGTAGGATCCATTTCCATAAGGAGGCAACCATTTGCACGTGGTGCACGATAGGGTATTTCCTGCCAAAAACGGTAAAAATCTCCATAAAAGCCTAAAATAGAGGAGAGAGAAACATAAAGTAAAGGGGCAAAATCAGAGTCACAATGAAACAAAATATATGTCATAGTTGTGTAAGTAATTAAACATGGTCTAATATTGGACATCAGTGTTGATCACATAATATTCTATAAATGTCAAAGTACCACCTAAATTATAGTTATCATAATATTGTCTACTAGTCTAAGTTTTACATAATAATGGTGTAAGGTAACCAATCACATCATGACATATAAGAATCACAACTAATAAATATCAAACGCACAATTAAAATTTGTTATTTTAAATGAATTCAAAATGTGGCTTTCTCTCCAAATAAATTCCAAAGAAAAATATGTGTTAAATAATTATGAAGTCAACTTTGGAATAAATTTCAAGTGTTGATATGACACTATTTAAGTGTCGCACAAATGTCAAGTTAGAGGTGTCTGCTACTAGCCCCTCTCCCCTAGATAAATAATCGTAACCAAAAAAAGTTATAAAAAGAGTCAACAAAAGGTCGATTGTACGCAAAGGATCAACATAAGGAAATATGCACCAATCACCAATAATCAAGAAGTGCCATGTAGTCGCTTATTCATGCCGAAACAATTGTTATGGAATTTTTAATTACAAGTTTGTAGCTAATTAAATTTGTATTTGTTCAATGAATATTATATTTGTGATTTCTCTAAAAATATCATGGTGCTTGTTTGGAAGTATCTTGAGAAAATAAATATGGTTAAATATTTTGTTTAGTCCATAGACACTTAATATTGATATAAGACGAGGTAATTGCAACTGTATTAATGTATTTATGTACTCATTAATTATTGGTAGGGAGGAGTTAATTGTTATAGTATTAATGTGTGTGTGTTTATTAATTATAAAGTTCTAACATGTTATGTTTCATTGCTACATATCAATATTTAATTGAAATTGATGAAATTTGAGTAAAGGAATTGTTATAACTAGCAATCGTACATGGAGTGTACGATGAAAACGCCGAAGAGGATGGGATGCAGATTTGAAAATTAAGGAAGCAAAAAAAGGGAGAGGACGAGGGAGGACCCCGTGCACAACGAGCTGCTGGTTGAATTCTTGGATGCATGAACCAGTCATGCCGTTGTCGGGTAAAAGGGAAGAGTGAGTGTTGTGCAGCCATGAGAAGTGGAATATTTTGATCAGGCGTAGGATTCCTTCGCAACAATGAGATTTGTCCAGCATAAAGCATTTGGATAACAAGTATATGAATGTCACAAGCACCAGCATCAAGGTTAAGATCTTAGCTTCAATGGAGATTTTGTTGATCGCCATGTTACAAATTCTCTATTTCCTTTTACTGATAAATAAATTGATTGTATGCAACACTTAGAAACATGTGTTCAAGACATGGAAATGTTGTGTATATATATATAGTGAGAGACAATAGGGCAGAAATTATTTGGACAAGCACAAAAAAACTGACACAACTTACAACAATGTAGAACAAGATAACAATTATTATGGATTCATAATGGAATTATTATAATTGAAGATATTAATCTCTAATAATCAACATTCTATAATGAACTTTTGTACCAAAAAAAACTTCACGGGAATATATAAAATGGCACAACAAATAGACAGTAAGTTGTACTTGTATTTGTCGACACTTTGTTATGAAATTAGACACTCTACATTGTTGAAGCATTCATCTTGCCCACTCACTAGTTTCATTTAAGCTTCAAAACTTTAATGTTTCAGGGAGCTCTTATACCACTTGAACAATAGGGACGAATATAATTTGCAATGTTTAAGGTAATGGGGTTATGTAATGAACTTCATACTGGCGAATACATCTTATAAACATCAAGTTTTCTATAATAAAATGTGTAACTACAAAATAAATGATTTGTCAACTTGTCAGAGTATGTAATTGCAACAAGTTTGTTACTATTTTGTTTGGGAGTTGAAATGTGCCGTCAAATATCAAATAGTTGTAGCTGAGATGGCAATAAAACCCTTTGGTTTATGAACATAATAGAAACTTATCAATATGCCATCAATTTGAAGAGTGGAGTTCTGAGTTTTTTTCCCTCATTTCGCACATGGAAATAACAACAAATAAAATTTCATGTATGAGCCATAAAACGCCTTATAAATTCGATCTTAGCACATTGAAAGTGAAGAGGATGCTTGAAGAAACATTCATAACAAAATAATAACTTCATAAATAGTCTAACTTGATCATGATTCAAATAAAGAAAAGGTTGATTGCATGAGAAAAAAAGAAATCAGCAGTCAAGTAAAAGAAAGAAACTACAATACTTCATATTCTCTTTTAAATTCAACAAGTAGAAGTAGGCAAACCAATTTTATTTTTTTTTACCCTGTTTTTTATTTTTAAATCTGTTTTTTTTTTACCAGAAGCAATCATTTACTTTGGAGTGCAAACACAAGCTATGGATATTCAAGTCTGCTAAAGCATTTCATGTTTTTTTTTTGCTGGCTAGGTTTCTGATTTCGTAAGAAGGAAAGAAATCGTTAGTGCAAAGTAACCTGTTATGCAATTTGGAATGAAAGAAAGAAAAAAGATGTCAGCAAAAACATAAAATAAGGACACAAAAGTAAATGGTAAATGCTAGTTACTTAAACAACGAGCTTTATATGAAAGGAACATGTTTCTTGCTATTGTATTAGATAAGTATCCATAATACAACCATGTTTCGAAGAAGAGGAATAAGAACAGGTGCATATCTAGAAAGAATGAAATTATGTTTTAAGTCTACACATATCCAAAGCAGATCAATGGAATGTTGAAGTACCCCATAGTAGCAACTTTCATATGGAGAGTATTAAATGGTGGACACAAAATATGGGAAAAAAATGGTCCATAGGAAAAATACAATAAATTTCAATAAAAAAAAATATAGTAATTTCAATAATTATAAATTACAACATTTTGTTTTGCCTTTAATTAATACCAACGGGCTATTATAAATATAACAACATCAGTTCTAAATAGATTCGGTGGATTTTCTATTATTTCTAGCCGCAATTTTTGGCTTTTTGGGAAACAGATTTGGTAAAAATATTATTGTTTACAACCGCAAGGTTGGGTTTTGCTTTTTCTGAATTTTAATCTACCAAAACCCAAAATTTTAGGAATTTCAGTCAGTGATAAATAATAATAATAATAGGTTTTTACAGTCCACGATGTCGGGCAGCCTGTTTTTGGGTATACAAGCGGCTTATAGCATATGGGCCTACCTCGTACTCACATGCGGGAGGCAACTAACTTTGCTACAAACAAGACATACATACCCTACCCCCCTTCAGGATTTGAACTTGTGACCTCAATTTAAAGAGCACATGTTCTTCACCATTAGGCCAACTCAAGTGTACATTTGTAAAAATAAGATAAATTTGTAAAAATCGGTTGTATTTGGTAACTGTGAAGTACCCTCTTAAAACTTAGAATAGAAGCATGGCGATCAGGAGTGGTCCTAAATTTTTTTTGAATGTAGAGTATATATAGGGATTCATAAGGGCTATGGGACTAGTCCTAACAGTCTTTAAATTAATCTCAATTAACATGAAGGATATGAAGAAGTATAATGGGTATGAGATGGTGATAGTGTCTTTTGGTGTAAGTAAATATGAGTAAGTAATTAATCTTAATGTATATCTGTTGTAAAGGCTATTACTATTGGCAAATGCCAGTCATAATAGCTACTCTTATCTAGTGTTGTTTCCAGCTATGCACCATTGGTAAATACAACCTTCAAACATTGTGCTGATACTACCACAGGTTTACTGGTAATGGACACTACTTAAGGCTATCATATACATGGCACTCTAAATCTACAGGAATGAATACATTATTTCATATATATATATATATATATATATATATAGAGAGAGAGAGAGAGAGAAGGGGGGGGGGGATGGTTCCATAAGGGAGTTGAGTAACAACTAAATTTCAATTAATGGGTAGGAAGTGTCCTACCAATCTTTCAATTGGTCTCAAATAAGAGGAAGGATATGAAGACGTATGGATCACACCTTGCACATAGACAAAATGAGCTACCCCTTGTAAGGTATTGATGCTTATTGAGAAGCACCAGCTATAGTGGCCATATTTCTATAACAAGTTTAAATAATAATTATACCAAATTCCAAACAGTACAACCTGCAGGTTTCAAGGGGCCATTACGTAATAGAGTTTGACTAGCATTATCTTCGATGCCCAAGTGGGATTCCATCCAAATATAACCATGTACCATGTTTTTTAGGAAATACCCTGATCTCTAAATGCTCAAAAATAGTCCAGATTTCTTAGTCATCCAAAAATAGAAAGCAGCAAGAAGTTTGGTGCATGAGCAAAACATGTCAGCGGGATTTTTTTTCAAAGGGGGGCAAGATTAAACAAGGGCTGCGTTGCAGCAGTAGTACCTGCCGTGTAAGCAGTAGGCAAATGATGGAGCACTATTGTGGGAGTTCAGTAAATGTTTGTTTTTGTTGTGAATTTATAGCCTTATTTTTGAACACACGATATCAATGTACACGTGTTTCAATGTTTTATTATTAACCAGTTCAATGAAAGATAAGATTTGGTCTGCAAAATGTTATAGGTGAATGCCATGTGCCAGGTAGTGGGTAAGAGGAGTTGAAAGGAAATCTAAATAAATGCAATGATGTTAGTTGCATTAGAATTAGCCGAACGTAGTTTAAGAGTGATAAGATATTCACAAATAATTCATAGAGTGTATTTCACATATATGAGTGTTGCAAAATTCTTGAGTTTAAAAATCATTTTGCTGTCTAGTTAATGTGTTTTTTTGATAGGAAACAAGTAAGAGGAAAGTAGAGTAGGAAGAATGCAATACAGAAATAGAAACTATATTCCAAAATTAAAATGCACACAGATCATTATGGTTTTTTAGATACTCATGTGGTAGGGTTAGTGAAATAAAGAAATGCTTAAACTTCTGGAAAATATAGATGAAAGTGTATGGAAGCCGTATATTGGCCAGTCCAAACATGGCTAATTGTTTATTGTATATTATTTTCATTGTTGATAGGAGACCAATTGGACCTTGGTTTCCTTAAGATTTCTTAGGTAAACAAAATAATGGAACCTTAGACTTTGTTTTCTCTGTAAATAGAAGGGTTAGGATGATATAAAAATGTTTAGACTTTACGTAAATATATATGAATGCCTACGTAAATGTTTATCACAAATGAGCTGATAAATATTGTTTACATTACAGTTTTAAGGCACAACTAATAAGTTTTTCTACTATTGGATTTGAACCAATGACTCTCTCGTTAAGATTATGCAGTGAACGTGAATATATGTTACTCCTTCCAGACAAGTTGCTGAACACAAGCAAGTTTTCTTTGAATTTTACTTTGAAAAAAAGGGAACTGTACATTATATTTTTTAATTCAGCTTACATTTCTGAAACCCTTACAACTGAGGAGATGTTTTAGTACACTGGATTCCCTCCGATGGCAGAATGAAGCAAGGATTCGAAATACAATTCGTAATATTAAATTTTTGTTTTACAACGGCCAGAGCTTGGGCTGCAAGATAATTTCAACAGAGTTTGAATCACAATTGCAGTATTTTAAAATATTGCAAAAACTATGAAAAATAGAAGGAAATTGTGTACTGACCATCCATTGAAGAAGTTGCAGGTTGAGTGGGAAGCAGGTGGTAATGGTCAAAAGCGTTAATTAAAGGGCCACGAGTAGAGCTAGAGTCACTTTGGAGCAAAAATGATAGTTGTTGTGTTTCAGAGGGTAAAGCTACTTCTCTGACAACAAGCCACATGTCTCCAGGATCTAGTAATAGGGCGAGGTGGACAGAAAACACCTGCAGCAGATGGAAAAGTATAAGAGGAAAATAAATCTTTAATTAAATCGGTCATATCTGTGCAGTAGGTATGTAGATCTTGTAATCAAGGAGTGCAAAACAAAAATGCCACAATTTGTGTCACTTGAACAAATATAACTAAAACAATCGATTTTCATTGGGCATGACATTGTCAGAACAAGAAGAACGACTTATATCACTCATAACTGCATTTACACAAATACGAATAATTGATGTCTTCTTACTTTATCCCTTTATTGAGTAAGATAGATTTTCGAGTTGCCAAATTAGACGAAGATCCTCCCACTGGGTTGCAAGTTATATTCAACTGATTTAATATCATTCTTCAATTTGGTTTTGAGAATAAAAGTGCTTTTTATGTTGTTGCATCTCAAGATTATAAAATCTTATTGGAAATACCTTCAATATATGGCAGTATCGACACCAGACCATTAAATCTCCTTACAAAGTCTGTCAGGCACCTCTCTAGCTTGTTTGATATCCCTTTCCACTTGCTTCCCTCTATAGCCATTCTTTTTAAACAATGCACCTACTTTTTGAGATGGATGATGGTGAGAGTATGCATGCAAGTGGAGTAGAGGTGTGGGAATCTTTCTTGTGCCCCTGACAAACCAGAAAGCTATTGCTGTTATGGGAGAATAGGACTCCAAAACGAGTAAGCTCCCCTTCTCAATCTCCTTAATCAATTTGATACCATCCACTGAACTACTAATGTGGGAGTGTAATTCCTTGAGATTGTCCCTACCATGCTCCCAATGAAGGTTGGTGTCATCAACAAACATCTCGCACCATTTAGGTTTCAAAGGAATGGAGTCTAGAGCCCGCTCCCCAAAATGCTCTGTGAAGAGAATAGCCAGCACTGGTGATAAAGGTGACCCCATTTCCTTTACTATTGAATGATCATAAATGACCCCATTAAAGGAGAAGAATGTGGGGTTTAAAGAAAAAGAAACCAACCTAGCCATACCCTCATCCATGTAAGCTCTGAACAAATCAACTGCATCACCAATCCAGTAGGTTCAGTAATGCAGGTTGACTATTGAAACTTGATTAAATACAGTGTGCAAATCCCCCTATTTAGGTTTGTTGTTTCTGATATTTACATAGCGATCATGAATATGATTTAGTGTTATCTATGACGAATAGACTGAGAATGAAATGAATGAATTAAAATGTAGGTAAGTATTAACATTGTGCATGACATCATGTAATATATATATTTAAAAAGCATGTGTCCATGTATGTGTATAGACGAATTGGACTGAAAACCATAATCTCTATTGACCTTACATGCCAACATACTAGTGCTATAAGATTATTGAAACTTGAAATAATGCATGTATATATTGTGCAAATCCCTCCTATTTGACTCAAGTATTTTGAGACTCCGATTTAAGTATGGTTCATAAATATATAGTATAGTGTTGTCCTATAACAAGCAAAATTTGAATGAAAAGATTCAATGAATATAACTGTTAAATTGTGAATGATGTAATATTTAACCTGTTTATCTCGGATCCCACATCAGATCAATATGAGCAAGCTCTATATTAAATTTTGTTTGATGACTCTTAAATCCAATTTGGCTTCTGCTATATATTCTATATGGAAAAGGCACCATCTTCACAGTTTTCCACTGTAGCGCTATCCATTTAGGAAAGAAAGTAATAAAGGACCTTCTATTTACTTTCAAACTCTTGCTATGTATACTATTTGTGAGAGAGTAAGAAAGAAAGGAGGGAACGAAGAAAGTAACACAGAGGAAGTGGCAGAGGCAGAGAGGGAAAGGAGGAGGGGGGAGGGATGGAGAACAGAGGGATGGAGGAAGGCTGGAGGTGGGTGAAGGGAGGGTTGGTGGCCGTGTGCTAGAAAGGGAGGCAGAGTGCGAATGAAGGGAAGAAAGGAGGAAATAAATTCTAATAATATCCAAGAATTGATCAAACAAGGTCGGTGGGACTCAAAAAAGTGAACCCAAATAGTGATGCGATGATAATGCTATGCTTCAATTACTATTTAATTGTCTTCAATGGAAAAAAGTAAAATTGAAATCTTAATCAATGGCAATACTCTCCATGCTCACGATCAACAAAAAAGTGAACGATGTCAGTTTGTACATTGGAAACAAAATAGGACCAGTCACTTCTGACAAACTCAAATTCCCCTGAATCCAAGGTGTCTAAAACAACAAACATATTAAGCATGGAATTGAAACCAATAAACATCATGGTGAAAGAAATAAACACAACGGTGCATATTAGAAAAAATGGTTTTACAAAAAGTCCAAAATGACCATGAAATTTCTCATCAAGTAGAAAAAGGTTAAGAGAGTGACAAACAATTTCTCCCATACAATATTCTTCATGCTCACGGTCAGCTAAAAAGTGAATGATGTCAGTTTGGATATTGGAAACAAAATAGGACCTGCTCACTTTTGACAAACTAAAATTCACCTGAAACTAAGGTGTCTAAAACAACAAATATATTAAGCTTGGAATTGAAACCAATATACAACATGGTGAAAGAAATAAAGGAAATGATACATATTAAAAAAAAATCGTGATTTAATACAAAAAGTCCAGAATGACCATGAAACTCCTCATCAAGGAGAAAAGGGTTGAGAGAGATAGACAAACAGTTTCTTCCATATTTCGAGTATTATTGTAAATAACATCAAATTAAAAAGCACATGCAGAAAGAAAGGACGTTGCTCCACTTTAAGGATCACTATAACATGAAGTCCCAAACACTTAATAGAAAAGTGCCGCAATAATAGAGTTTCAGAAACCTTGCACTAATATAAGTACCTGAATTTCAAGAGGGTGTCCATGAATGCCCATTCGTCGATCAATCATACAAGAACCATCTGTTGCTAATAAAGTTGGAAACATATCAAATCCATCGGCTAAGCACAACTTTAATATCAATTTAATGCCTGTTTGAACATCTACCCTTTCTTGCAGGGCAAAATCTCCTGTTATTCTTCCATATGCTCTCAATAAGATAATCCACCAGAGACCTGTCAAAGCAACATAGTGCTATTTAAAATGTTCTCTTTTGGCAATAATGTGCATGTACAAAGTAAAAGGATGAGAAACATTCTTATGTTTGTCTATAAATTGTATTTACTAGGAATTTGGTTTCACTGTATCTTACAATGATTTTTCATCATAAACCAATTAATCCTTACCAGAGTCAACAGGAGCAACACGACCAATTGCTGACTCTCCAAAGTCAGGATCCAAGACTTCCTCGGCTGCTTCATTGTTCCCATCAAGAGGCACCGACCTAACCTCGAAACTAGCTGGCATCTACCCCTGTCCTGGGTTGTAACAATCTACAGTCTTCTCCCAGCTCTGTCATTAAAATGTGAATGAAAACATAAATTAGAAATTTTTATCAAGGTCAAGTTCTCAAAACACTATCAAGATAAACTTAAACCTTCTCCATTTCAAAGAAATATAGTAATTGAAAACAACAACTTGGCAATTATTTAGATAATAGGGCTAACAGTGCAATAGAACACCGCTATATATATATAAGATTGCAGAGTGAAACGTTCATTGACATATATCAATGCAAGAGATATAAACGATGATATAAATCAGAACATGTTTTCATCACCTCCATAACCAAACTGGGAGATGGACAACTACTAAAACACCCTGAAAAGCTGGAAGATGGACAGCTAATAAAACACCCCAAAAAGCTGGAAGATAGACAATTTTTAAAACACCCTCAAAAGTTAAGACATCTAAAATATGAAACTCTTATAATGATAGAAATCAGAACAAATTCATATATATGTCATAACAAACTCACATGACCTTCATAGAAATAATGCAAGATGGACTTCTTCTAATACACCCTGGGAAGAATATACATATGAACTACCAGCAAGATAGGAAGGTGTACAAATCCTAAACCACCCAAGAAGGCAGAAAAAATAAATAAGAGAAAACAAAGAATATATCTTAGATTTCCCAACTTACATGGATTTGCAGCCACCTGGGTCGGTAGGACATCTAAAATAAGATGAAAAACAATCTCCAGGATTGTCCTACATATATAAATATATGATCAAATTTTTCAAGATCTGTACCTTACGAACTTACAAATTATCCAAGTGCATGAATTCTTTGAAACCTAATTTCCAGCCTGTCCTAGCAGAAATATCACCATAAAGAAACTCCAGCAACCCTTTAACATGTAACATAGAACACTGCTGGTATCATGGCACTCCTTGAGATCACATCTCTTCGAGGTATTCTATCAAACAGTTCACGTGCATTTTCAACAAATTCATATCGTGCATATCCTGCAATCATGGCATTCCATGAGCCCACATTTCTTTGAGGAATTTTATCAAACAGTTCACATTCCTTGTCTATGCTTCCACATTTTGCATACATGTCTACCAGGCAGTTGCAACTACATCAGTCAAAATTCCTCTATCCATTATGTTTTGATGGATGTCCATACCCTGTTCCAAAGCTCCCATTTTGGCACAGGCAGGGAGGATGCTGACAAAGGTTGTGGAATTTGGCTTTACATCTGCTAATTGCAATTGCATGAATGTTTCGAAGTAATTATAACACATTTTCAACAAATCCATTTTGGTCATATCCTGCAATCATTACTGTCCACGATACCACATTTTTTTGAGGCATTCTGTTGAATAGTTCACGTGCCTTGTCTATGGTTCCACATTTTGCATACATGTCTACAAGAACATTTGCAACCACATCTGATAAAATTCCTCTATCCTTTATGCTTTGATGGATGTCCGTGCCATGTTCCAAAGCTCTGATTTTGGCACAGGCTGGGAGTATGTTGGCAAATGTAAACTGATTGGGTTGAAGACCTGTTTGTTGCATATGGTGAAACAGTGTGACTGCCTTGTGAGGACAACCATGTCTTCTGTATGCTGCAATAATTGACATACATTTAAATATGTTTTTTAGATATGGTATCAGGGACTGCCTAATGGTTTGTTAGATGTATAATTTGCTGGTTTATGTTATTATAATTTGAAGTTTTACAATGAAAAAGGAGCATACTATTTTTATTTGCTGGTTTATTTGAAGATTTATAATATAATTCCCTATTGAAGTTATGTTGCATTCATTTCCTTCAATTTGATAAGCCTCAAAATGGTGAACCCCGCAAAACAAGCTTATAACAAACTTGGCACATCAAAATTTATAGTTGTAAAAAAATTGGTAATCAGACCTTATGTACCTGCAAATAAATGTACCTCTGAATAGAGCAGTGTCTCCTATTTGAATTATTAGCCTCTGCTGCGGAGGAGTTTGGAATTGATATGCCAAATTCATCTCTCCCTTTTCATCTGGTCCTTATAGAATTTCCCCGAATCACATCTTAGCCAAACTAAAACTGAACTTGTCAAGAGTTTCTTTGAGTTCAAGATGCCGAGATACACTAGCAGTTGATTACTAAGAACAGTTGTGTCTTTGTGTCTTAAGCTCTTTTAAGAGATAAGAGAGACAAAAGCAGAAGAAACATCAAGAGCAAAAGTTGCAGGAAACAAATGTCTACCCAAATATGAACACCAATCTGCCCTTGGACACCGCCATGTACACAACAGCAGTGGTGACAGAAAATACCTGAACCAGATGTCAAAATGTAAAGGGGCAAATAAAACTTTAATAAAAGTGGTTGTATGAGGAAGGAAGGAGTTCCGGCAATGAGGAATTAACATTTAACCAATCAAATTAAACATTTGCATATGCACTACCAATTATTTCCAAAAAAATTTACACAAACATTAGCTTTTACATGTTTAACACGTAGTCCAAAGCAAAGTAATAGCATGAGGCGAATACAAGAGTATCTTGCATGGCAGGTACTAAAAAACGGACAGTTTGGGAAGCATAAATCTGTAAGGAAAAATATCACACAAAAGGAAAGTTTGTTTATGACTCAATATTAATCAAAATTTCAACTTTTAATTTTTTTAAATTTGTATGTGTGAGCACACTTGTGTCTATCAAACATACATTATATCTGACCACCCCTCAAACCTGATTATGAAAATATGTTAATATTGTCTGCCATCCCCATACCAATACAGGTACCCATACCTCCTAGTGAGTATGTTCCAGATGCACAATATGTCGGTGGAGTATAATATCTTACTTTAATTCTAGAATCCGGGTTGGAAGCATATCCCATTATGGGTTGCGTTCAAATCATAGGAAATAAAACTGACAACAAATAAAATAATGAACTTCATAAAATTAGAGATGAAATACACCAAAGTTGGCATGACACTCTAGCATTACCTCCATAATAGTAGATATCTATTCACGACTGAGTTTCAGACTGGGACATTTTGAGCCTTCTAATGTGTCAAGTTGACTCAATATGCCCTGAAAAAGAGAGCTCCATATTTCTCAAAAGATCTAGCTTCTTTGGAAGATCATTCGCCAATAAAGAGAGCAAGCATCCATATTCTTTCTTCAGAATCCTCAACGGAGCATGTTGTTTTGACAATTCAAAAATCTGGCAAACTACTCTGATATGGGCTTCACTTAACTCTTTTGTACGTGCAGCAAGCACATCCTTGAGTGCTTGTATCTCACGGATGCTTCTAGCTTCTGTTTCCTTTATTTTATTTGTAAGCATAGAGATCTTGTTTTCGGAATCTCTTATCTACAGAATTTTAAACCGTTGTCCCAAAACAAAAAACAACCAATTAGAGTGTTTGATAAAAAACAAACCTTCGAATTTAAGAAGGAAATTCTAATAAATCAAACAAAAAAACTAAAGAGTAAGCATAAATAGAAATATAGCAGAAACTGAAAAAATTGCAAACCCTTTGTGAATTAAGAATAAACATAAATAAATAGATAGTAATCTAAAATAAACTTTAGCATACACAGAATTACGCTCCATTCTCAAGCTTAAAGACCATGAATCTATTGTTATTAAAACAAATATAACCGAAGAGACTGAGTGCTTTGATGAAAAACAGGGCTACAAATTTTAGAAGGAAATCATATAAGTCATTCCTGTTTGGTAACAGGGTAACAACAACATAACAATTCCTGATTGGTAATATTGTATTCAAACCACAAAAAAATGATGCTGTATGCCTGCGTTTTTTTAATTTTCTTAAACTCGTGTATTCCTGTTTTCTTTTAATTTTCTTAAACTCTTGTATTCCTGTTTTCTTGCAAATTTCTTAAAATTTTAGCATTAGCATTTAGGGTAGTCACTCAGATATGCATGCACACTACGTTTCAACCATATATCAGCATAGCTCTTTAGGCAAAACCGAGTACGACAGGGCACATAGTTGGACATCTGTCTTCCACGGGGAGCCACCGCAGGAGGATCAAGTTGTACGTGTGCAATACAGAGCACTGAGTACGAAACTTTGTAATCAGTTTTGAACAACACATGAAAGTTGCTTCAGGGCTCCGAGGCAGGCATCACTTAATAAAGTTACATTTCTCATAAGTATTTCAATTATTTTGCCCAAATCCTCACTTGCAAAATATGCTGAGATTGTATTTCGGATGGAACAAATTGCTCTCCATTGGCATAATAACATTTCAGGGGCTTCATGAATTAACCATAATAAATCATTTTTCAGCTCCTTAGGTCGAATCTGCATGTCTCAAAAGTTTTCAGGAAATTGTCAGTAAACATTGTGAAGAAACCAAACTTTTGAACCGCTGAATGACAAATAAAGCACTAAGAGAATCTTGTTACGACCTCAAAGTTGTAATAATGTAACTAGGTGGAAATAGTTTTTAGAAAATCTAGTTCTTTAAATCTGTTTTTCCTAGAATTGGTTGCTCAAAGTACTACACAGCATGAAGAAGAGTGCTCCTAATGCAGGCCAAGATAGTTTAAACTCTTCCGTTTCAGAACAAGGCTACAAGATAACGACAAGCAGCTAACATTTGTGAGTTGGTTCTTTTTTCAGTTCTTTTGGAAAAATTAAGTATTTGAAAATTAAGATTCCCTTCCACTTTTATACGAAAATACAATTTTATGATCGATTTCAAACCAGACTCCTATCATGCTTGATCCAAAATCTTTCACGTTAAAGACTTTGTCTTTAAATCTTTATCAAAACTTTTGGTATTAAAAAGACATGTTATAAAAATGTCGGAAAAGTAGTTGAAGGAACGGGAAAATGAACTGCAGAAGATGGCAGAGTCTCTGAAGAATGCGTTGATAGAAAAGGGTGAAGAAACAAAGGAGTTTGGCAAGGTTATAATGGCTGGGTCTAAACGCATTCAAGAGCTAGAAAAGGGTGTTAAGGAAATGGAGGCTAAACGATTTGAAGATATGAAGGCTCTGACTACTAAAGACAGACTGATATCATCATAAGTAGAGGAAGCTTTGCAGAAGATGGAGTATTTGAACCATGCTCAGGGAAGAAAATTTCTAGATGCAAAAATTGGTTGAAAGCAAAAGCATGAGAGCTTTTTCAGAGGTTTTCACCGCTGACAAGGTATTTTCAAGCATTTTTCACTATAATTTTATAGATTTTCATCCCATTGCTTTGAATAACATGTCGCATACCGATAAGATCGGTGAAGAATACACAAATTAAAAAACAGGGGAAATATAAACGACCAGATATCTGATGGAAATTCAAACTTAGCGGACAAAATTTATTGGATGTCTTACCTCTGCCGCTTCCTTCGCGCTGGTGAACGACAGCAGATAAACACATCCGCATTTTCCAGCCTCCATTAAAACCCTAGCCCTCAGGGATTTCGAACGACACAGATCTCAAGAAACAACAACGTCGCTGCAGCACCCAAACACGTAACCATTTTGCCCTAAACGATAGGTACCACACCTCTTTATCCAATATGATCTAATCCGACAGGCGTAGAAGTACATGGGGAGATGGTGGCTTGTATGGATAGTGTATAGGAGGACAAGCACCACAATCTAGAACACAGGGCAAGCATGAATGAAACGACCACAACGAATGACAGTCACTGATGTCTGGACAAGCGCTCTCCCTATTTCTACGACATCCCTAGTGTATGGCTTGCGATTGTCCGTACATCGTCGACCAAACGATCTCGGCCCTTGCTGTCTTTGTCCGTGTCAGAGCCCCTCGGGCTTTCTAACATAGAACACGCCTTTCGGCGTAATTATTACTCCAAATAGTTCCACTTGCTCATCCAATCAAATGTTAATATTAACATATTACTCACAAATTATAAAGTTTACATTATAAAGTAAAAGGAACATTCTTGGGGTTTTATTTATAATATAAATTTACAATTAAATTAAGAGATCATGATTATTATTTACTTAAACTCACACCAACAATTAATACACATATACACATATAAATGAACTAATGCTATATAAACTAATTAGACTTAGTCCCATAATAATTATTTAATAAACATATAATTACATTGATACTATAAACTAATCTCATATAAAATAATCATACCTAGTCCCAAAATACTTATTAAACACAAAAAATATATAAATATTAACAACTATCGAGTATCATACCAATATTAACTATCTACAAACAATATATTCAACTATTAATAAGCCATTATGTAACATTTGTTCTAAATGTTATGTAATTATAAAAAATAGAATTTACATTATGGCAATTGTTTAGATTTCAGTTATATATAAATATAATAACGAAGAGACATGATAATATCTATAAAGTAAAATTACAAGCCTTTGTAAATAAGTTAAAAGCGTGATTTATATCGATTGTAGTCTAATGGCGAAGATGATGACTTGGTAAACCATCCACTAGGGTACGAAACACATACCCAACATGAAGAGTCAAATGGAGAGGGGCCAAAATTGAAAGGAAGGCTAAGCTTTAATATAAATATACACGAAATGCAATCAACAAAATGTTAACTCCATTTATCATGAGATGACGAAGGGACGTTGATATCTAAATAAAATTGTTCATTTCCCATTAAAAAAAGAAAGTGATTTATTTAAACTCACAAAAATACAATTTTTTTAATGAATTGTTCGCCAAAGGAAGGCTAAAGTTTAATATTGATATACACCAAGCACAATCAACAAAATGTAAATTCCATTTATCACGAGATGATGAAGAGACATTGATATCTAAATAAAATGGTTAGTTTCCCATTAAAACAAGAAAAAGATTTATTTAAACTCACAAAAATACATTTTTTTTAATGATTTGTTCCCGAAGGCTAAGCTTTAAATATAGATATACACCAAGTGCAATCCACAAAATGTTAACTCCATTCATCACGAGGTAGAGGTGTTAATATCTAAATAAAATTGATGGTTTTAATATAGATATACACCAAGTGCAATCAAGAGGTAGAGATGTTGATATCTAAATAAAATTGTTGGTTTCCCATTAAAAAAAGAAAATGATTTATTTAAAGAGAAAGACTAAGCTTTAATATTGATATATACTAAACAAAATGTTAACTCCATTCATCAATATAACGACGTTGATATCTAAATAAAATTGTGTGTTTCCCATAATAAAAGAAAATGATTTAATTAAACTCACAATTTTTTTTTAAAAAAAATAATAATTTATGAATGGTCTATTCAAATTGAATACCTCGAGGACATATTGGTTTACATTTTAACATTTTCTTGTTATAAGTAGGTAGTACTCCATCTACATGTTGGTATCAAATAAAGGAACTATCATAATTATATTTAATTTATTTCATTAAATTATAATATAAATTTTGTAATTTTAAAAATTATTAAACATATATATATATATATATATATATATATATAAATATAACGAGGTTCAATAAAAATATATATACATATTTTTTGATTATGAGGAATCCTTACATTTTACATTCTTAAGCACAGTCTCTTAGCCTCGGTAAACTGTAGCCTAATGTGAGGAAGGGGACCACCCGGTATACAATCGGACATGTCAATGGGGTTTGAACCTTGGACCTCCTCTTAATAAATATCCGAACTTTATCAATCAACCAAGACCCCTATGGCCTCATAACTTTAGATGGTAAATACTTTTATTATACGAGGGCTATGAACTAGAGTAGTGGATGAACCTTTTCTCTAAACGGTACACGAAGGCGGGTTTGGGTCTCAGAGCACCCCACTCTATTCCGCTTGGTCCACATGGAGAAATTCGACCCCAACCTCACGGTGTCTCAATGACTAATTATTGAAAATGTCCAATAGACTCAATGGGAATAAAAATATACTATTAAGTAGAAGTAATTTTCAGTCAAAATAAATGCAATTAGGAACAATAAACCCGCAAAAACACTAGCAGATCATAGCAATTAAGTACTCCTGTACCAAAATCAGGCGTGTAAAAATAATAATTAAAACTCGTATTGTTGTCCTTATCAATGCAATTACTTGCAGTTGCGAACTTTCGAGTCTATTGCTTTTTACTTTAAGACTGTTGGTTGAAGAGGGGCGAAAGGATCCTAAGTTCCTTTCCTCAGCCAGGAGAACAGATAACAGAGATTTCAGGTCTGGTGTACATCTCCCACTTCCTTGCAGGTAAGCAATAATAAATGTGTTTTCTTCTGTGATTTTGTTTGCTAGTGTGGGAACCTTTCACATGGACAATCATGGAAACCCATATATGAATGCTCTTGTACATTGGGTTGGTATGCTCATACATTCACAATTGAAGTTACTGTTTTTTTAGGTATCTATGAAATGTTAAATCTGGCAGAGGTTGGTGTATCTGTCGGATTGATTAAAATCTGGATCACGATATTTGATTAGTTAAGTAATTGCGGATGTATTACAATTTAACTCTGTAACAGCCGTTTTTAAACATTCAATGGACAGGGTGGAGATTGTGGTTTTGCTTTTATCCCCTTCTTATGGATGATTGAGATAAGGGACATTAAATGTTTGACATTGAGGGGGTGAAAAGGGGCAATGGAGGAGCTATTTCAAAATGTGGTTTTGTTCTCTTAAGCTCTTGCACTTATGGGATTGTCGCTTGCCCTACAAATTGTTTTTACTGTTCATAATGAGGAGATGGGCTATTGAACAGGGTTGATTTGACACCATTGCCACTCGGTTTGCCAATTCTTCTCGTGGTCACCTTGTTTAGATCTTACATGTTTGGCATTTTTTTTGTGGAAGACTTCAGTCGTGGGCATTCCATGAAGAGATGGGCTATTGAGAAGGGTTGATTTGAGAATATAGATATTTGGTTTGCCAATTCGTGTTGTGGCCACCTTGATCAGATCCTACATGTTTTTTGACATTCTTGTGGAAAGACTTAGGAACAATATTGGGCATGCTAGGCAGGCGCCCTCGCACATTACACCCTGTGGGTGTGGTGCCTGCCTCCTTGAGATCCCTAGTGTCTGATTCTCAACGGGCCAGATTACTGAGCAGGTATTTCTTCTGTAGATTGCTGGGTGGAGTTTTAGTTCTCACATTTATCTTATTCAGAGCAATGACCACTGGCCAATTCTATACCCCTCGACCCAATCCAATGCACAATGCTAAATTGGATTCTCAGATGAGATTGGTTCTCATGACCCTTGAGTACAAGAAATCTATATTCAGTGGTAATGGTGTCTATGCTCAGTCCATAGCAAGATCGCTTGCCAAAAGGGGAAACCATGTCTTGGTGTTGAGTGCAAAGCCAATGAACCGAACTACCAATCTAAACAATGACGTGATTGCCATGCAGGAAATAGTACAAGAAACTGGATTAAGGATGTACGAAATAGATGTGGAAGTGGAGGGAGCTCAATGGGGAAGGTTGGATTGGAAAAGTCCTTGGCATAGCTTTGCAGATGGGATCACTGAAAATGTTGCCAAAATGGTTGTTGAATTCAATCCGTCATGGATTTTGGTTGTAGATTGGTCTGCACTTCCCGCATTTTTACGCCTCAGGGAGGTTGCAGGGACCCAGCAATGTTCAATGGCTTTTCTGAACTTTCGCATATATTATATATCAGAGTATAAGGGTGATCAGGGAATGAAGGAGAAGGAATTCTACAGGGATATGGAATCAAAGGCCGTGTCAATGGCCTCTGCTATTGCTGCTCTGAGTTCTAGAGATGCACATGTACTTTCAACAGAGCTGGGATCTGGCATTTCTCCAGGTGTTTTGCCAAAGCCTCTGTTTCCTCCTCTTCGAGAAGATATCCGATCTTTGGCTATGTCAACATTAAAAGGTTCAGGTGAATGGAAGAAGGGAAGGATGTATATTTCCTGCTGTGTCCGTCTTTCTCCAGAGAAAAATGCTGATCTTTTTGCTTCCATTGTTGAATCTCTTGCGGGTTTTATGGAAGAGCAAGGAATCTTACCTTTTCTATGTGGTGGAGCTCATGGAGGTGGAGAGTATGCAGAGAGTGTTAAACAGAGGGTAAGGGTTGCATGTCCAAAAGCAGTGATTTATGAAGGTTTTATGGGTCCGACTCAGCTTGCAGATATTTATTCTCAAACACTATTGAATGTACATCCCTGTATTTATGATGCATATGGAATGACCATAGTGGAAGCTGCTGCCTTTGAAGCTCCTTCTATTGTGCATGTTGGCTTAGGTGGTGCAGTTGGAGCTGCAGAATTTTTGGATGCTGAGAAAGGCCAAGTTTTTGCTCTGGATTTGAGTGCTTCTATAGACATGCTGTCCAGCAAGATAAAGGAGTTAATTTTGGACGAAATGAAGCTAACCCAGGTTGGTAGGGAAGCAGGCTTGCGAAGCCTTTCATGGGATGAAGATGCCAATGCGGAGCAGCTCCTGACAATTCTGGAGACTTCCTCTGGCACATCTAAATCAGACAATGAAATTCAAAGTTTGGAAGACTAAAGCCTATATAAACAAGTCAGGATACATTTAGTCAATGTTCTCTGTTATTAAGTAGTAAATTCTTATGACATCCAGCGTATTGGCTTGGAAGCATTAATAACACTTTATTGTTGTAATGCCAGTCTGCAATGTGGCAAGGCTTGCAAAAGTTTACAAAAACTGATCAAATGATATTTGCTTTTGCTTTTGCTATTTGTTCGTCAGTCAGTATGCTTCTCCCCTCAGTGTGTGATATCAGATCTCAATATGTTAGAACAGAGAGGCATCACTGAGTTTTAATTCATTCAAATTAAAACACTAATGTATAATGGTGATGTGGTCAATTTGAGTGAACTATTAGTCTCTGTTGGCGTCGGTTTTGGATAATATAAAAAGAATATACAGTACATTCTCTGTTTGCCATGTCATCAACTATACACTGTGCCTATCAGTTAAAGAATCAACTTGCATCCATCTTGTAGGTTGGCCTAACATCTATTTAGGAAAGAATTATTATGGAATTTGTGTAGTTCAGTATATGTATGAAGGTTTAGAGTATATGTTGCCTGCTTGGCATGTTTTGTAGAGCAAACATTCCTACATTGCTTTTGCAAAACAAATATTGCCATACAAATGGTCCTCTGCCTTCTTAATTTTGATGACCTATATTGGAATTGGAGGTCTATCTCCAACTTCTGACCTAGGACGTATACTCTCATGATTCACACAGAGAACTATGAGGGCCCAGTCACTATAACAAATCCAATCTGTGTAGAACCCACATTTCTGTTTGAAGTGTTTCATCTGATCTAGCTATTATTCTCTTAGGCACAGGTACTGAGAGAAATTTGGCCAGTATGATATGGCCTTGGGCTCCTACCTTGTGTCATGTAGCATACATATTGTAATTCTTTATGTGGTTTACAATTGGGGAACAAAGTTTCTCACTTCTGATTGAAATTGTTAAAGGCTGTGAATTACTTGGACACTCCTTCCCACTTTTGATTGGATTTTGAAGGGTGTAGATTTTCTTGAGGCCAATGGTGTCATGAAATATGGATCTTCTCTGTCAATTGATGGAAGTAGCAGTTTGTTCATTGAAGATAGTGATAGTTTTTTCTTGTGGCTACATGGATATTCCAAACTATATCACATGCTTGCTGTCAATAAATAGTTGGCACATTCTCTTACTGATTTTCTGTAGTATTTAAAAAGTGATTACATGTTCTGTTTATGTTGACTTTAGAATCTCTACAATTAAATTTGCACTTACACTCACCTTCTGCCTTTAACCTGAATCATTTACCTCTGAGAACGAAACACATATTGAGATATGTGATAGGAACCATATAAGGCTTCAAGGCAAGTTTGATGTTCTTAATTCTGATCTTTTACTTTTTCACTATAACACTATACATTTTTTAAAGCTACCATGCCTAGTTAGTGGCATGGGGATGTTTTAAATCTATAGGTACCAATTGCCTCAAGTTTTTTGACATTCAAAATTAGTTTGGTGTTTAGGTTCATATTATTTAATGTGAGACTGAAAGCAATATCTAAAGATCTTTTCCTCCGCATATTGAGATCCTTTTCAATTTCCTCTTACGGAGTAACTTCCTATGGCTTAACAATTCTCTTCTCCCCAAACAACGATAATGAAATGCAATTCCTATTCTGATTCAGAGTTGCAATTGTTCCACCAGAAGCTAATGCTGTTATCTTGCTGCGCCTTTTCCTTCAGTGTCATTTATCAATTTTTCGATTGTTATACAGCTTTGTTGTACTTCAATTTTCTGTTGTAAGATATATGTGTGTTTTCAAAATATGATCCATTCACATGGCCTTAATTGGAGTGGTTGGGTTTTCGCTCAATATCAGGGGTTTTAGATGTTTTCCCTAACTAATGCACATGTTTTGAGATCTGGCCTGTGACAGATACTTTGAACAAGGACGTGCTTGAGAAAGGTAAGTGTTGCAACTTAATACTATTTGGTATAATGTTATATGACTCAAGAGCCCGCCATTTTCTATAGAAACATCGTAGTAAAAAAAATGGTGTTCTTGTGTTTTGAATAACCAAATCTGTGGTTGAATCTGATTATTCTTCTTTTTTGAAATAGGAGCGATTATCCTCTTATATGGTTTTTCTAGGTTTCAAGGGTAAAGATTGCAAAAAACCCAAACGTTATTCAAAAATAATTTTGTGAAGATTGTTGTGGAAGCAATTTTTTGGATTAGCTATCGTGAGAATTAAACATATATGTTAGAAATGTAAAATAGAGGCAAATAATGAAGATACACTGTTTCAGAGGTCTTTTTAGAGTATATACGGAAAGGTTCTGTCTATGGCTCAGGTGTGGTATAGGCTATGGAACTCATGTTTTTATAAAGCTACATTTTGGATACAGTTGTTAGTCACATCTATTCTGAACAAGGACACATTTTTTTTTTTGTGTTTCTTTGTATTCTTGACTTTGATTATTCCAAACTTGTTTCTGATACATGGGAACCATGAAATAGCTTAAAACCACTTTTGGCCATACCTGAAATGTTAAGTAAAGAAGACAAAGCTTCAGCTGCTAGAATGCAACATATCATAGAAAATAAATAACCCATAAAGAAAATAAATGAATTTTTATAGTAGGAGCTTCAACAAATGTCAAATTCTGATGGGTTTTACATGATAGTGGGATTGGAGTATTTTTACTTGGCAAATTATTTAAAATGAAGTTGAATTAATCAAACCTGAGATTGAAAGAAAACAAACAATGCGCTAAATGGAATCAGCGCATATGTATCCCAAATAATGAATATCAGGACATAGGTGGTAAAAATTTGTTTCCACTCCCCTTCTATTCATTGACGCATTTAAGGCGCTTTATTATGTTTGTTTGTTATTCAATAGGGATCAATAAAGATGCGTTTCTCAAAAGAGATCTTTTGTTGCTTAGTCATTGCAATTTTTATATATTTCTTCTAACTAAGAACTATGTTAAATGAAACAATGTACATATATCTTATGAGTTAATTACCTTAAGTTGTTAAATTATAAAAGTTATAGGTAAGATGAACAACTGTGATACTTGGGGATGCATCTGTCGCACCCATGGCCCCACTAAAATTTGGGGACTCCTAGACATCACCTTTCAAAAGGGGGAGTCTTAAATGTTTTTCATCGTATTAATTTGTTTTTAATCTACCAAGGAGAGATGACAAAAAGCAACCATGGGTTCCTTGTATGCAGTTTGAAAAATTGATTACGGATGGGGCTTTTAGGGGCAATCCAGGGATTGCTACTATGGGGGGTATTGGAAGAACTCATGATGGGAAAGCAACCTTTATGTTTGCTACAAAACTGGGTATCACTACAAATAATATTGCTGAGGTAAGAGCTATTTATCGGGGACTGTAAGAGGCTATTAAGTGTGGATGGACCCAACTGCAGGTGGAATTTGATTCTAAGGTCATTGTTAGGATGCTAACTATTAATGGGACTTAGAGGAGCTCAAACTGGCAGATTGCGAGAGAAATAGATAAAATTAAAGGTCCGCAGGCACAATTTCAGACTTTCCAAATCACACATATTCCTAGACAGAGAAATCAAGTGGCTGATGCATTGGCAAATTGGGCTCTGGATAATCATGACATAAGCTGCTATGGCGATCCTCCTCTTTGGTGGCCTCAACGGGATCAGGAAGCTATGCAGGCTATTCTAAAACTTGACTATCTTAATGTTTTTTGATACGTTTATTTTCCTTTATAGTGCCCTGAATTAGACAAATAGCTTTCAAGCTTTGTATCGATGTAATTGTAAAAATATTTCTCTTATGAAATAAAATATGTCTTTTAAAAAAAAAATAGTAGTATTTACTTTTTGAAATTCCCACAATTTAAACATATTCAGGGCATAGGTTACATCCCTTGAAATTCGGGGGGCTCCCGCCTGTCCCTGCACCTTTGCATCTTGACCCTGAAACTTGGGGTAACATAGATGAGAAGCTACAAGCAGAGGGTTAAAATATTGTAATAAATAAGAATTCCTAAATACTCGTGAGTGAATGAACAAATGCTAATTATTTTTTTTGGAATTGAGGGTAAATTGAGGGTGTTGAAAGGACCCACATCCTTGTACAATTGAGGATTTGTTTTGAGAGGATCCACAACTTGGTTACAATGAAGGGGACCACCATTAGGAACCCAATTGAAGCAACTATGAAACCATAGTGAAGATGCAACGACCAATGACAATGACTACAGTGAGTGGGACAACTATCAGTGACGGAAGCGAGAGGAGTAGCCACCAACGTCAACAACGAGAGGAGCGGCCACCAGTGTCAGCAGTAAGCGGAGCAACCACCAGTGTCAACAGCGAGAGGGGCAGCCACGACAACAGTGAGAGGAGCATCAACAATGAGCGGAGTAGACACCAGCGTCAGCAGTGAGAGGAGTAGTGAGAGGAGAAGCCACCAACGTCTGTAGCGAGAGGAGTAGCGAGAGGAGAAGCCACCAACGTCAGTAGCGAGAGGAAGAGCCACCAGTGTCAGCAACGAGGAGGAGCCATTGGCGTCAGTAGCGAGAGGAGTAACCACCAACGTCAACACGAGCAGAGATGCCGCCTCTAGCGGCGAACCACCTCTGAGGAGGATTGTGCCTCGGGGGGATTTGAACATGGGTGGGCAAGCACACAACCATGTGACTTGACTGCACCACTCCCACCCCATTGGCAATAAATGCTAATTATTATGTAAATTAATTTGTCAGATGTTCCAAGTAGGGTAAAAAGAATTAATACACATTCTGGATGGGAAAGAATTGGATTTTATGATTTGGTGTCAATATTATATTCACTAGTGCTGACTCACAGGTGTTTGTTAAAACATTACTTATGCATGATAACTGCAGCCTTCCATGTGTAGCATCAATTTTAAGTTGAACTCCATCGAAAGTTGTATATTGGTTATGACATCTTTAATGTGTTCTTTTATTTAGGGAGCTGTGTGAAGTTGCAAAGAGTGATTTGCATAAAATTACAATTCATCCTCATATCATTGATTCATTGGAGTTGCTCTAAATGTTAGCATTATGTAGGATAGATTCTATTGATTGGGGGAAAGTTAGCTTTTTGAGGTAAGGTGATCACGTAGTGCGATTGAGATGCATGTGTTCACATGGTTTAATCGCATGACGAACAAGCTGTCAAGAATATTGTGTCAATACTCACATGAAAGTGAGTTAGTAAAATAATGTACGTGTGAAGAATAATGTAATGAGTTGTTAGTAACAACTCATAGTTAATAATGTATGAGGTGTGAGAGAGATTCTAGGGTATGTTACATATTTTTTTAGTTAGAATGTGATTGTGTGAGAATATAGGCGAGCTATAATGGCTCATGATACTTTTAGATATGAGTGGTTGAAGGAGATAAGTTTGACTCCTAACTTATAGAAGATCAATACACTATATATGTAATCTTCTCTGTGAATAACATCATAAATTTATTTTGTAACACACTGAATGCTATTGAGTATATTGTGAGTTTGTGTGTGTAAAAGCTCTGCCAAATCATAATTTGGTATCATAGCATCTGTAGTCATGGAATGTGATATGGTGTGTTAAGATTCTTGAAGGGGCTTCTCCACAATCATGGCTGTCCCATTGGATGAGAGGTTATTGTGAACAAATTATTTACTTTGTAGATTTCATTTGGTGAGCGTTTTAGCAATAATTTAGGTATTTAAATAAATGCTTTATTTTGATCTACCACGTTCAAAGATTTGGATCACTTGTATAAAGTACCATACAAAGAGACGTGATCTCTATGACAGAAGAATTTATGCATTTGCCGAGTTAGACGGTGGCTCTGTTTTTCACATACAAACTGTCATGCACTTCTCTTTCCCAGCTGTATTTGGCGTACAATTGATTTGAGCTTGCATCCACATTGCTCTCAGTTCGCCTGTCTGTTTGGCATTAACCTGCGAGCCAGCAGTCTTCTTCTCTTGGGCCACACTGCATTGGACAGCAAGACAAAGGCTTGTGTTGGATCTCCTAGTGCCCGCCTCAGTTACACCACTCCACAGCTCGGTCTTCATCTACCATTCTTCAGGCAGCGAGCTCAACTTGACAGCCTGCTATACCAGCTGCTACTCCATCTAGAGACACACAACCTGCTACAACCAACACTTGACTATCAGCCATTGGATTCTGGTGATCTTGTATGTAATCTGGGTGATTGAATTAGCCTGCACAAATCAACATGTTGTCCTCCTGCAATACACAACACTGATATGATCTATGATCCACATAAACTTGGATTGGTCTGCTATGAAGCTCTAATTTGCCAAGATATTGGTGTGGAGTAAGAGATTTGAGTATTTGTGTTGGAATTTCAATCCAGTGTTACGCGGGGACACATCCCCTAAATTTTGTTGATGTCCCGAACGTTTTGGGGACTTGGGGACTTCCCCTATTTTAAAAAAATCTTTCAAAAGTTTTCTGATGTTTTTCTTTTAAAAAGTTATTTTTACCAAGAACATTAAATTATAATATTGAAATTACCTAAAATACATTAAATACAGTTTAAACCCTAAATTTCATTGCAAATAGTTAAAATGTTTAAATATTAATTTTTATATTTTATTTGAATAATTGTCCCCCTGCCATCTCGGAAACCCCGTCCCTTTGTCCCCCTGTCCCCGAGACTTAGGTAACTATGAATTTTACATTGAGAGCAAAGAAGATCTTTGCGTTCTTTTGGAACGGCCCTCTCAAGCACATGCAAACCTGTCAATTTGTAAGCTCGTGATTTGTTTTATTGAAGTCTCCAAAAGTTGTGTATGCCTGTGATTCAATTGGTTCATGTGGCTCTTAATTAGTGTCAACAAGTGTAGCCGTGTCATTGTATTAAGTCGGCTTGTCTATTTCTTAATATAACCTTTATTTTGTTATTTTTAAAGTTTCTATAGGTATTTTTTAGATGTGTTTATAGAACAAGCTGAGCTCATATTTTAGTTATCTAGTTGTGTATTGTTCATTATCATTGTCATTTAGTTCAGTGGCTATTGTCAATTTAAAAGTCATACTAAAAAGAAGATTTATTGGTCTTTTTTATGGTTTGACAAGTGCCGTTATCATTGTCATTTAGTTCAGTGGCTATTGTCAATTTAAAAGTCATAGTAAAAATAAGATTTATTAGTCTTTTTTATGGTTTGACAAGTGCCATATGACATTAGTGTTGTCGTTTTGAGTCGTCAAAATGCAAAATAGAAAAAAAATGCTTCACGTATGCATTTTCGGTGGAATCCGATGTCCTAAGTCAAATTATTTTTTTGGGGGAATTATTTTCACTAATCTATTTGAGATAAACCCACTAGAGGATGAAGGAAAGAGAGGAAGGAGGTTGATCAATGACCTCTCATCAGTCACTAGTGATGGGGCTACGAAATTGCATTAGTGACAATCAGCTGTGCTGAAACAACTAAAGCCGAGATCGGTAACTAGTGGCAGTGGATACCAGTTATGCCATTTGAGAGCAGAGTAATAGTGATCTAGAATGGTGGCTACGTACGAAGACATTGAGGAGTGACTCCTCGTTGTTTCCTTTTCAGTTTTTGTGGTGTGCAAAATAAAATTTGTAATGTTAGTATGGAGTTTCTATATTTTTCCTCGATGTAAAAGTAACGGAGATTCTGAGCAGAATAATGTAGCATCATGATACTTGTATGTGTAGGTTGTTGGTTGTCCTGTAAAACCATTTCAATGTATGGGATGCTAGTTAGAGGAAGGAGGTTGATCAATGACCTCCCATCAGTCACTAGTGATGGGGCTGTGAAATTGCATTAATGACAACCAACTGTGCTGAAACGACTAAAGCTGAGATTGGTAACTAGTGGCAGTGGATATCAATTATGCCATTTGAGACCAGAGTAATAGTGATCTAGAATGGTGGCTACGTATGAAGACATTAAGGAGTGAGTCCTCGTCGTTTCCTTTTCAGTTTTTGTGGTGTGCAAAATAAAATTTGTAATGTTAGTATGGAGTTTCTATATTTTTCCTCGATGTAAAAATAATGGAGATTCTGAGCAGAATAATGTAGCATCATGATACTTGTATTTGTAGGTTGTTGGTTGTCCTGTAAAACCATTTCAATGTATGGGATGCTGGTTAGAGCCTGTGTAAATACTAAAACCATAGTCAGATGTGGAGGATGAACAAATAAGTCGATGCTTGTTCATACCTGGGTGGTATCCATCCGTGAAAGCCATATGTGAGAATACAACTTTGTTTATGTGCAAGATTGATGCTGCATGTTTGTTGAGTTGTGTGCAAGCATGTGTGGCACACGTGAATCAAGATCATGAGCAAGCTTCGTGGCGGCATGATACAGTTCCAGATTCTTGTAATATCTCTCATGTTCGCACTAAGGGCCAATGTTAGGAATATTGTGTTAGTACTCACATGAAAGTGAGTTAGTAAAATAATTGTATGTGTGAAGAATAATGTAATGAGTTGTTAGTAACAACTCATAGTTAATAATTTATGGGGTGTGAGAGAGACTCTAGGGTATGTTACATATTCTATAGTTAGAATGTGATTATGTGTGAGAAGATAGGTGAGTTATAATGGCTCACAATATTTTTAGATATGAGTGGTTGAAGGAGATAAGTTTGACTCCTAACTAATAGGAGAACAATACACTGTCTAATCTTCTCCCTGTGCATAACATGTTAAATTTATTTTGCGTCACACTGAGTGTTATTGAGTATATCGTGAGTTTATCTGTGTAAAAGCTCTACCAAATCATCACAAGCTTCAAAGATAGCCACACAAGAATATGTGGAGAATATTCCCTGCATATGAAAAGAATGAGCTTCTTAAGAAAGGACATGCGGCGCGCAAGAAAGAAGCCAAGACGCGGATAATCTGGGATTGCATGATGGACTTAAGGATGAAGGGAAGTTTCTAGAAACTCAAGGCTGTGTGCGAACTCAGTAGCTAGGCTGCCTAGAAGGATCCAGGGATAGAATCTAAGGAATATTCACATGAAAAATGGCTGGGCCAGGTCAGCATGTGAATCCTATAAATACCCCTTTATTCCTAGTTGAAATAGGTTCTTGTTTTGGATAGTATTGCAAAGTTGTTGTAACGTGTTGGAGAGGAGAGAGATTTGTTGTTGCTTTCCTATAAAGGGTTTAAGGGAAGAACCTGTAAGTTCCAAAGGTTTCATGAATGTATATCTGTAGATCACACATATCTGGTGCATATTTGTTGTAATTCATATATATATATATATAATTTGTGTCGCAAGGCACACATATTGATACAATTTGTATCATTCTTTGAGAAGATCAATGGAAGGGATGTGTTTTTGTGTAGATCGGGTTGAACTTTATGTGAATTGTCAATTAAGCATGTATTGTGTTTACTCTGGTGTGTTGAAGGATATTTGTGCCTATTTTGTATGTTGTTGAGGTTGCTAGGGTTTGATCTGACATAGTCACGTGTAATCGTCCAGGCATTTGTCTAATTCTTGTGTCACGCTTCTATAACGAGTGATCTTGGATTGCTTTATTGCACTTCGAGTGAGACACTCATACGCAACTGTGAGTGAAAGTGCTGGTGCAGATAAGAGTTCTTTGTGCTATAATGTGCGTAATGGTTTGATTTACGCAGGTATTCTAGAGAGTGCGCAAAAGGTCTTAAACTAGGCTAACAGATTCCAACCTAAAAAACTATTTGACGAGGTGCAGAGAATCTGTGAATAACATTTGCAAATTTTGCAATGTTGCATGGGTACAAGTTTAAGGGGAGGGTAAGGGGTACTCCAGGGACATGTCTATAGCACCTGTTAAGGCATCCCAAAACATGTGTATGCTGGTAGGGTACTGTTGGTACTATATAAGTCTGTGCTCATTTATTTCAAAGGGACACTCAAAATACTGTTGGTGATATTGGCACTAAAATAATCGAAAATATTAAACATCATATTAAACAATGATGTATCTGTCATAGTTGCTTATACTCTCTCTAGGTTCAAAAACCAAGTGTGCACATGTTACTGACAGCCAATCAAGCTATATATATATATATATATATATATATATTATAAATGTACTCATTTGTTACTGAAGGACACTCGAAACACTGTTGATAATATTGGTACATGAAAACCTTAAAAATATTAAACACCGATGTAACTTTCATAGTTGCTCATACTCTATTTTCAAAAACCAAGTATGCACATGTTACTAATAAAGCCAATCAAGTGCCCACAATTAAAAAACAAGCTCTTCCAAGCTCAAAAATTGTGTACATGCAAAAATCAGCCAAAACAAATTCAACAGTTTCTCTAATTGTTGAAATGTAACCTTCCCAATCTACATAAACTACCCGGACTGTGTGCACATGCAAAAAATTACACCTAAAATTGAGCACAACCACTCGGAATGAAGTTCTGAACACTCACGGTCCAGAAACAGTAAAATACTCTTCCAGAAATCTTCTTTCTCTGTCTTGAGAAATGAGAGTTTAGAGTGTTGTTTTTTTCTTTTGCTTGCATCATGTATTTGGTCAAGATTAGGCCATTAGAATCTTATTTTTAAACAAGTTTTGGCAGGTTACAAGCACCCTCCCCAATGGCAATATCCCACAACTGAAGGGTTGTGTCATGTCTCAAGCCATCCGGCAATCTGTATTCAGTAGTTTTACCTCAAGCTGGGCACTGATGATACTGCCTTGTGGTCCAGTTGATGTCTGAATACATAACATCCTCATTTCTAGTATTTGAAATCGGGATCTTTCAATTTTAGGGGTAACCCCATCTCAGGTATGTGTACCTGTGATATAGTAAATATGTCAATTAGAAGCTCAAAGGGATTTTCCCAAGTGCCTCATGGAATCATAGAAAATTCCTTAAGGTCAACTTTTGACTGAAGTAGGGGATTTTATAAAGGTGGCAACAGTGATGAATCAAAATGTGTAGGGAAGGTTAGAATGCAGACATAGGTGCAGAATGAAGAGAGTAATTGCACAAGGTGGTAAAAATCATATAATGGCACATGAAACCAAAAATATAGAAAATTCTGACCGTACATGAGAAATATAGAGAGAATATCTTGTACACATCTGGCAAGAAAGGAAAAAATAACTATCATAGACGAAAATGTGTAAAACTGCATGTATATAGACATCTACATAGTCATGCTAACTTCTAAGTACTTGAAGAAGATTTATTTGTTCAAATTCTCCTTATACATTCTTGCTATGTTTGAATGCTTTCTAATTTAGCATCTCTTCCCGAGATTACTCTTATTTATACTCAAATAAAATGGTCGGGCTTTAGTTTTACCCACTTTGGGTTCACATCCTCTGGTTATGTTTACATTGTTTTAATGTTTTAGTTGTTGGATACTTTTTCAGCTCCTACCATTCCTTTTACCTAGTACTTTTATATTGTGAACTGCGTTCTTTTGAGTGCCATTCACCTACTTTGGTTACTTGTGGAAATTAATATAATTTCTTCCTTCTCTTTGGGTGTTTCTCAGGAAATGAATCACAAAAGCTTTTGAGAACTGGCTGTACTAAATTTGATCAATTTAGCAAACACAATCGGCAGTTCAGATTTTCTTTAATTCGGGGTTCCCTATTCATAGAAAATATAGATTTCAACATAGGCCACCACTTTGAGCCTTGCAAAATTAAGGCACCCTCAGGTCTCCAGAAAATGAAGCAATACATAAAAAGCTGAGATGGGCTTCTTGGAGATAATTTTCTAAAATAAATTGGTTTTGAATATGCCAAAGATGACTTTACTAGCATCTTTAGCTTGACTTATGAAGGACGTGAAATCTGGGTTACAACAGAAAACTGTCACTATGCACTCATTTTTTGTGAAAAGTCATTCGGGGTGTGTGCACATGCCTCAACACGGACATATCTGGTATATAGTAAATATTCCAACCAACCATGCACCTGTATCTGTATCTGTACAACTTATTTACTGTGCACCTGTAACTGTATCTGTTCAACTTATTTACTGTGCACATGTAACTGTAGTCTGTATCTGTACAACTTGTTCAAAAATAAGTTGTACAGATACAGCCACAGGCGCACAGTGAGTTGGAAGTATGTACTATATACCAGATATGTCCGTGTTTTATATATGCATATACATATACATACACACACACACACACACACACACGTTTTGAATAATACATAAAAAATAACAAAATTCAAAATAGTTGTACAGATACAGTTACAGGTGCACAATGGGTTGGAGGTGGTACTATATACAAGCTATGTCTGTGTTGAGGTATGTGCACGCACCCAGATTCATTGCTTATGAAGGATGTGAAATCTGTGCTTACAAAAGGAAACTGTAATGGTGCACTCGGTTTTTGTGAAAATCATTGGTTGCATAAGATAGAGGCATGGTTTGGGCTGTATGCACCTGCCTCAACACGGACATATCTGGTATATAGTACATACCTCCAACCCACTGTGCTTGTTACTGTATCTGTACAACTATATTGAATTTTCACATATCCAAGTTTTGGGTATGTGCACTAGATACTTTGCACGCATACCAGGGTAGACCTGCACTCAAGTAAACTTGGATAGAAGTATTTTTGCTGCAAATGCTGTGATGTGGATAATACATCTGTTGAATCACCAACCAAAAGAATTGAATTTCCTCCTAGGTGTGTGTATCTGTCGATAAATAAGTAGAGAGGCAAAATTTCTAGTTCTCATCCCCCTCCCCCATACGAGGCAGCGGCCACTTGCTATGCGTTTGCACGAGAGGGTGTGTGTGAGCAACACCATCCTTGCCATTAATGGTCATCGTATACGTGTGGAAGGACTAGTTGTGCTTAACTAACATCACCTACAGCTTATGTGCTAAGGAATATAAGCTCAATAAATAGAATACTTGCGCTCCATATAACTGTATGCACTTACCTGAGGTGCAGCTAGGTAATCACTGAGGCCCCTGTTACGAGAAGAACAACAAAGATTAGCAAAGCACATGTTAGAACAAATAATACACAACACAATTCATATACAAATCCTAGACTGATTATCATTCATCAACATCAACTACCCATACAAACATAACCATATGTCACAATAAATATTACTTGTGCTTCCATTCAATTCTTGAGCCATCACAAGATGCAACATATACATCAAGATTCTGTGAGTATATAAGAACTCTTATGTGTAATGCACAATACACTGTACATCAAAATACAAGGATATGTCTTCAATGCTTCATCTCCCCTACGCTCTCCAAATTTGCATCCTAATGTTCAACTTTACTAAACGTCCCAAATGAGAGGTTGGGGTTCTATTTATAGGTGCACCCCCTGCTATACTCATGACAATTAGATACTGCTGGATATTTTCTAGATAACTCTAGAAGATTCCCGAGATTGCCCCATGTGCACTTGGTACCTTATTTGGATCATCTACATGCTTCCTTTTCCTCAAGACCTGACACCTGTTTGGCTGCATGGCTTCCTCATTCACTAGCTCTGCATGACAATTCTCCTCTGTGTGGATATCCCTCACCTTCCTTTGTCAACCTGGCCTATTCGGCACAGACCCTTTGCTACCTTCTTCATGTTCTAGGTACATTGTTCCTGTGTGCATTGTCTTAATCAAAATGACACCCTTCGCATGGTGTGTGCAACCTTGGGGTCAACAATCCCCCATACTATTTAGCTTCATTGTCCTCAATCAGGCTCTCAATCCCATTAGTGGTTGCTTTTCCTCCATTCTGTGCAAGTACAACCTCCAGAACCTTAGTTTCCAGTTCCTAAAATTGTGTCCAGCACTCAGCTGCAGCAACTACTACCTTCTTTACTTCTTGCGTGGCCAAAATTAAACCTTCCAGGCTGGCTTAATTTTGAAGGATTCTCTACGTACCTTTGTTCCATGGCCTTATACTCTTTCTTCTGTTTCAGCCATTCTTTGCGCATGATCTTCTCTTCTTACATGGTTTTCCTGTGAAACTAGTCAAAGATTTTATCAATCCTTGTGCACAAACATTATCCCGACATTGAACACATCTGACTTATGCATTTGTTTTTGGCTTTCAATCTTATCCTTTTCAATGAATATGTGTGCATACATTTCATCATACTTGGCCTTGTCTTCTTTCATGGCGCATCCTCAAAACTTTTAAATTAGAACCGTTCAAAAACATGGTCTGCTAGTTTTGCCTTGTCTTGGAGAGAGTTAATAATCTTGGTCAACTCCTCTGTGTGGTCTTCCTATGTTACCTTTGCCTCCCCCACCTTCTTTGTCTGGAGTTCATCCGGCTTTAATTGCTTTTCTATTATTGGCACATTCAATAGCTTCTTGACCCCTGTTCCCAAGTTCCAACTTGTACATGGGCTCCATCTCACCTATGTCTTTGGTTCCCCATATGTTTGGCCTTTGTTTCTCAACAGGATCCACATAGCCTTGTGTGCATCCTAATTTCGTGTTTCCAACTCCAAAATATGGTTGATTGCCTTTCCCAAGTTTTTTGTTAACATGCAACTATTTCTCTTGCTCTTTGTAAACATGTTTTTCTGACTAAAGTGCGCAGCTAGACATTTCCTTGGCTATCCTCACCAATGCAAGTGCCCCTTGTTCCGCTGTGCACAAACATGGATTACATGCTAGGGTACCTTCTTCTGCTTTTGCACTTATATCGACTACATGCTGAATTGGATCCCAAAGTGCTTCTACCAGGACCTCGAATTCACTACACTTGTACTACTCATAAAAAATGGTCTTCAATCTTTTGGGCCTTGCCTCTGAAATGTATTTCGTGTGCTTCACCTCCTAGGAGGTGAGAGATAATTGGGATGACGAACTCCCATTGACCTGGCTTGCTTGTGGGATGTTAGGTTGGACATTCTGGGAGTCATCTTGACCTTTCCCTTCCTATTTTCTAATATCTGCCTCCATCATTTATCCTTCTCTTGAACCCTACCCTGCACATCAGTGGTAGTCTCTACTAGAACCTCTTGAGTAATGTTAGTATTTTCCTTATTTTGTCCTTTCTCCAGGCTTTTCCTCTTCTTAGCTTGTGGATCCTCTTTTTACTTGACGCGGGGCTGTTCTGTATTGTCCTTGCACCGACCCCCTTTTCTAGTCCTTGGACTCCAGTGTGACATTTTTTGTTTATGTTCTACAGCCCTCGGTCCTCCTCGCACTTTTTCCTCCCTAGGTTCCTCTGAGGCTTTGTGCACATCCTTGAGACTAGTTGTTTTGTCTTCAACATTGGTCTCTTCCACAGCTCTTTCTTGAGATATGTGCACCTTCTTTGTCGTCTTTGGGCTATTTGAATACGGCGATCTAGAGTCCTTTGGGGTCGTGGTCGTCTCCTTTCGTTTCCCCTTACTAGCTTTTTTCTTAGCTTCTAACTTTTTGCACTTTTTTTCCCTTCTAATCACAGCACCTTCATAAATGACCATGTCTACTACTATTCTCTTCCTCTTTACCAGGTTCTTCACGGTTGTCTTTACCTTTGCCTTAGCCGACTTTAGCTTTTGTTGGGTTATTTCGCACATTTTTCCCAACACCTACTGTTCTCTTCCTCTTTACCGGGTTCTTCATGGTTGTCTTTACCTTTGCCTTAGCCGACTTTAGCTTTTGGGTTATCTCGCACATTTTTCCCAACACCTTAACGTGTTATGGTTGGTCTATCTTTGTGCTGTCATTATCAGATTCCTTGTCTGCTGGCACTGCCAAAGTACCCATCCCGTTGTAATTTTTGTGCACTTGGATTGCTTCCTTGTCAATCTCCCCCACATCTACCTCTAGGCGGGATGTCTTCTATCTTGTTTGGTGCCTCCTAAATGTATTGCGCTATTACTCCATATGGTAGTTTCTTCTATTTGGTCCATTGACCATCATTGTTCTTAATACTTGCCAAAGTGTAATGCACCATCACACAAAACTTGGCATGGACATCATGTGTGTTTGGCATCTTTTGTGGCTCTCTGCATTCCAATCTGAATGCAGCTACAATGTTGTCATACCACTTGTTCATTTGATTATAGTAAGATTGGGTCATATATTGTGTGTGAGACTCACAAAATTGAATGTTTGTAAACGAACAGTGGTAAGACACTCCTTCAACCTCAATAAACGATACGATGAGGACCATTCCCCACCTAAATGTTGTTCCATCCTAGAGTGCTTTCTCAATAGCTCTGTTCATTTCCTCTGCTATGTAGCACGCATAATTAATCGTTGCTGCTCTCATTCCTACCCGGTATTGGACATGGACAATTTATTTGGATACCAATCCCCATAGTGCTACAGGATCTCATCAACCTCACATAAACGTGTACAACTGAACTGGAGATCTCATCCAACACAATAGCATACATGCCTGTTGAACAAATTGAGTTTTTTGTTCACCTCGGCTGTTTCTGCGGTGTCCAAAATTGTTGTGCACATATTTGTCCCCTCATCCGCAAGACTTTTTATCTTACTCATACACGCAAGGCTTATCTTCAATTTTCTCCTTGCTAAGTAAAATCTTCCTTCATGCGCATGTGATAACAACTGTTTGACCAACTCATCTAGTTTTCCAAAATAATGCAACTCTCTAGTAGCTTTCAAATACTTGCGCATGGATACACCCTTCCTCTTCCTTGCCAATTCTTTCGTCCAAATATTTTGGTACTTTGCCTTCCCATGATCAAAATCCTCAACCACATGTCCTCAAGCATGTTACCAAATGCTCACCATGTCTTACACCTCTGGGCATGTCATTAAGTTTTGACCCTATCCCCACTTGTACATGCTTCTTAATTTTCTTCGTCCTTGGCCTCTTTGATGGGGTTTGAACTTATTCCTTGATTTATGATTCTTCTACTTCACTCCCACTCGTGCTTGGTCTTCCACTGCCTTCCTCTCGTACAATGTAGGTTTCTTCTTGCTTCCTTTTCAACATCACAGGTCCTCATGCTGGATTAAACTTTGCTCCTCATGGAGAATGAAGCTTCCTGGGTCTTAAACCCTCTGTTTTCACCATATTTATCCTTGCCAAATTCTCCTTCAATGCAACCTTGAATTCCTCTCTGCTGCAGTGGCAAGTCTCCTTTACCTCACCTTCACGTAGTCTCAGGCTGAACATAGAGCCATAGCCTTCCTCCTCTGGCCTTTCCGACATCTTCTTCACACTTTAAAATTTCGGTTAAACCTGCATTCTCCAAACCACCCTTCACCTTTGAAGGACTCCCTAATTGGTTTTTCCAAACTTTCTCCCTCGTTTGATCCTTCAACTCTCCTTGCTCGCAAATGCTTTCAAATCCTCAAAGCCTCTTTGTGCATAAGATTCTTTTATAGCATTTAGTGCGTTAACTTGTTTCACCTATTCATGGCCTTCCCCACTTGTTTGTGTGCTTCATCCAATGGCAACATTCTATTCCCCAACGGGTATCACAGATGCTCTCAGATCCCTAAAGCCTCACGTAGCCTCTTCGCATGTGCATAAGCTTCTTTTATAACATTTAGTGCATTAACCTGTTTCACCTACCCGTGGCCACTTGCCCACTTGTTTGTGTGCTTCACCCACTAGTAACATTCTATTCCCCAATGGTCACATGACATCTTCCGCGTGCACTGAAGTTTTACTTCAGTGCAACCTATGTCCCTTCTTGTTCCACCCTGTTCCCAGGCCAAGCACACCACCACTTCTGCACAACCAATACCTTGCGTGCATCCAAACCCATCTCTAGCATTGCACACTACACCTTTTTTGCAACCTCTGCCTTATGTATTTAGTAGGCTAATTTATTTAGTGCACACATCACCACACCCATACCTCCTTCTCTTGGGTAACCTATTAATTCCCTTGTCCATTATTTCTTTTGCTTTTGCATAGAACTTCAACCTTACTGTCTCTGTGCAACACTTCATTGTCTCTGTGCAACACTTCATTCTTGATGTTTTATCCTTTCTTTTTGCAGAACTTCGTCCTTACCAACTACGCGGCCTTTCTTTTTCTCCCTTGACAAATATGTGCTAATTCCTATTGTGCATCCTTTTACTTTGTCAGTTGTCTTACACTTCCTACTCTTGTAACAAACTTAAAATGTGAATTGAAATGTTTTCATTTGGAGCAAGCTCCCATGTAAAGCAAAAACTTGTTTAACAAAGGAAAATGACATAAATGATAAATATTTTTGTACAACATTTTTTTTCATGGCCCTAGACCTTATTGGTGGTTTTCCCTGCATGGCTATTTGCAGTATAGCTTTAGTCTACCCCCTTCCACGCTTCTCCGGAGTGGTTCTTCAGGTGCCATATCTATTTTTCCACAAACCTTTTCGAGTCTAATTGCTTTTCCTGTTTGGACTTCTGGTTGTAAAATCTTACTGTCTGCATTATGCACTCTTTGTTATACCTTAATACTCACAGAACATGTGCGAACAGGTTGGACAACAATATTTTCCTTTTCTTGAGGTTTATCCAATTTCCCATACCTAACTGAGATGGTTCATTTGCTACCTTGTTAACATGTGGAACCCACTTCATCATTGTCATTACTTCCGTTCTACTCTTCTGCTCGCTACACCTAATCACTCTGCATCAGACTGTCCTGGTGCACCTTTTTTTGATTTGTCTGCACATCCGGTCTGTTATATCATACACCTCTTTGACCCATCTTGCACATTCAATACTGGAAATTTCTGATACTGATGCTTCATCCTTCTAACTTAACTTCCCAATATCTCGTGGACTCAATTACTCACCCACTTGCGCAATGATGTTGTAGATATTATTCCAGTCTTCATCTATATCTAGACTCTCCACATAGCAGGACCATACTCATATAAAGAGGAATCACAATTGTTTGTTCCTCATTCTCAAAACTCATGCAGCGATGCTTAAAGAGAATACCTGCTTTGTTCTCATAGCACTAGAGTTTTCCAAGCAACACCAGGTAATTATTAGCCTCAATGAACTCACTAAATTATCTGTAACTCCACTTTGCTCAAGACTCCAACAGGTCTTGAGTGCATCTTGCTCGCCATGAACAACATATTTGATGAAGGTTGCAATGATCGCCTTCTCATCTTTTCCCACGCGTCCTTTGTCAATATGTTACACTTTGCTCCTATATCAATCAAGATGTTCATTTTCCAGTCATTGATCTTAGCATCTATAATCAACTATTGATCATATGGTGTATTCCTTGCAAAACATATTCCTCTTGGTTGCTCTTGTGTTGACTCCTTTGGATCCCCCATACTTCTAAGCCGCATCCTTAACAGAGGTATGATTCCAATCTCAGCGAGCTTCTCCAGCTCTTTGGGTTTAAGACCTTCTCTTTGAGTGTCCTTCATCTTAGCTTCTGCTTTTCACAGTCTGCAACCCACCTTGAAGGTTCTGAACCATCTCCTTAGCTTCAATAAGGATTATCTTTTGCAACAGTGCATCCAAGTAGTCAGTCACTACTACCTCTTGTCTATGCTGCATCCATTCTCTTTGTGGGTTGGTTGATATCCTTGCCCCTGTGTTGACCCCACTCCTTGCAGAAATATTCACATTTGGGCTTGTGCCCTCTTCTGTGTGTTTTTCCTTGAGTTCCAACTCCTATCTTGTCACACAATTCTAACCATTGGGGTGCCTTTTTGCACTTGATCTCTTTGCAAGATCTTCTGATAAAGTTCTGGACACTCCTCAATTTTGTGTCCTTTGCACAAGTAGGGAACTTTGGGCATTCTATTTGGTAGCAGTCCATTGCATTGCATTTGAAGTATGTCCCTTGGTATCGGTTTCCACCTCTTCCGCCTCCTGGCTGCCCATAGGATCTTCCTCTTCCATATCCCTGGGTCTGTTGTGTTGGCGCAGGAGCGTTTTATTTAAACCCACAGCCTTGTGCTCCACACATCTCGCAGTTGGGTGTATCATGCATGTCTATCCTACATACCTTGCAGCAAGTCACTTTTGCCTCTCTTGTGCATTATATTACTAAGAACTTGTGCGTTTCATGCTCCCCTTAACATAAATCACAAGAAAAAGTTACAAAGTGCACTCTTCTCCGTGTAATTTTTTATAGTATGGCCCTTCGTTTCACAATCAGTGCAACACAATTCTCGATGGGTGTCCTGCACACTATTTGAAGCGAATTATTGCAATTGACTGGTCATCATTGAAATTTGGGCTTCCGAAAATGGGCTTATTCCCATATCAAAATTTCCAGCTGCTTAGATCCTTAGTGTAGCTTCTAACGCCTTGTGATCCTATGTTCCTGTTCATGTGCTGCCGAAGACTACTGCAGATCGTGTTACTGTTCATGCAGTACACCTATTCATTTTGTCCATATAGGTCATACAGGGAACAGAATGGAGCTCCCTCTAACATAGGAGTTTAGAACTCCTCGCCACCACAAGGTGTTAACAGCAAAATTTAAGTCTGTTAGCATTTGCAGCCAGATATCTGGAATTGAAGCCCTTGGTTAAGAACTCCGAGATCTCTTGTCACTAATCTAGACACAGTTGCAGGAGAAAGATGGAATTATTACCGATTTACAAGCTAGAATCACTAAACTTGAACAAACCCAAGCCACCCCCGTAGATTCTCCATGCCTACAGCAGCTTAATGAAGTGGTTTCAGAAATTCAGAACAAGAAATCCAAGATAATCATTCAGCATGAACACCTTAAAACAGGAACCACAACCCAACAACAATCTATCAAAAATTAGGTTGAGGAACGAAATTTGTGGGTACAAGCAGTCAATGGGAGGAAAGCAACTGCAGTGGTGGAAATGGCTATCCAATCAAAATTTGAAGAAGAAAAGGCATGTCAAGCCAAGGCACTCAATCTCTGTGTTCGTGGCCTCCCTAAACCAGATGATCCTTTATAGGAAGGTTACCCGTAATTGTGTGAATCTTTGGACTTGAAAGATATCTCCCTTAACAAAGCTTGGACATTGTCAGACAACACCCTTGTTATCCAATTCCAAAGTGTAGAAGAGCGTTTGCAAGCTCTCAAGGTAAAAAAGCTCTTTTCCCTCCCACAAAATATTTATATAGATGCCGATCTCACACGATTCCAGGTGGAAGAGCTTCGGAAGGCTCGTATTCAAGTAGTAACTGCCTGGAAGGAGAACAAGTGGGTTGCCATCACGACTCTCCCCCACCTAGGTGGTCACGCCCTGGACCGTCAGCATGACGACAATCTCAGGTCTTGTTGGCTGGTGATGACATCTCCATTGCTTCTTGGAACTGCAACAACACTTTATGGTCTTCTCCAGGTACCTTCTAGGATGTTATTACTTCCCGAGATCTCATCATCTTCACTAAGACCCATGAGAGCCTTGAGCGGGCCCTCCCTTAAGTCACAAGGAACTCGTGGGTTTCGGCCTTTCGTCATGAGACATGCAAATCATGTGGTGTTCGTGGTTCAGGTGGTGTGGCCTGCCTCGTTCGGGATAGTGTTAGGTCTAGAGTTTCACTTGTGGCTTCTAATGTCCACTCTAGATACATATGGCTTCAGATTAAGAGAAATCCACCTTTTTGGGATGTCTTCATATTTGTTTGCTACTTCCCCCCTGCCACATCTTCATTCACCATTCATGTTGATGGGGACCTATACCTTGACCTTTATCCAAAGATCTCTCGATACTCCACAATTGGCGATATCATTCTTTTGGGTGATTTTAATGCCCCGTACAGGGAGTGTACACACTCCTATTCATGACCTTTCTCAGGGTGAGTTATGCCTTCATGAGCTAGATTTTGAGGAGTTTGCTTTACAAAGAGATTTTGCTCACAGGAATGTGACAGTTACAACTTATGGGAGGCACCTCCTCCGATTGGGTGAATCTCATAGCCTCCACATCCTCAACGGGCTTCCTCACTTTTCTGGCTCTGGTAGATTCACTTGTTTCCCCCATAGTGGTGGTGCGAGCGGCGTGGACTATGTTCTCACCAACAAATCCATCATCCCTCATATTTGTGAATTCCTTATCTCGCCTCAACTCCCCCTTGTTGACCATGCCGTCTTGACATTCACCCTACATATCGGTTCGAACCCTTCCCCCTCACTTTCCTCTTCCACCACTCTCCCCAACACTCAACAAACCACAATCGATTTTGGTGGTGATTACACCATTGATTACGCTGCCTGTCTTTCCCCTCTTACGTCTAGATTTAACTTCCTCCCTCTTCCCACCACTAATTCCATATACGTGATTTTATGCCAAACCCTCTGGGATGTTGCACTTGATTCATGTTCCCACACTATTTATTACTCCAGATCCCCTACCCGTCACAGAACTTTCCCCATGAAACAATGGCCTAATAATGACTGTAAATCCCTTCACCAAAGACTTTGGGTTTTCCCTAACTCATGACTTTACCTCCATACCCACCCTTCATAGGTAGTATCACTGTCTTCTTCGATGTAAGAAACAAAAGTTTATTGCGTCTAAATGACTTTCACTTTGTGCTGATCTCCACCACTCTCCCAAGACTTTTTGGCATACTCTTCTCCTGAGAGAAATCACCATTTCCAACATCACACTTGAAGCATGGGTCTCCTATGCTAGTTCCCTCTATGATGTTCTAGCCCATCCTGCTGCCATTGCCCCCACTCCTCCACCATCCTCCTTTGTTTTCTCTACGTTCTCTATCAAGAGAGCTATTTTGAAATTACGCACCAACAATGTAGCTGATTGTGAAGGTCTCAAAGCTGAGTTCACCAAATATGGTGCGGATCCCCTTGCCTTTTCTTCTGCCACACTTTTTAATCAGGTAGTGTCTTTAGGCTTCCCTCAGTCTTGGTCCTAACACATCATCTGCCCTATTCATAAGTCTGGGCATCCCTCTATCCCTGGCAAATACAGGACCATTATGATTGGGCATACATTTGCCAAACTTTATGCCACAATGCTAGACATGCACCTGCCAAAATACTTGGAAAGGAATAATATCAGAGCTCAAGGGCAGATGGGCTTCAGTAAGGACTACCAAGCTATTGACCACATTAGATCAACATTACGTGGGGATGAAATATCCCCTTTTGGGATATTATCCAAATATGCAAATTAATTCACTGAATCGACTCTAGAAGGACTAAACCCTCCTAGTTCGACCTCAAATAATCCAATGTTAGCTTCAATACAACCCAAAAAGGGTTGGAGTGAGCCAATGTGGTGGATTAGATGGGAGAACTAGTTAGGAAATTAATCACTTCAAATCTGAAATTAATTACAACAGTAATTAATTAATCAATGCACTAAACTGCTGCAAACTTAAAAAATTAATAACTCCTTCACCATCCATTATTTTTCTATCAAACTCATGCCAAAAGATTCTTAATATTTTTAGCTTTCCAACAAGCTATAGATCACAATTTTTGGATAAGTAGAACGCATGCAAATCAATCCACGAAATCTGAAGCTGTGTAGATAAAACCCTGGCACAAACAACTGAAACTTGGAAAATTCATAACTTGCTCAATACTTCATCTTTTGCCATGAAATAAAGTGCGGACTAATCTATAACTCAAGAGCTTTCCAAAGATATAAAAATCTGAATTTTATGATAACTGAAACCTCTTCAAAACAGCCCCCGAAATCCCAAACCCAGTTGCTAGGGTTAGAATAAATTGCACAAATAATTTCCAGCACTTAATAACCCTTCAATAGACTCAAAATAGCTGCCCAAACTTAGCAAAATGATCTAACACAGATCGAATTACAAATAAAGCTTGTTCACCCTTAAAACATGCTAAAAGATGCCCTATTCAAGTCGCCATAGTTAGAATAAAACCAACAATAACCAGCAGATCTAAAGCACCATGAAACTCTTCATAATATTCAATAACATGCAGATTTTACCTTCAATAAAAGGCGCCAAAGCTAGAAAGAGAATCACCAACAAGTGGATATGTAAATCTCATGAAAAATACTTCAATTGAATATCAAACTAGCACAATAACTCTCACGCAAGAGAGAGAGAACATTAATGGGCATGCATCCCAACTCTAAGCATGGAGTGAAAATCAAATGATCAATTCAACATACCCTCTAAAGAAATGCGACCTCTCTTTTATAGAAGTAAGGGGTGCAATATCCAATAAAGACCGACCTTTCCCTTTTGGAGGGAAAACATACTCTTATTAAAATATTTAATATTAAGACCATGTGCACTTTATTTATTTATTAATTAAATAAATAAAAGTAACTAACCTATGTGCACATTAAACTAACTAAAGAGACTCTCACTTGTAGTGCTAGGCATGCCAAGGGGTTACAATGTAGATGAAAAATAAATATTAATGTCTCGAAAAATGGGACATTACAGGGGATGTGTCCCCTAGATTTTGGTGATGTCCCGGATGTTCCGAATGTTTCAGGGACTTGGAGGGGACGTCCCCAATTTTCTTAACATCTTTCAAAAGTTTTCTGATGTTTTTATTATTAAAAAGCAATTATTTTTACCAAGGGCATTCAATTATAATCTTGAAAGTACCTAAAATACTTTAAATACAGTTTAAATCCCTAAATGTCATTGGAAAAAGTTAAAAACAATAAAATATTAATTTTTATGTATTATTTTAATAGCCGTCCCTAAAATTTAAGAGTTTTTTTGCGTCCCAGAAACCCCGTCCCTCCGTACCCTCGTCCTCGAGACATATTTAATTATGACACATCTTTACACTCCGGGTTATCATTGAAGAAGTTCGTTGCAGGTCTTCCAAAGTTTTTTGCTGTTTTGTTGACTTCAAGAAAGCCTTTGACTCGGTTCCGAAATGCATGCTTTTCTAGAAGTTGAGAGATTTTGGCATCACCGATTCTCTTACTACCGCAACTTGGAGGCTTTATGAGATAGTCATTGGACAACTTCCTACCTCTCATGGTTTGTTTGAATTTGTGAAGAGTACCATTGGGGTCAAACAAGGATGTCCTCTCTCATCGACCCTCTTCAGCATATACATTGATGAATTGAAGGAGTTTCTTCGGTAACATACCCATATGGATGATGGTTGTCTTTTGTATGAGGTACCTAAAACCATCCTCCTTTGGCCGATGATGTTCTCCTCTCACACTCTGTAGAGGGCTTACAACGACAACTTGATGCCCTTGCTTGCTTCTGTGAACTCCAACAACTTGTGGTCAACCTTAGTAAAACTAAGGTCGTGATCCTCAATATCTCCAAATGCTCTCTGTCCAGATTCTAGTTTTTCTATAGAGGGGAACTTTTGGAGATCACTTAAGCCTACACTTATTTGCGGATCCAATTTTCTAGTCTATGCTTTAACAAGAAATTTTCCACTCAACCACACCTTTGCAAGGGGTATGCCTCTCTTTCTGTTTTGGAATGTTAGTGTTTCTAGATCCACTTCCAGGACATCCCTTCCAAGTTACACTTGTTTGATACTATCATCAAACCTACAGTTTTATATGTTTTAGAGGTTTGGGGACCTAGCTTGGGAGGTGGTAATTGGGCCCATCTTGAGAGGGTCCAGACTCACATGTTGCAATGCATGATCTGCTACACGCAGACAGTTCCTCAGTGCATCACCCAAGCTAAATTTGTCGCCCACCCACAACGCCTTGAGACTATCTTTAGGCTCACTTTCTACATCCACATATCAACTCCCCAAGGGGCTCAACTTCTAGTCATGAGAGGTATCCCTACTTAGCACTTTTCTCTTCAAAAATGATTACTTCACTAGTCCCTACCAGACGTCAACACTGTTAGTACTTTGAGACTAGGCCACTCCTTTCTATTTGCATCTCTATTGACAAGCTACCCCCTTTCATGTATTCCCTAGACACCCCTCCAGGTAGCCGTCCCGCTTAGGATGTCATCACTAGGGCTGCCAAAGAGGACATCTACAGAAAGTATATCTAGACCACCTGGATCTCCCTTTGTGAGTTGCTTAGTCCCAAGCTTGCTTTCTATGCCGATCATTTCTTATAGGTGGTGGATGGTACTATTTGTTTCCCTCACTATCTCCAACACCATTGGTCTCACGGCTCGAGGTTTCCCCTTGGCCAGATGAGAGTTTGTTCCCTATAGTTACAAGTTGAAACAAACCATCACATTCTCTGTTAGGACCGGATCTGTCGTCTTTGCCCCATCCCAAAAGCGGAGACTGAGGATCGCATCATTTTTAGATGCCCCATTTATTTCAAGATCTGGGGAAGATATCCCTGCCTCTACAGAGACTCAGACAACACTCTAGCTACTTTCTTCAGATATACGGACTAGCAGTGCCTGGCTCTTTATCTTCGAGAGGCTGTCACCCTCCTGTGGAGATTCCTACAGGAGGGAGCCCAGAGGCTCTAGAGCTCCCATATTTATCACCTCTTTCTATTAGTCCATTAAGGGGATTGGCAACATTAAGTGTCCTTTGGACACCAAGACATCATGCGTCAGAACTAATAGATCAGTTAGGTGGCGCTTCTCTTAGTGCATCATTACTACTCAAACTACTTAGATCTCAAGCCTGCTATCTCTCAGAATTATGGCTCTGTTCCACCCCGTCAGTGTTGCTCTACCCGTCTCTGACGACATGGATCTACCATTTACTAGTTGCCCCCATACCACATGGGAAAATTGATATTATAAGCTTCTTTTCTACTACGGGAGTTAAAACAACCTTGGATGTAAGGAGAGATGCTAGAGGAAGTTCCTTGCCTCCTCGTAGGATCCCCCAACTTGGCTTCTTCGACACTGTATGCTCATCAAACAACATTATCAGAAGTGTCACAATGATCGATAATGGCTTATGTGATTCCTCCACTTTAGGCACATACAAAGACATTCAATGAGTTTTGTCTCCAATCTTCATTGGCACCTGCTCTTGGGGATTTTGATCGCCCCTCATTTCTATTTGTATTGGTTTCTTTGCCACTTGTGTTAGTGGTGCGTTGCTCATTTTTGTCTCTGTACTTTGCTTTGTCGGTTTACCTCTAGGATTCTCTCGTCTTAGAAGTTTCTGTTTCTATTGGTTGTATCCTTCAGTCCCATTGACCTACTTTTGGTTATTTGTGAACATTAATATAATTTCTTTCTTTCTATGAAGATCTTCATTGCCAATTGCCTTCGAAATAGAGGTAACAATCCTCCTACGAATCACTTCGCATATTGTCATGGATGGATCTCAAAGGATATTTTCCATAATGTCTTAAACCACACATCAACGTGTGTAGACGTTCCAACACATTGCCAATTGCCTTCGAAATAGAGGTAACAACCCTCCTACAAATCGCTGCGCATATTGTCATGGATGGATCTCACAGGATATCTTCCATAATGTCTTAAACTGCACATCAACACGTGTAGATGTTCCAACACATCCTGCTTGATCTCCTTAAATGCGAAGATATTCTACTGTTTGAATTTAGAGATAGGAAACTCATTTAAGAAAGCAGCCTTCAACTAGTCAAAATCCACTATGGTCTGGTTTGGACCAAACTTGTTTTACCAAGTATATGTGTAATGTCCCCTTTTTTCGAATTAATCCAAAATAGAAGACTTCTTGCCTTTCTTCTTTCTGGAGGCAAGAAAAGGATGAACAAGAGAAGACCTTGGGTTTTCTTCATTCATATTTTCCTTCCTAAGTGGGTCGGCTGGGTTGGAAGAGCTTTTAATAAGCTCAAAATGAAGAAATAAGCTACTAAGGAGGTCGGCTGGGCTTGGAGAGTTCCTAAAGGCAAATTAGAAGATAAAGGATGCTTTATGAGGTCGGTCTTGTCTTTTTGGGCCTTTGTTGCCAAGCATGAGATATATAAGGAGATTAATGACTTCATTTGCACACATCTATTTTGACAAAATTTAATCTACACTTGTTCTTTGGGCTGATTGCTCTTAGTTCATTCCACTTTTGGGTGAAAATCCAATGGTGTGTTTCTTTCCAAGAAGGACGAAAACCCTTCTTGTGGTTGGTTGGAGGATGGAAACTCTCCATCCTTGTTTGAAGTGAAGTCATATTTGCAGATTTGGGCATTGAAGGATAAAGGAAATCATCTACAAATATTTGTGTGCATTTATAAGCCTCTTCTAGTTGGAGCGACTTGAGTTAGAGTGTGATTTGGTTCCTTGTAGGGCACATAACTCATATTTTCTTTCATATTCAGATTTGCCATAATTTATAAGGCTGGAAATATTTATATTTTGTGGAGTTTGGGGTTTGGAAACCCTCATTTCATAATTTTCTTTGAGTTGTACTTCTGCTGCTTTCAATTAATTTTCCAGCTGTGTTTTCAATCAAATTTCACATTGGAAAGTGGCTTAAATACTTCCTAAAATATTTATCTATATTTTGGTTGAGTTATTTGAGGAGTTTCAAGTGTTTTTCATTCATTTCCAGACTGCTGTTATAAATTTCAGACTGGTGATTTCCAGCTGTCATAGAATTCATTTTGCTGGTCCAAAAATCAGACTTAAATCAAATTGGGGTTTGTGCTAATTCCTTGTTTTTCAGTTTCAGCCCTTAAAAGGGACATTACAATGTGTATGATCAAACAATGTCATCACAAATTGGCTTGATTCTCTCATTGAGGTCACTCCCTCAGCTCTCCAGGCTATTTCATATTTGTGCATATGTTCGAAGGCAACTCCAATTCCTCTATATTCTGGCAGTTTCATCGACATCTCATAAAAGATGATTTGCTGCTGTATCTGCGTAGCCTGTGCTTGCGCACTTCCTCCAATTGAGGTTCCTCCCCCTCCTGTGGCCATCGGATCTGTGCCACCTTGAATCGCACCACCGCTGCGCGGTTGACATTTGGACCAGTTCCTACTATTTGTCCTTGATTGCCTACTAATGTACCAATAGTTCCTATGTTTGCTCCTGAAATCATGATTGTCATCTTCTTAATTTGTGCACATTATGTTCTTCAGTCACTTTCAATGACTTTTAAGGAATCACTTTTTCTAACACAATTTTCACTCCTGTCAATGCGAAGTTCACTAACTCCACTATGTCTTCATTTTCCCAAACTCTTTCTTCTATAGAATTTGTACACATGTGGGCATTGTCTTGTTGTAGGGCAGGGCTCGAGGTTCCTTTTGATCTTGCACTTTTTTTTCCTCTTTTCATGGACTCAACTCTCCACCTTATTTGGGATACTCCTCCTAACATAACTCTTGCTTGTGTATTCCTCCTCTATCATTGGAGCACATCTTCTTGTGTCGGATAAACCTCGTGCCCTTCCCGCTTTTCCCGGGTCCTTGCCGCATCCTAATGATCCCATCCCCCTTTTCCCCTAGGGTCCAAGGTAGCCATCAAAATCTCCCTACCTTCATTATATATACACAGCTTTCTTTCCCTTTCTTGAGAATTCTTCATGTCGCCCTCTACTTTTGCAATTTGACACTCTCCCTCAGCCTACTCACGTCCTAGACCATGTGCTGCCTAGGTTTAGCCTTCCATTTTCACGAAATCAACACTCCATTCAACTAACATCTTCATCATTGCATTCTTTCACTATCTTCGTAAACAAAACCAAAATATGCCTATAAAGTCATCTGACCATACCTTCACGCAATATAGTGTGATGCCCTGTCATTCAATCTGCTGACCTTTGTCCTTCTGGCAAAAAGGGTCCCAACAATGGAACCATAATGTTGGGTGTGATTAACATCACCTATAACTTCTGTGCTAAGCAACGTAAGCTTCCTTCTCCTCGAGACTTGACACCCATTAGGCTGCATAGCTTCCCCACTCGGTAGCTCTACGCGACAGTTCTCTTTCATGGATATCCCTCACCTTCCTTAGTCTGCTTGGCTTGTTCTGCGCAGACCCTTTGCTACCTTCTTCATGTTCAGCACACATTGTTCCTTTGCACATTGTCTTATAGTCAAAATCACTCCCTTCGCATGGTGTGCACAACCTTGGGGTCAACAAGACTGTGTGAGAAGGAATATGATATATCTGTGCTGTATGACGGAGTAAATAACATCAATTCTAATGTGGATTTTTGTTAAGTTATGCAGCTTCTCTGCTTGGTACATTTTAACAGCTGAACATCATAAGCTCCAATTTGGGTGCAAGTGCACGTGCAATCACGGCAGTTGATGGGAATGGAAAACAATTGTTTGTATTTTTTCTTGTGCAGTTTATAGTTGAGAAGTTTGTTTGTAACAGAGCGGATCATTTTGACAAAGATGAACTGTTCCTACAAACTATAACACAGTTTGAGGGTGCATGCAATGCAATTTCTTTGATATGTCATATTACAATTTCGTTCAGCACTTAAGGGGATCTTTCAGTGATGTTCTACGGGAGGATTGGTTTCCCTTGCTTGAAAACTAAATGCATTCTCATTCATAAGGAAGTTGTAATCATCTCACAGCTCATTCATCTCTATGTAACCCTTAGATGGTGCCTCAATCATCTTGGTCATTTAAGGATTCAGGCAGCTTGGCACCTGGGGTATTGACTGATGACCTTTCAAAACTTATTAGAGGTGGTTGTTTTTGATCTGATGCCGTCTGGATAAAGCGAAAGGAGCTAAGTATATTTCATGGTTTTTGAATTCATCTAATGGCCATAGCTTTAAGCTGGAAGTTGAGTCCTATTCTTTTTTCCCGATGGAAAATTACCTATGTTCCACCAAGTTTCCGGGGCGGGGATGGCAGGGGACGGGGGACGTGTTTACGGGACTGATTTTTTTGGAGGAATTTTTTTAGGGGACGGCAGGGGACAGCTATTAATTTATTAAAATTAAAGGAAAACATAAAAAATATAGGAAATTTCAAATATTTATATGATAACATTGATAAATCATTCATCACACAACAAAATTTCAATTATAGAACCTTAATACATAAAATTGGAGCTGAATTGAGATTTCACATAAGGTTGAAGTATTAATTACAATAATAGTTACACTGAAATGCCCAAGGGCTGCAAGCCCCCGTCCCCGAGTTTCCGAAACGTCCCTGGTACGGGGACGGCCCTAAAAGGGCAGGGGACGCGTCCCCGTGGAACATAGAAAATTACTGAATTGGTACACATAGATATCGGCATCTCTGTCCATGTTTATGGATTACAGACCGAGTTATAAGCTGAGAAGCGTACATCTTTATCAAAACCTCCTTTGGCTAAGATGCCATGACTAGGGGGAATCCAGTCTGTCAAAATCACCCAGGAACCAACCCTGGCCCTATCTGTTCCTGTTCCGCTCTGGTGCATCTAAAGGGATTTGTGCCCTAGTGGATGGTTATATGCAACCATCATCTTCACCAGTTGGACTACAACCCTTTCAATTTTCAGTCCTGTTCTTGATGAGAGAATTTGTTTAAATCTAATAAATCTAATCTTGCTTTAGATAGTATAATCATTGAATAAAAAGGTTTCACTTGTCAAACATAAAATCATTTAAAAAAAACCAAATAGTTATATTCCACAAAAAAAAAGGACTACTATATATATATATATAGCAGTTTGCCTGCAAATCAAATCTGGTGTAGTACAGGTCTATTGCTGGATCATTTAGTAGCCGCTTAGCCCTGACCAGATTTTGCATTAAGGAGTTATGATGAACTTAATGTTCAAACACCTTACAAGGCATATCTAAAGATCATAGTGTAGATGTACAAAAGAACAAGTATAAGATAGTAAATACGCATTGCATACTGAAGTTTTTCATTTAGTGCGGGGAGCTGAGGTTGGGGAAGAAGGCAAAAGACAATGAACAAAGAGAACTAAGAGAGGTAAAAGCTAAAAGAAAATGTTTAACCACAACTCATTTCTAGATCCTAGAAGTTCCCCCTCTCTTACTGGGGACTGGGACTATTTGGCATTAGTTGCAAGTGTGTGATTTTGAAATTCTTCTTCTGATTCTGTTCTTGGTTCCTTATTATATGCTTAATTTTCACTTTCTTTTGTAAAATCAATTTTTTGGCGATTAAATTCTCATTTTCCCGAGTAAATTCTGAAAGGGGAGTAATTATGGAATCCTTCAAGGTGATACTTCCCTTTGGATTTTGAGGGTTTCCTATAGTCAGGAGGATGAGGTTCTTTTTGAACTTTTCTTTCTGTTCCACTATCTATTTCTATAGGGAATGGCCAGGATATAGAGAGGTTGACTGCTTACTGGAAGTCGAGGTCCTATCTAGATGTATGCCCCCACTCTCTATATTTGACAACTATAGATGGCCTCACGCACCCCCTCCCCTTTTCCCCCTCTCAATTTATAGGGGATCTATGGGGGCCCTACGCTATATGGGGATATGGCTTAGCCTCCCTGAGAGGACAAGCTCTCAGCTGTTGGCCTCATATAGTTACAGTGGGGGCATGAATCTTCTTTATGTGCCTCAATTCTTTAATGTGAAAGAGGATGTGGTATCACCACATGCATGACATGAATACCATCTAAATTATCCCTTGGAACCTAACCTATCCAAAACTTGGAAACCTGCTTGACAACATCAGAAACGGGACCCCTTAAATATAGAAATTTTGAAAGGCAGATGTAGAATATATATATCAATGAAATAGGAAATTATAAGGGAAACTAAAAACTAACATCAGATTGTTTATTAGTAATTTTTTAATTTATTTTATCAACATTTCATTGCGAAATGTCCAATATTAACCTTCATAAGTTAGACTTAACATACCAATATTCAATGAGTTGTGTTTGTCTCTCTATGGGAAATGGACACACACACACACACACATGTCAATGAAATAGTAAATTGTAAGGGAAATTTAAAAACTAGCGTTGGATTGTAAATTAATAAAATTCTTATTTATTTTATCAAGTCCAATACAAAATTTCATTTCAAAATGTCCAATATATATATATATACGAAATAGTAAGTTGTAAGGGAAACTTAAAATTAGCTTCAGATTGTAAGTTAATAAAATTCTTATTTATTTATCAAGTCCAATACAACATTTCATTGCGAAATGTCCAATATTCAATAAGTTGTGTTTTTAAATGTCCAATATATACATAAACGAAATAGTAATTTGCAAGGGAAACTTAAAAACTAGCGGATTGTAAATTAATAAATTTTTTATTTATCTTATCAAGTCCAATTCAACATTTCATTGCGAAATGTCCAATATTAGCCTTCATAGGTTAGACTTAAAATACCAATATTCAATAACTCATGTTTTTCTCTCTGCCTGGCTTTTGCTATTGTAATTATTCTTTCCCAGTTGCATGTTTCGGTCTTGCTCAACTCCATTCTTAATTGCTTCATTGGGAGGGCCTTCCCTCCCTCAAATATTATGGATCATGGGTTTTAACCAATTTTGGTTTACCCTCTCTTGCTTTGTTATTGACAAAATAGTAAATTGCAAGGGAAACCTAAAAACTAGCATCAGATTGTAAATTAATAATTTATTTATTTTTCCATCAAGTCCAATACAGCATTTCATTGCAAAATGTCCAATATTAGCCTTCATAGGTTAGACTTAAAATACCAATATTCAATAACTCGTGTTTTTCTCTCTGCCTGGCATTTGCTATTGTAATTATTCTTTCCCAGTTGCATGTTTCAGTCTTGCTCAACTCCATTCTTAATTGCTTCATTGGGACGGCCTTCTCTCCCTCAAATATTATGGATCATGCGTTTTAACCTCTTTCAGTTTAATCTCTCTTGCTTTGTTATTTTGCTTTAGCTTTTGTGTTTAGTTACTTTCATAGCTTGAGGTCCTCTTGCCCTTATTCTTCTCTATTGTAACTGGTTCTTTTGAGTCCCTTTGACCTAGGTCCTACTTTGGTCAGTTTTGGATGTTAATATAATTTCTTTATATGTAGTACAATATTTCTTTTAATTTTATCCCCTATCTATGTTGGAGAGGTGAGAAAGCAAATTGACATCCTCTGTGCCTACTTCCAGTTCCATGACTTGACTTGGAGAGGCATCGGAGAAATAGATAAAAATTCGTACAAACAAAGTTTGCTCTTCTTCACCATTTGCCCGTCATGCTGTTATGACCAATTCATTAACAGCTATCTTCTATGCTGCTACATATGGTAGATAGAATTGTTATGTTGGAAGTATTTGTTGGAAGACTGATAATGGGGTCCATAGAAAATCTTTTCAGTAGGGTAGAGCTTAAGCTATGAATGCCCCGTGCATTACTGAAGTAGAGAAAGTCCCCTTTATTGAGTTAAAACTTCGATTAATTGAACAGGAGGTAAGATCTATGTGATTACAGCCTTGTTTGTAAATTTGAGTTTTGTTTGGAGTTCATTGTTACAAAATATTTTCCAATTTTCAAAAAACTTCTGTTTTGCTTTTTTGATTGGCTCTGTACTAACAGTATATATAAGTGCTCCTAGTCGAAGGATTTACCATAAAGAGGAAAGCTAAGAGTTTTTTCTTATATTTCAAATTCAATTTGCTTGTATAAGGTTACATTTTATTTATTAGAAACACTGAATTCTGTAATTACTTTTAAGCACCTTAGACTACAACTACAAGAATTATGAAGAGCTACAGCATCACAAGAAGCAAGTGGTTTTGCTCCACTTTTCCTTTTGAGTTATACAGGGATGTACAAAATTTGAATTCTATTAGGGATTCTATCATTGGTGTCCCCATATTTCACCCTGAAATCTGGGACTACCCATTTGGAAAAAAATTTGTTCTTTTAAAATAACGGGTCTTTTTGTGTTTTTATTGCCAGAAGATGTCTGTATTGTGTTAGGATATTCCCAGTGTATCATATGAGCCAATTTCGACAAATACCCAGATGCTCAAACTCGTTTTATCCCTCCGCCAAGTTTTGTCTGCGGGAAATTTTTATTTAATTATTTATTAAATAAATAGTGCCCCGTTTGAAGTAAATTGTGCTCCAGTTGAACCCTGTTGAAGTTTCACATGCCAATATTCACATATATCAATAGGGTTCTCGTCAGAAATGAACCCTGAGCTTTGTCTGCAACCTTTGACAACGTTTTTCGCTTTTTTTATTTTTTTTGCATTTTGCTTCGGTTTTCTCCTCGGTTTCTCTGTGAAATTCCCCTAGGTCAATTCTTTCGCCAGTATAGTCTGTTTAATTGCCCGAAGCATATGGAGATCATCTACCAACACAGCGCCATAAGGAATCAACTTCAAAATGCAAGCTTCTAACCAAGAATGATGAAGTCATGCACAAAAAGCCTCTCCCAGGTAGGTCGCACTTTTTGGGAATGAATGAGTTTAAGCTGCAATGGTATTTTTGGTAGCAGCAGGCAGGTGAAAATTTATTACATGCCTTGCAGGGTGAAAATTCCCATGAAGTCAAAGTCATTTAAGCTGGGATGGGAAAATTAGAGGCGGCAGGCAGGCGGGAATTTCTTACCTGCCTTGTAGGGTAAAAATTCCCATTATGGAAGTCAAACAACTTAAGTGAATGAAGAGATTTTTAGAGCTGTAGTGTAGGGTGAATAATCCCATCAAAGTTGACTTTGTAAATTTAGAAATCACCCATGCTAAAAAGTGCGACCCCTTTGGGCATTAAATAATGCTTTTAATGGCATTTATTAATTGCTTTTATTCCTAATTTGGCACCCAGGATAAATAGAAAGTCAATGCATGATGATAAGCCAAAGTGAACTGAAGGTAGCATGCTAAAATTAAATAAATAAATTTATTTAATGGCAGCCAGCAGCATGCAAAAATAGGCGCCCAGTTTGGGTGAATAAACATTATTGTTTATTAATTAATTGCTAGGAATAGGAGGGACAATTATTAAAAATAGAATGCTGAGAGTTATATAAGTATGGGCTGCCATAGTAAAGAAGTAATTAATTCTTTTAGCAAAGGATTGCAACCCGGACAGTTTTGGCGCCCAAGGAAGGAGGATTTTTGCATAAAAAAATGTTTTTCATTGCCGGAAAGCTTCAAAGTTTGGCGCCTAGGGTTGGAGGAGCTTGATTTAAGCTTGGTTAATTATCTGCATATTAGTATAAGTGCCCGGGTGAAGTTAAAAATATTTATGCTTGTTTTACATGCAAGCAAAGCCTCAAATTTTAGGGCAGCGGGCTTTATATGCAGATTTTTGTGATAAAAATCAAGTGTTCATGCTTTGGATTCCGTCTTTGTCTGAATTAGTTGCAGGTATTCATTACAGGTGTTTATATAAGTGAAAGGGAGCTCAAATCGATGTCAGATGCATTGAATATATCTTCCGAATCTGAAGAAATTCCCAGATCTGCACCAATTGCAAGGAATTCCGACAGAATAAAAAGAAAAAGAGTGGCTCAGACAAAGACTGCTCCGACCATGATAAAGCTGGATGAAAGAGAAGGATCAACGGAACCATGCATTGCTTCTAGATTTTCTGATATCGGTGATACGGATCTAGGCCCCAAACCCCTCTCCAAATTGATTGACAGATCCAGGGCTGGAAAGACATCTCTCATGCGGGTAGCAAAGAGCAGTGAAATCATTCGAGCTTCAACATTCCTAGTCACAGTTCAGTTGCCTGAATTCGTCATGGAATGTGCAAGGTCGTACCATCCACTATCCAAATCAATCCGGGATGCTGCGGGAAAGACAATAATCTGGCTGGACGCACAATTTGTCAATTATTGTCTAAAGATTCCAACATGACTGGTGGTGACTACAATCAACATGCTGGACACCGGCAACAAATGGGAGAAGCACAAAGTAGACTGTGTGGGCATAATGAATAATAGGTATATGAAGAAGCCCAGATCTCCATCGAAGTTCCCGAGGACTCTTCCACGATCCAATCTGGTGCAAGAAGTGGATGATATTACCAAATTGCTATGCAGGATAAATGGAGAAGCTAACACACAACTTCCGCTCATGGATGTATGCCTTCATCAGGACCATTGAGATCAACAAAGCAAATTCAATAATCAATTGGGCAGAGATCATCAGTGACAACATCGGTGAGCAACTCCGAAGTGTGAGGCGGACATACAACTTCAAGATGACTTCCTACCTGGTATATGTAGCAGCCTCGCAGGGTATCTTTTCCAAGCTGGATAGACGGGGCGCACATTCGAAGGATCCTATTTTTGAGTGCTACCCGCAGCTGACTGTGCTTGAATGCAATAAAGATTACAAGGTGGTCAACAATGGATTCTTCTATGAATTCATTTGCAAGTTGAACAGTGATTTGAAGACCAACAGGGCGAGCAAGGAAGCTTGGGAAGCTATATCCCAGCATGGTTGTATCTTCATCCAGTTTGCAGACTTTACATACCTCAGTGTAACTGACTTTTTAGGAGAACCAGTCAGGTTGCCCAGATATCCAAGTGACAAATTGGTCATCATGGAGTTGTGCAGACAACTCGTAGAGATGCATGACCTACACTCAAAGTGGCACAAGTCTACAGGTTTTTTTCCAATCACAGTGGGCTATTACAGCTGCTAGAGCATTCACAAAGCCAAAAGAATTGAAGTTGAGATGTTCTCTGAGTGCGAGCATGAGTTTTTCCCAGCACAGCTGAACTTCGATCCATATGGGGTAGCAAGGAAGACAATCTCCCAGGAATACTCGCATGTGCCTTCGTTAGAAGACTTTTGGATGAAGTGCACAAACGAGTACGAAGTCAGAAAGAAAGACTTCACCAGGTTATCGGCGCAACAAGTGTTTGATTATGGATTAGCACGGATACCTGCGAATCTTATAGACGATGGGCCTGTGTTACTTGACTCATACCACCAAATGGGAGGGGATAGAACTGCGCTTCAGGAAAACATTGGTGGCTGCCACACGATTGAGGAAAGATCTGTAGCGGTTCTGGTCAACACCTCGAACTGGTTGTTGACAAAGGGATATTGCCTTGATGAAGCTTTGATGAATCAGATCACAGGCAACCTCAGTGCAAGAGACTCCATCAAAAGGAAGCACAAGGGAGAAAGCAGCAGAAGGCCTAAAAAGCTTAAAGTGCACAAAAAGTCTCATACACAGGAAAAGGTCACTTCTATGGCTATGGTGCTAGTTCCGACTTCTCCAGCGTCAACTCACCACACTTCACCAGCGTGTGAACCTCAGCAAGATATTGTCGTTCCTCTGTTGAATTTGGCAACATTTGTGTTCTCTCCTCAGCCACTCCGATCTTCACCTTTTCCTGAAGAAACGCTAAAGTTGCAGATGGCAAAATTTGAAATAGCATTGTCTTTGGACAATTCAGAAGACGGTAGTCACAACACTGTAGCAATTTCAGATGGAGAGGAACCAAAGCACGAGATGGTAGTGCATTCAACAACTTCTCATTCTCCGAGAAGCAATTTCTCAAAGTGGTTGGCCTCACAGTTGGTCTCGGAAGCTAGAGAGGAGATCAACTTGGAGGAACATGATTTGCAGCTGCTCCTGAGTTTGGGCGGAAAAGACAGAAGACCTAAAGTTGCTAAGGTGACTTCAAGGTTGATTATTGAAGAATCAGGGCAAAAGTTCGCTGAGGTATCAGTTCCGACAGAAGGAAAGCAGAAGAGCGAGCTTACAACAACAGATATAACATTGACCAAAGTGCCAATAGTTCAAACCACTACTGAAGAATTAAATCAAGACACAGAGATTGATAAATGCTTTATTCCGTAAGCTTGACAAAGAGAAGGCAGAAAAAGTTGAACTTCAAAAGCAGGTTTCCCAGTTGTGCGAGATCATTGCTAAGGTTGCCAAACCTTTCTCTCAGCCAATTTTAGCACATGAGCAGGTGAGTGATCATCTGATGCAAGAAGTGGAAAATGCAAGTAACCAAGTTAGAGCTATCGACGAATGGAAGAGCCTAATCATTCGCCAAGCTTCTATACAACTCAGGTAGGTGCCAGTGCGTCTAAAGGTTATGAAGGATGCATTAGTTCAGCTAAAGCAACTGGTGACAAGCACGGTAGATATGAATACAGTGGTTGAAAGTAACTTGGGCACTTTGGTCGAGATAAATAAGCTGCCGAAGGAGGTTTTGATTGCAGAACGAATTGTGTCTGATGGATCGGTTGAAAAGGGGAAGCAATTTGAATTCACAGTCTCTTTTCGCTTGGAGATCTTCAGAATTATGCTAAAAAAATGCGGGTGCTCGAGGATATGGCATCGTCATTGTCAAGCAATGTAATTGCTTTCACCAATGAGGAAGTGGTTGGGAACGTTTCTTCATACAAAATGACCATTCCCAACAAAGTTCCTGATTCCCTGGAGGGCTCTCTTTTGATGATTCAAGAGAGGATTGATGAAGCTGTTAGGCCTTTCACGATGAATTCAATCAGTAAGCTAGTAACACTGCAATAAGACATTAAGAAGTTCAGCCCTAGTTTGAAGGAGGTGGAAGTGAGCATCGAAGTTTTGAGCGAAGGATTGCTGCAATTCAAGACAGAAAAAGTTGTGGCTAAAGCAGATGGGAAGTTGCTGAACTATATGTTCGAAAAGTATATTCAGTATCAAAACAAAAAGAAAGTGTAGAAGTTACAGTTAAAAGATCTTCCTTCTCTTATTTCTTATGTCCCCGGATGTAATTGTAAACTTAAAAGTTATTGGTTTGAAAACCATTACTTTAAGTTATTTGGAATGATTCTTTGAGTTAAGTGACAAATGTGCACAATTTTGACTTGAACTCTTGATGCATGTCACTAAGAGAGGAATTAAAGGAAGATAATTGCCAGATGTTCTCTTTACTTCTTGTTTATGATCTAGTTCAGTTATAGTCTCCCATTTGTAATTTCCCCTCTACGTGCTATAAGTAGAGGAAGAACCTACGTGTTAAAGGATCGGAATTTGTAATTAGCATTCTTGTGTTCCAGACTTTGAGCTGAAACCCCTGATTTCTGCAGGCAAAGGAATATAGAAGAGATTTCCGGAGAACTTTGTGTCAACGATGCATTTTGCTTTTTACTTCATTTCTAGATCTGTTCATAAACTTTATGTTATTTTAGATCTAGATCTACAAATTTCCTTTGCTTGAATTCTGTGCTTAATGATCTATTTGTTTTAATCTATGTGCATGCAATCAACTCTGTAAACTATTGCTTGGGTTGCACATCCTCTCCACTTTCTTCCGTTTCCTATTATTTTCCTCTTCTGCAGATTTTTCCTTTCTTTTACAGCTACTTACTTGCTGTAGAACTGTATAGTTATGGTTCATGAGCTACACGGTTAAAGTAATACCAACAGATAGATATTAGAACATATAAACTGACAAAACCTTACACGGGAGCCTCACCGCTAAATGAGGAAGATCTATCTCATGACTGCCTAGGTTTTCAGCTGTGCAGAAAATCTAGTCAACAATCATCATTATTAATCAACATCCTTAATTTTTACCTTGTTCATTTACTTTGTGAGATTCCTCTAAAATTTGCTTTCTCTTCTAATGCATATATTTCTCTATTATTATTGGCATACTTTATGTGCCTCCTTAGAATTCCGAAGTTTGGAATCCACGTGGAAATATACTTCTTTACCATGGGCCAAACAATCATTTTTCAAATTTTGGTTGGTCCATTAATGTAAGATATTTTTTACTCCCTTGTTTTGACTGTTTTTTATTGTATAGTTGAGGGGCTTGATTTGGGAAGAGGAGATTGGCTCTTGAAGCCTTGGCTGCTTCATTTTCATCCATTGACAATGATCTTATCATCCATTCTTGTATGGGTGAGGCTATGAAACCTACTCTTGCATTTTTTTGGGGAGAGGAAGCTTTAAAATATTGGGAACTCATTAGTAAGTTCCATCAGTTTAGAGTAGTGACTACTTATGGAAATCATTTCGGTAATGACTAAAAACAACATGAGTAAAAATCCCACAAAAACAAATAATCTAAGCTGAAACTTGATGTCTCATTGTTTGTGAGGAGGACAGTCTACATCATGAACTATTTATAAGGTGTGCACGGGAAACTTGGAGGTAAACTGTAGCCTAAATGTATGGTGTTCAGATGTAGGACATGGTACAAACAAAGTCACGAGTCATCGGTTTGCCTGTAACAGTGCCAGAGATGATTGAAGCTCCAATAGTTGAGGTAGATTTGAATGCTGGAGGCTTTCAGAGTGAGGTTTAGCTTGAAAGAAAAAGCAAGGATACGAGAGGTTTTAATAAAATGAGGCGAAGGCTAGTGCTCTAGAGGAATTAGGAAGGTGGAAAAAGACTAAATAGTAGTAAACTAAGGTTGAGGATGGGGATAAAACCCACGAAGCATTCAATGATGGTGTCTTTTACTCATAAAGAATAAGAGGAATACGAGAAGTATAAGCAATTGGCGACAAAGTAGGAAAGAAGGAAATGATCAGAAGAATGCTATGCTCATGGTTTTTACCTCCCTTCAGAGAACATAGAACCATCTTTAGATCATATTGTATGCATTAAGTAGCAACTAATTTAATATTTTATTTACACGAGAAATGATAAACTTTAGATGCACATAGGAATATTGAGTCTAGCTGTTGTGGTAAACTTGAGTTTCTCACATTGGAAAAAAATACTAAATTAGACTCTTCAACTTAGGGTGTACAGTGTACACTGTTTGCAAGTTTTGATTTGACAAAAATGGTTATTATGGTTGGATATCCTCAAGATTAAACTTCAAATTGTTTTGTAAACCTTTTAATTCCAATGTAAAAAAAGTTCAATCTGTAAATGTCTCGTGTGTTTTAGAGACGTGGACATACAAGTGCAGAACAATAGTTGGACAAATTTCTTAGTTTAGCTTTTTAGTGACCTGGAGCTTTGGTTTGCAGTTGCAGGAGAAAAATTGTTTTTAACATTTTCCAACATTTAAGCAGCGTGAATGTGGGGAGTTGATTTTGTCTCACCCTCTCCCAAAATTGGAATTGATTATAATTTCTTATCTCTTTTCAAATACGTGAGATAAAGCTATCAATTCTTGACGGTCTTACATATCTGGCTGGGCCTATATTGTTAAAGAAAGGTATATTGATCTCGGCATGCCTGAATAAGCTGTTAGTGTCTCATTCTTGATATTTTAGAAGACGTTATGAAAATTTTAAAGTGATCTGATCCTTTGAAGGTTTGAATCGATGTCTTCAAAATTTTATGGAAATCCAAAGGAGACTGTTTTGAGGAAACCTCTAGAGCAGTGGACAGGGAGTAGCCTTTAAAATGAGCATTCAAATTGCTCGCGGATCTTGCACTTTTGATCTGTAGCAGGTAATATGCCGTTTTGATGCCACACAAGCGGAGCCCACTTCTTTTACAAAGTTAATTAATTTTGAGTTTTCCATAGGCACTCGGTTGATTTTGCTGAGGAAGGCTCATCAATGTGGACATGTAGTCTCCTCCAGCTTTGAGAATTAAGCTTATTTCTTTCCCCCTGGAAATTAGCATTTATTGTAGACAGGAAAATCTGTATAATAAGCAAATTGTACAAATTGAGGGAGGAGTCTAGACCAGGATTTTCTTATGGTGGCGAGCTCCGATGTAACTGTGAAACTGGGAGTGCCATGTTGACTTTCCTTGCTTCCTATGTCTTGTCATCCATCTGTAATGATCAGGTGGCAGCCTGTGTTAATTCTTATTTTAAATGTCACCAAGTCTTCACAAACAAGTCATGGGTTTCTTTCAAATGGTGTTTCATATAAAGCATTTTCCTTGCAACAATGCCCAACAAACCTAAATTATCTGATGACGTCCTCTGATATTAGCTGGATAGGAGCTGTCCTATTCCAAGTTTCAAACATGGTTGCATCTTAAATTAAATCATGAAAAATCCTTTTAAGGGGAATATCTAGTAATAAGAATGATATTTTTCAAGAATGAAAAGAAAGTCCAAAAATTTACATAATAAAGAGTTGCAATGGCTTTCGTGCTCAATCATAAATGTGACAATATTAGAATAACTGTTTCTGCAGTTTACATCTGTAGACATCTAGCAACATTTCAGTACCTATTTATTGCTATGAACAATATGAAGAATGGAAATTGATAAGAGTGTTTACCCGTTTAGATCCATCACATACATAAATAAGACAATATTTTGATGGCAGACAATCAATGCCTATAAAGGGAAAAGAATGTGATCTACATAGCATGTCAAAAAAGAAAATTGATTCGCCCATTGCAAACGTAGATGATGAAGTGCAGGGAAAATTATTTTAATTTCTATAAACTTTAATTTCACATTTAAATGACGATGGAGGAGTTGCACATGCTTTTGTCTTCTCTGAAGAGCATGTAATATTGTTCTTCTTTGAAAACAGGAGCAAGATAGACGACCAAAATACTTATTGATATACTTCTATTTATTTATAATTAGCTAGGAAGCATGGATACGCCCAAGACCCCCTCGTATCCCCTTTGATACGTATCGGATACAGATACGATACGGATACGTGCCGGATACGTACCGGATACATCAAGATATGTCACGGATATGTACAGACGCATCCGTGACGTATCAGGCACGTATCCTGCAGTAAATATGTCTTTTTTAAGTTTTATTTCGTTTTTTTTAAGTTTTATTTCATTTTTAAGTAAATACGTATCCTGCAGTAAATATGAAATGTAAAATCTTAAGTATATTGTATGTTTTGAAAATTTGAACATGGATCCTAGTATATTTTTCAAATTTCAAGTTTCGTTCGTATTCATGTTGACATGATATTCGTATATCATATGTATGGCAGCCACATGATCAATAAAAATGCAAAGTCTCAAGTAACTGTATATTGAATGCTTTGAACATTGATTCAAGTTTTGTATTACTATTTCAGTTTTTTATGGACTAAAAAATGAGTAAAATGAGTAGATGTACATAAAAAATTATATATATATATATATATATATATATATATATATATTTATAAAAATTTTAATATATATGTACAGACGTATCCAAGACGTATCGTATCCAAGGGTTTTTTAAAATTGATGTATCTGCGTATCGTATCCATATCCAAACTGATAGTTGTATCCGTATCCTGGCAACATAGCTAATGAGTATTGGAAGTGAAAGAAACATGGGAAAAAATCACACAGGCCTATACTGTAGTTTAATTGTAGTGGTATGGAAAATAGACATTATTCTTAAGAAATAAAATTAGTCCTACTCACGATTTTCTGAATGCTGGAGCTTCTTACCTCAAGCTCTTTCATATTCAGAACCAACATATCTGCCCTTGCAGAGTGCATAGGAGAAATTGATATGGCAGGCACAGCATGACAAGAATTCAAAATTGCAAATGAAGAAGACAAAGGAGGCGCAGAAAATGATATTATTTTTTCCTGATGATGGATCATAGGAGATGATCCAAAATTTAAATTGAAAAAACTGCTCACAGTTCTTCCAAATATCTCTCTATTATTTCTATGAACTGTGAAAGCATCAGATTTTTGATGATATTACTTGTTTTGCTAAGATCTGAATCCTCATATGCAGTGATAAGATTGAAAAGTTGAATGATTAATACACTCCAAAAGATGACCCGGAGCTGAATAAATATTGTCATTTAATGCATAATTCTTAGTTAATTAAAATTTACAGGACAATCCTACCTTTCCAAATAACGGGAACTACATATAAGACCTTCACGTCTAACATCCAACTGGCTTATCAATTTTGGACATTTTCTGAGATGATTTGTGTATGGTCCCACACAAGCTGTCTTCATTGTCTTTAAGAAATGTATAGTTTCTCACACTAAGGTTCCTAAGATAACAGCCTTCAGTGGTTTTGTAAGTGTATATCTGTTGGGTGCTGCCCAATCCACTGGTTACTAGGTTGTTCTTAACATATATATAACCCTGTGCATCTTGACTATTATTGAGAGAGCTGAATGTGCTTCCAGAAGGTGTAACAGTGGAAATCTCCCTTTTGATTGCCATCGAAATGTTTGCAGTCTCCATAGATGTGCCATTGCCTTCCTCTACTGATTTAAGATATAGATACATGGGAAATGAACTTGAAACTTGGGTAGAAAGTACCACCTTTGATGGTGTCTGCACAGTAATCTGAGAAGTGACACTTATGATTTGATCCACAATCTGTACCTCACCGTTGTTCTCAAAACTCAATTTGTTGTTATATTTGAACCTCTGAATGAACTGTGTAGTGAGATTTCCATGAGATGATTCCACCCAACCTGTGTAAGATATCTGTCTTTCAGCATATGTTTTGAAGATCCCCTCTAAACCTTTGAAATCCGAATTCAGACTTAGCTTATATGATGGAACATCATAAGTGATTAGTTCTCCCTTTGTCATTGCCCTCTTATCATCCATCCAAAGGTGCAGATTTGCATCTATAAGCCACACATTAAGAGCATCAGTCATTCTGAAGCCAAATATGTGATCCCTTCCATCTAGCAATTTCCCCAGGGAAGGGGTGATTTCCAGGTCATATGTAGGAAGATCAAACGCCCCAATAGCTACAACAGGTCTCCAGAACAAAGGGTTTATCCCTCCCGTGAATATTACAGGAACAGGCCACACTGCACTAACTTCTAAACCGTCTATAAGCACCACCAACTCTCTGAAAGCTCCATTTCCTGGCAAATTGGTCAGATTGTTGGCCTCAGTGTAAGCATTGGGGGGATTTGAGTACCATGACTCATCATTCTCATGGAAAGACACAAAGACTTCAAGCACTGCCCTGTAAACATTCAAGGGCAACTGCAACTCCCTTGACTGAACATCTGATGAATTTTGTATGTGAAACCAATACCCACCATTGTCAGGAGATGGATTTGAGATTGGCAAGATAAGATCTGCTGGACCTGAGTAGGGTACGGTCAGGTCATCTTTCTGTTTTGGAAGTTTGTAGAAATAAAGAGTGATGTTAACATGGTAAATCCCAGTGTAAGTCTTGTCAACGAGATTGCCAAGCTCAACAACCAAGGTCTGATTGGTTTTCAACAGTGCAGAATACCTGGTGATATCCTTCTCTACGGTCCATTCAATGCCATTTTGTGTGGGCTCTGCAGTGGAGGTCCTAAGAATCTCACTACCACTCAACCACACTGCAGCAATCCTATCAAACTGCCTTCCCTTGCATGATGCCTTCCATTCCAGGACAGCTCTGTTCCATTTTCCAATGCATTCCTTAGGTGGTATGTATGCAGCTGTTACGGGAGGCTTGTTGTAAGTATATCCAAAATCATGCTGCAGAACCATTACAGAGCATAAGTTTTGCCCAGGAGAGACACCAATTGGTCTAGAAACCTCAAAAAAAACTTGCGGATACCCATCTTCAGAAACATTAGAATTTTGGCTTTCAACGAATGCTATATGTTCATTAGCGTGAATGGTAGCATGGTTGAGTATGGAGCAAGTGTCGACTGCCATAGAAAGTATTATCATACATATCCACAACCAGTTTCCTTGGATTTCCATTTTCCTGAAAATAAATCCCACAAATATTGCATTCATCCAAGTTGTAAATTATAACCAAATGTACATAGTGCTCACTAAAATCTACCATTTGATCATTTTGTGCTAAAGTTAAATGTAAAAAAATTGTCCGTTTCTTTGGTCAGCTAACGTATAAAATTGTTATTAACAAAGCCCATAAAATCCATGGAGCATTGTGGATTACCCATTTCCCCATGTTTTGTTTTTTCCACCTGCGAGTTGGACGGCAATAGGTATGTAGATCCCTTTTTAAAAGTAAAAAGGAAAAATGGGGTCTGGCGTATTTTATTTAGTATTATTTATGCGAGTTTAGTGTACTTCATCATGCCAAGAGTTTTAACATACAATATGTCTAACCTTCAATTCACACACTTTTGACTTTCAATATCTTAAGTATACGATGGAGCTTGTATTAGAATGTAAGGCATTAAATAAGGGCTTCATTAGTTATTTAAGTGATGAGATGGTTGTAATATGTTGCAACTATATCAATCGTTTTGTAATTATTGCATTCATAATATATTGACAGACACACTATCTCCGTAGTGTGCAATCTGCTTTCTCTTTATTTCTTCTTCGTGCACGTCTTCTAACATTGGTATCAGAGCAAGACAAGTGCGGAAAGAGAGAAGGGAAGAAGATCAATCCCATTAGGGCACGCAGGCTGAATCGAAGTGAATGAAATCAAGGGCACGTTCGTGAAGATTTTCATTTTGATTTTCGAGTTCACATTTTTGTGAGGGCATAAAACAAGTAGTTGAGAGTACCAGTTGGGGCACAAAATAAAGTTACGAGTCTCAAAGTCTACAAGTGGTCGAAAGTGCAAGCAAGATTGTGTAAAATTTGTGAGTTATGAGGACACAAAAATCAATCACTATATACAATCGTGCAAGGAGAAAAGGCAAGTTTAAAGACGTGAATTAGGAGCAAACAAAGTCGCGAAAGGGCTTGCAATGAGTTAAATTGAGGTCGTGTTTTTCTTTCAGAGGAAAATACACTCCGCGAGCCATTCATTTATAGTTGGGTTTCACTATTTGCTTTTCTTTCAAAAGAAAATACTACGCGAGCCATTTTTCGCCCATTTCGTTGAAATTTCACAGGTATTTCCACCATTAAAACAAAGCCAAAGTTGTGGACATGAACCCAAAGAGAATACAACCACATTCATGAATCAAATCGAAGGCACAACAAATTTTCAGATTGTTTGTGCTATGACATGAAACTGTGCACATCACAGTTGTAGAAAAGAACCAATATTTTATTCTTTGTTTTACTCATTTTGGTAAAATACACACTCGTATTTATTTTATTTTATTAAAATGGAAATTCCCAAAGAAAAATATTCTGGTCTAAATTTTTATACATGGAAAGTGAAAATACAAATGCAACCTATGAATAAAAATTTATGGGGCATTGTAAGGAGGAAAGAGACAACGCCCACCGATGCATCAAAATCATTAGATTGGCAAAGTAGAGATGATAGAGCGAAAGCTATCATTGGCCTTGCTCTCTCCGACTCTGAACTTCATTATGTAGACCTAGACAAATCATCTAAGGAAATTTGGGATGATCTAAATAAATTATTTGGAGCGAAAGCAGTTAATGCAAAAATTTTCCTAAAACTTAATGGATGAAGGAGTCTCTATGTTAAGCCACATCAATATGCAAAGGTCCCTGATAAGACAACTAGCAAAATTCAAAGCTGCGATTGAGGATGAGGATGCCAAAGCTATCCTATTAAATAGTCTGTCTTCAAAATACAACAAATGTGGTTTTTACCCTTAGTCAAATTCAATCTCAAGCTCTAGATGATATGATTGTAACTCTTCTAACTGAAGAAAAATGAACTACAAAAGATGGATAAGGTCATTTTTAGCAAAAAAGTGCATTCTATTCCAAAACCATAAACTCGTAGAAGATCAGATAAAGATAATTGAGAGATTGAATGTCATTATTGTAAGAAAAGAGCTCACACAACATGGATTGTCGTGTTCGAGCCAATGATGTGCTCAAGGGTAAATACATATCAAATACAACCAGTATAGCCATAGTTAACTAAAATTAAACTAAACTATAAGAAAGTAAAATAATAGTTAATATAATATAAGAGGACTAAAATGCTATAAACTATGCTAATACAATATGGAATAATTTTAAATAATTATACTAAATGCATTAAATCTCTAAATGTGCAAAGATGTAAAAGGAAAGGACTTAGCTTGATTGCTGGAGGACTGTCAGAAGTTGTCGCAGGTTTGACTGTATAATCTGGAAGTAGAAACAATCACTCAAGGGTCCTACGCAAAGGTCAGATCTAGAAGATATAAGCAGATTGTAGTGCCCAGGGAAGGTACTGGGGCACCCGGGTGCACCCTGGTCTATGTAGAATAGGCACCCTGGTCTCTGTAAAATCTTGGCTCAGAATCTGGTTTTCAGTAGTGGTCTTTTAAATTTGACAAGATGCTCTATGCAAATATTATCTATCTATCGCATTAGAAGATCTGCAAACTGCACCAAGTGTGTGAAATAATGCAAGATGAAGGAATGACCTGCAAAAGACAAAGAAGTATCAAAACCCTAAAAATAAAAGATGCAAAATGAATGGGTCAGACTGACCTCAGCTGCCACAACAGTGGGCTTACTAAACTGAGCGTTGCACTACATTTCAGACCCAAATGTAAATGTAGTGTGTGTGTGTGTGTGTGTGTGCATGTCGTGCCCTAGGTGTTCTTGTGTCAGTCCACACTTTGTGAAGTAGAAAGCAATAATAACTATAGAAAATGCAATAACATGTGTGCATGAAATAGAATAGAATCCCTCCCCCTATGTTGTGTGTGTTGATGCAGATCTCCTAGCCTTGATGCATGACACTATGTGGATGCAAGTGGATGCAACTCTAGATGGAGTGATAGTAGTATGTGATGCTAGGACCCTCATTATGGTCTCATAACTTTGTATTTATAGGGTTCTCTTGTTCTAATTTTGTAATTAACCCCGACATGGCCGACTAGGAAAAAGATAAGGATGAAAAATGGCTAGAAGAGGCCCAAAAAGAGGTGGGAAAGAAGAACATGGATTGGGGCACCCCAGGTGGGACCAGGGCACCCCAGTACGGGGCATACAGGCCTGGCGTGCCCTAGTTTAGGCTAAAATGATGGGACAATTATGAAATAGGTGGGCATGCATAGGAAAATACGTGGGAATGATGAAATAAAAGATAAAAATAAGATGGCCAAAAGGTGGGATTAATTAGTACTTTCTTCACTTGAGAACCCTCTAAATAGTAGTATAAGACCGAGGTAAATAATGCCTAAAGTGCATGATTTTGTGTCTACATTTTTCCCCCACTTTATGTTGGTGAGTGGAATGCTCGGTAACATAAAGTAGATAGAGATGCGTACCTGATATCCATGTAGAGTGTAGAAGAGACGTGCCAATGGACTAGACTCAAACGTGGAATGACAAAAAAAAGAAAAATGTGGAGGAGTGTGGATTCTAAAGATGAAAAATGTGCATAAAAAGTGATGAGAGTGAACCTAGGGTGGAACATGTGTGTAGTTGTTGCGGTGTGTAGTGTACCTGCATGGTTAGTAAAGGCAAGTGTCATCGCGGTGTGTTATCATTGTCATTGTTGTTGTTGTTGTTTCCCCCAATTTGACTGCTTGTTTCTCATATGACCGGACCTGCAAGGAGAAAACGATCAAGTAGTCAAATATATATGTATGTAAAAATTCCGTGTAAAATACATGTGTATAGAAATGTGTAAAGTATGCAAATGTAAAATATTGAAAAAGAAAAGTGTAAATGGAACATGTGCACCTGATCCATGTCAAGAAAAAGAGTGCAGAAGAATATCATGTACTGTTGCGAGTTTTTTGGGTGATCTCACGCCACCCTGGTTGAAGAAGTATAGGGAGGAAATGCTCTATGTCCTCTAACCTTTAACCACTTCTACTGAAATGTGTGAAGAGATCTCTGTACTGTCCTAGTTTTTTGGGTGATCCGACGCCACTGGCCGAAGTAGTGTAGAGAGGCACACCCACTGTAACCTCCAAGCCTGTAACTACTCTGCAGAAATGCCAAAGGACACCATGTCTTGTAGAGGCCATTGTGTATGGAGTTTGTAGACTGGTCTGAACTCACTCGTTATATGTAAACCCACAATGCCAAGGGCAGAAAGTGCATTGTACTGAACCGGTGTAAATATGTTGTGTTAGTATGTAAAACCCTCAATGATGCCCCCCTCTTTGGGGGCACATGCGACGTCGCTGAAAGGAGAATGTGGCCCCAAAAGAGGACCTACCACACTCTGACCTGTAGAACTCTGCCCTACAGGGGGAAAGGGAAAATCACTTGGTAGAAACCAAGGCACACACAAAAGGGGATGGCTAGCCAAAACAAGTGTTAGTCTGAAAACACATGCATGCAATAAGACAAGTGTAAAATACGTAGACAATGTAGTAACTACCAAACAAAGTAGTGTAAACACACAAGAAAACAAGTAGACCACACAAAGTGGGTTACAAACATGGGACATCACTCACGATGTCGCAAGACACGCAAGGCCATCATGGCCGCAAACAACAAACAAGTGTGCACACAAGCAAAGGGAAAATGTTGCATACAATGGCAAACAATGGAAGACAAGTAGAAACAAACAAACAAGGAGTCATGGAGACATATAATCCTGAAAAACAAGTGTTGCACATGGAACACCTGTTAGCATGTTAGAGTGATAACCAATATGTCAAAGCGTGTATGAGAAAGTAATATAATATGCTAAGTACAAAATGAAACAATAACACCTGGATAAGATGAATGTGGATGCCCCCAACGACCAGTATAGGAAGGGTAGAAGGTGAGCATCCATGCCACATGTAGAGTCATGTATCTGTGATCACACTAAACAAAGTCATGAATGTGCATGTGTGTATGATATAGATAATGACATATAAGAAATCAATCTAACATGTGTAGTAAAGTGATCATGCAAAACACTAGTAAACAAAAGTAAATGCCCCCAAGACAATGCAGTATGTTGTGGATGGATGGAATGGAATGCAAGATGGAATGATAGGAGCAACGTGCCCCCTGAGTGTATGGAAGTGTATGCAATGAGGTTCATTTTGTTTGCCCCCTCAGCAGTCAAGAATGAACCGTAAACGAGAGTGTGTCATCGGGAAATGGTCGAGTAGTGTTTGTTGTGTCTAGCGCGTTGTGATGAGTGTGTATATGTAATGGTGATGAGATGTGACATGTGGAGAGATGTGTGTGAACCCTATAGCCGAAGCGTATATCACGAATTTGTTGAATGGATGAGTGATGATTTAGCCCTAAGCGTATATCACTATATGATGAAAGGATTGATGATTTATCCTAAGTGTATATCACTACAAGGTGAGGGAGTGATGATTTTAGGTGTATACCACTAAATGACGGTAGGTGACAATTCACTACGACGTATGTCAATGCGGGATGAATAATAAGGAGGAAGTGGTGATGTAACCTAAGGTGTATACCACTACAAAATGATAAAATAGGTGACGATTTAGCCTAAAGTGTATGTCACTAAGGGTGGAAATGTCATGAGGAAATGTTGCATGGTGAGTGTAAGGTCCATTTGATTGGTAAACCCTCGCAGTTGAGTATGGACCGAGGAACTAAAGTGCATCATAGGGTGGTGATGCACATCATGTAGAAAATAATAGAAGATATGTAGTAGAAATGACCAAGTGATGAATATGGTATGTAAATGCGTGGTGTAGGCAATGCAATATAGGATGTGTAGTGTAGGATGTGGAATATGTAATGTGTAAAATGCAATGTAATAGGTGTAGATAGAAATGGAATATGTAATGATAAAATGTAAAGCTAGACCCATATGTAATGTAACCTAGTGTAGTATGTAGAATGTATGTGGAAATGTGTAGTGTATGAAGGTATTATGTATAGGTTATGCATGGATAGCCTAATAATGTATATGGTGTGTAGGGTAAGGACTAGTAAAATGTAGAATGTAAAAATGAAATGTAAAACTAGACTCATATGTAACAATGTGTAATAATATGGAAAATGTATGATATGAAAATGTGCAGTGTATAGAATGTGACTAAGTGTGTGGATATCATAGATGTAATGTAATGTAGATGAGGACTAGTATAATGTAGAAACAATGTAGAATGAATGGTGTATGATGTGCACAATGTAGGATGAATGTAATATGTAATGCTTAAGATGTAGTGTGTGGGGCTCAGTGTAATGGTAATCCCTCAACAGTCAAGTGTGAACCGAAGCACAAGAGTGCGTCATCAGGTAATGACAATACTATGATGCATGATATGATATGCTTATAGGAAAGAACAGTAAATAAGAAATATGAAAGGTGAGACTATGTAGCTATGCGGAAACAGGAGGGGGAGTGTGTAATGTGATATGTCCCCCTGGTGGTAGTGTGCCAAGGTACTATGTAAACTCGTCAAGAAGATCATCATCCTCGAGATCGAAATTGAATGGATATGCGTTAGTAACTTGGTAAGCTATAGTGGTAGGTTGATCATGTAATGAGCCATTGAGACATAAGCGATACATGCCCATAGCATATTCTTCATCAGTGAATGGAGGGAAGGGGCAGCCATGTGCGTACCAACGAGTGAGGTTTTGTGTATAACCTAGGAAAGAGCTATTACAGATGATAACATGTCCAAAAGGCATAGGAAAGGATATGTCTGTATGATCCAGATCTAGGGTGCCCCCAATATAGTCTAGCCAGGACTGTCCTAATGTGAGTGGTGCAGTAGTAGGAGTACGTGTAAGAAAGACATCAAGATGAAAGACATGAAGTCCATAAGCAATTATGACATGGATCAACCCATGGTATAAATGAGGGTGGTATGGTGGTGGACGAATATCAGCAACAAAAAAACCTAAGCGGGCTAAGCCATTGTGCGTACATATGGTTTCAGGTGAAGTAGGATCTAATGGAATGTGCTCCCAGTACGAACCATGTATGAAGAGTGTACACGTGAATGGTGGGTGAACAGACGATGAAGATGAGGATGGGAAAGTAGTGTCCATGGAGGGAACAAGCGGCTGATATGGAATAATAGTTGTAGTAGGAGGTGGTGTAGAAGGGACAACATCTAGTAAACAAATAACTCCCTCAAGTGGTGGTAAATGAGGTGGGTCATCCATAGGTTGAGGCTCGTCTGTAGTATCAATGTGAGGGATATGAAGACTAGTGTGAGGGTCATGGACACAATATTGGAATGGGTCATGGTCCCGAAAGATAGTATACTCAACACATTTGTGTAGGAACTTAATGCAATGATGAATTGTAGAAGCGATAGCTTGCATGGCATGGAGCCATGGCCTACCCAATAAACAGTTGTATGCAACGGAAAAATCGATAACAAAGAAAACTGTAGGGAGAGTTTTAGGTCCAATAGTAAGGGGCAAGGTAACATGACCAAGACATGGACAAACGATACCATCGTAAGCACACAGTGAAATAGAAGAAAGACTAATGTCACGAGAAGACATACCTAAATCCTGGAGGAAAGACATAGGGCACGGATTAAGATCAAAACCATTATCAATTAGAGTGCGTGTCACCAACATTGTAAATGTCGGACATAATATAGAGGGGTGGGTCATTGTCAAAGGGATGAATGTCAGAAGGAGGATTGGCCTTGAATGCTATATGTTGTGAAAATGCATCGACAAATGTGTTATACATGGAATCCGGATGCATGTCAACAAAAACATTTGTAGTAGCAAAAAGGTGTTGAACACGATGAAGTAAATCAGGATGGGTAAGAGATATTCATTGATGGAGATACTCATGATGGCTAAATGCAAATGCAAAACCCTAGAAGGTGTTATGAAGAAACGTGGGGTTCACCAAAATGATTAACTAAAATTAAACTAAACTATGGGAAGTATAATAACTAGTTAATCTAATATAGGAGGACTAAAATGTTGTAAACTATGCTAAGACAATATGGAATATTTGTAAATAATTATACTAAATGAAATAAAACCCTAACTATGCAAAGATGTAAAAGGAAAGGACTTAGCTGATTGTTGGATATTGTTGCAGGTTGTTGCAGGTCTGACTGTATATTCTGGAAGTAGAAAGGATCACTCAAGGGTCCCACAAAGGTTAGATTTGGAAGATAATAGCAGACTGCATCGCCTAAGAAGGTACTGGGGTGCCCCGGGGCACCCTGGTCTACAGAATAGGCACCCTGGTCTATGTAAAAGCTTAGAATCTGGTTTTGGTAGTGTCACAAGATACTTTGAAATATTTCTCTGTCTATCGCATTGGATCTTCGAACTGCGTCGAGTGTATGTGAAATGATGCAAGATGAAGGAATGACCTACAAAAGACAAATAAGTATCAAAAACCTAAAAATAAAATATACAAAATGAATGGGTCAGACTGACCTCAGCTGCCACAATAGTGGGCTTACTAAACTGAGCGTTGCACTACATTTCAGACCCAAATGTAGTTCTGGTGTGTGTGTGCATGTCGTGCCCTAGGTGCTCTTGTGTCAGTCACACTTTGTGAAGTAGTGAGCAATAATAACTATAGAAAATGTAATAGCATGTGTGTGCATGAAATAGAATAGAATCCCTCCCCCTATGTTGTGTGTGTTGATGCAGATCTCCTAGCCTTGATGCATGACACTATGTGGATGCAAGTGATGCAATGGATGCAACTCTAGATGGAGTGATAGTAGTATGTGACGATAGGACCCTCATTATGGTCTCATAACTTTATATTTATAGGGTTCTCTTGCTCTAATTTCGTAATTAACCCCGACATGGCCGACTAGGAAAAAGATAAGGATGAAAAATGGCTAGAAGAGGCCCAAAAAAGGCGGGAAAGTGGAACATGGATCGGGGTGCCCCAGGTGAGACCAAGGCGCCCCGGGGCGCCTCAGTACAGGCCTGAGTGCCCCGGTTTAGGCTAAAATGATGAGAAAGTTATGAAATAGGTGGGCATGCATAGGAAAATATGTGGGAATGACAAAATAAAAGATAAAATAAGATGGCCAAAAGGTGGGATTAATTAGTAATTTCTTCACTTGAGAACCCTCTAAATAGTAGTATAAGACCGGGCTAAATAATGCCTAAATTGTAACCGGTTGTAACTATATCAACCATTTTATAACTACTTCATTCATAATATATTGACGGACACACTATCTCCATAGTGTGCAATCTAGTTTCTCTTTATTTATTCCATGTGCACGTCTTCCAACAGTTTGGAGCCAATATTTTTACCTACTAACGATCACACGTGAAATGTATGATGGAAACATTGAAAGGGGATGCATCAAAGATGTGAAATTGAAGGGGTAAAGACATCGATAGAGGAAGAAGGGTGAAGAAGAAGGGGTTTGAGAGAGGAGTAGTCCAAGGATGGGGAAAATGATGTGGGGAACCTATGCGAAACTTTTCTTTGTTACAACCAAGGGTCATTTTTGTCAATAAATAGGTATTTTTTATTAAAAAAATACGATGTTAAGGCTTTTGTTTAGTTGGCATTTAGCATGTTAGATAATACAAAGACATGAGTGTAAACTTGGAAATGAAAATGCGGGAATTAAATATTGATTATGCAAATATTTAAACAAATAAGTGTTAAATCTAAATATGTGCCAATGCAACGATATAAACAATTAAGTACAAGTTTGACCCAAGCAAATAAAAAATTTAAATTTGAAACCCTAGTTTTAAATGAAGAGATATAAAAGAATTAGTCTGATTCGCAGTGATGCCAAAGTTGTCAAGCTGGAAAACTGATGAAACAGGGACTCAGAGTGTCACAAACAAACCCAAAAAAATGTAGAAGTGTCAGAAATGTCAAGACTAGGGCACCTATGACAGGGTCAGGGGGTGCCAGAGACCTTCTCTGGGTGGTTGTGACTTCTTAGAAGCTTGAAACTCAATTTTGCAGGGTCACGAGATATTTGTTGGATGTCACCTTTAATCACTTATATGTTACTACACTTCGTTGTTATTCATCTAAAACCTGCAATAAGAAAGAAGCACCTGCAAAACCCCAAAACACATCAAATCCTAAAAAGAAAAAGATGCAAATGGGGAGTCAAACTGACCCCAGAGGTCACCCAACTGAGTGAACTTATGATCCGAGCACTACACTACATTTCAAAATCCATGTAGTTATGTGTGTGTGTGTGTAGAATCGTGCCCTAGGTGGCTCTTGTGTGAGTCGCACTTGATATCGAGCAATATCTAGATGTAGAAAATGTAGATAGATGTGTGCATGGAAAAATGAACTTCCCCTCCTATGAAGTGTATGTAGAAGAATGCAGTCCCTTTCCCTTGTGTGGATGCTAGATGGATGCTTGAATGCTCTTGTAAATGCCTTTGGATACAACCTTAGGTGGAGATAGTAGATGCTTAGTGTTTGGTCCTTTATTATGATCACATAGCTTTGTATTTATATGATTCCCTTGGTTGAATTTCATAATTAATCACTAAAAGGCCAACTAGTAAGAAAATAAGATGCCCAAATGGCTAGAAAAGACCCAAAAGATGTGAGCAAAGTACAAAGAGGTCAGGGGACGCCCAGAGGGGATGGGGGTGCCTGGGCATTGGCATCTTGGTTGGGCACTGGTGTCCTAAGTCATAAATGCCAAAGTATGAAAAGACAGACTAGGAAATAAGGTGTGTAAGACCAAAAAGGAAAATAGAAAGCAAGCAAAGAGGCCAAAGAGAATAGTCAATTAGTAATTTTTTCTTAGGAATCATATAAATAATAGTATGTGATTAGGAGTAGAAATCTACCCAAAGTGTGTGATTTAGTGTCTACATTTTCCCCCACTTTATGTTGTTGATGAATGTTTGATAACATAAAGTAGATAAGATATGCATACCTGATAACCATGTAGATCGATGGTGAAAAAAATGTCGAGAGACAAGGAAAAGCGTGGAGTGATAAAAAAGTGAAGCGTGGAAGCTAGAGAAGAGGAAGTGAAAAATGATGATGATGACCCTAGGGGTGAAAGTGTATGTGTAGATGTCATGTTGTACCTGTTGTTATGTCAGCTATATGCTTGATGATGTGTGATTGATGTGACTACCGCTTCCCATAAGGATGGACCTATAAAAGAGAAGAACAAACAAGTAGTCAAATACGTGTATATGAAAAATTTTGATCCAACAAGTAAAAAATATGTAAAAAAAGTATGTAAAAATGTAAAAAGGAACATGTGCACCTAATCCTATGATGAGTGAAAGAGATAGAAAGGATCCTGAAGATATGTTTAGAAGAACAAGTTTTTTGGGAATCTCACGCTAGTTGTGCTAAGAATGAGTTTTTTTGGGCAATCTCATGCCAAGTATGGAAGAAGTGTAGGGAGAAATGTCTAGTGTTATTCTCCAACCTTTGACTATTTCCCGAAGTGTAAACACCACTGCAGATGGTGTGTAAAAATATGATCCAATCCAGATCCAACGTAAAAGTAGAAAATAAGGTGTAGTGCATGCATGTCGAGTGTTGAAGGAATGTGTGTCCTATAAAGTCATTGTGTAAACTACTGAAAATTGTATTGTATTGAGAAAAAATTTGTAACTTCCCTTGGTCACAGGCATCCAGGAAGGGTTAGGGGCACCCAGGCACTATTGTCTGTGTCTGGGCACCAGTGTTTATGCTGTGCTGAAGACCCAAGTCAGGTTATGGGCCATTTGTTGAGACTGAAAATGTGCTGACTACTGAATTGAATTGTGTTATGTGTGACTATAAACCATTGTATGGGGTGACTGATTCACCCAATGATGCCCCCTCATTTGGGGTACATGCAACATTGCAAGGATTATGCAGCCCAAAGGAGGACTGGACGTTATGCTGAAACTGAATGCCCTACATAGGGGGAGGGAGTGTGCTTGGTAGAAACCAAGGCATGCGTAAACAAAGTGGCTGGAAACAAGTGTTAGTGCAAGCAAGATAAACACATGTAGAAGACAAAATGTAAACTATCAAGCAAGCAGACAATGTAAACAAGCAATAGTGCAGACAAAGTAGACCACGAAAAGTGGGTTTCAAATATGGGACATCACTCACGATGTCACAAGACAATCGAGGCCAACATCGTGGCCAAAATCATAGAAGTGTGCACATAAGAAAGACAAAGGGAAAATCCCACAAACAATGACAAATAATGACAAGCCAAATGTGACAAGCAAAGAGTAACAGACAACCATGGTAGCAAAAGTTCCTGTAAGACAAATGTTGCACATGAAGCACACATTAGCATGTTAGAAAGATAAAAATTATGTCAAAACATGTATAATCTAATATAAGATAGTGTGCTAGTATGAATAGGAAGTAGTATAAATTGAAACAATAGCACATGTGATGTGTACGAAAGTGGATGCCCCCAGGAGCCATTGTGGGACTCGTAATAGGTATTATGCCAAGCATCCATGTATTATGTGTATCAATCTGTGTAGATTCTGTGATCACAACTAGAAGGAAAGTGAATGTGCATGTGTATATAGAAAAGATAATGACATACAATGTATCCAGCTAACATAGTAAACAAGATGTATCATGTGAGTATAAGTAAGCAAGAACAATGTGTGACCAAGATATGCAGTATGTTGTGGATGAGTGAGATGGAATGGAATGCAAAGTGAGTGTAATAGGATTCTTGTGCCCCCGAGTGAATGTGAATGAGTATGCATGAGATGAGGTTCATTTATAAATTCCCCCTCAGCAGTTGAGAATGAACCATAGAACAAGAGTGTGTCATCAAGAAATGGTTTGAATAGTGTGCTAGAAAGATATGATCGTCAAAGCGTAGAGCGAAGTGAGTGAGTGAGTGAGCGAGTGTGGTGAGGTTCATTTCATATTTAGACCCTCAGCAGTTGAGTATGAACCATGGAACTAGAGTTCCTCATAGGGTAGTGTGTTGTGTGATGAATGTGCATGAGAAAGATGTGTCGTGAATGTGTTGAGTGTGTAGTGTGGTGTGATGATGTGAGGTTCATGAATGTAGTGAGCCCTCAACAGTCAAGTGTGAACCATAGCACAAGAGTGCATCATCAGGTAATGATGATACAAATGTATCAATATGTGTAAGATGCATGTGAAAGACTATATGTGAAGTGTAGAGTATGTAAGACACTAAAGAATGCTAGAAGGGGGGAGAATAAGTATGATTTCCCCCAAGTGTATGATGATGAATACATTATCCAATGAAATTAAAAGACGAGGTTCCTCTACCCGATGCTTGCAGAGATAAAGGCGTGTGACCATGATCTAAGATCGGTGGTGCATGAGACAAATGATGAGTCGGTGAATGAGAGCTATGTACATGAGACCTAGGAGGTGATGAGTGCCTATATGAAGGAGACCATGAAGGTGATGTGCACCTATATGAAGGAGACCATGAAGGTGATGTGCACCTATATGAAAGAGAGTGAGGAGGTGATGAGAACCTATGTGAATGAGATCGTGGAGGTGATGGACACCTATGTAGATGAAAACACAGAGGTGATGTATACCTATATGCTGAGCTGTCTAAGTGGTGGACCTAGAATGATGTGATGGACTAGTAAACCAATGAGACCATGTAGGTCGTGCAGGAAAATAGGAGAGCTAGGAGCAGATTGTGCTTTAGATTTAAGAGGTCCTAGGGACCTAGATGCTCTAGCGAGTGCAATGACAACCTCAATAGGAGGTTGCATCCATGGTGTGGATGGCGGAACACCATTGATGAGTAATGACTTGCTTGTTGTGAATGAACTTTAGACACAAGTGATTCATGGAGATGATAGCCTGAGTTACATAGAGCCAAGGAAGACCTAAGAGTATGTCACACCCTTTGACAGAAGGTGCCACAAGAAAAGGCACAAATCATGGTAAGAGGACCAAATGTGACTGGAAGCTTGACATAACCATATGATTTAGGAACTAGATATGAAATTTGTGAGATTGGATAACCAATAACAACAAGAAGTGCAATAGAAAATGAGCTTACGTGAAATAATGGATCAACCATAGTGTTATTGATAGAAATAGATTCAATAGAAGCACCGATATGTAATGTATCAGAAGAGAATGTAGCAAGATGGTCATGATCAGAGAAATACAATGATTGGTGGAGATGTCTCAACGTGAGCAACTAGAAAATTAAGAGTCCCTGATGCAGGAGGAGGCATTGTGCGATATGTATGATTAGCTGAAGAGTTCAGCCACTTGTTTTTCATGTTTTGGAAGAGGATTGTTGAATATCTTGAGCTTATAATTTTCATTAACAGGTGTAGAATTCATAGGCTCAGGAAGCTCAATTGCATTATTATCGATAAGATTCGAACAACATTATGAAGTTTGAAACATCGATATGTAGAGTGTCCAACACATTGATAATAGTCACATCTGAAATTTTTCATTGTAATTATGACCTTTAGGATGAGATGGGTCCAAATTGAGTGGAGGAGGAAGCGTAATAAGATTTCTCTCAACAAGTTGTGGTAATAGAAGATGTGGAGCGACAATCAATTTTGTATATGTATGCTTAGGTGGTTTCCATTGGAGCTTTTTGTATTATAGACTGTGTTGACAGTATCTTTAGCTTTAGCAGGTTTTGTAGATGGCTTGAAAGTTGATTTACTTTGAAAGCGCGTAGTGGATGAAGCCTGTTCCTTATACTTAAGCTTTCCTATAGATAAGATTTTAGTTTCACGTAGCTTAAGAGTATGACATAAATGATTGAATGAAGGAGATGTCTCAAAGATAACACTCTCCTGGAGAGGTGGCAATAGACTTTGGACAAATAGATCTTGAAGCTTAGAGTTCATGAGTACATTAGACATCTTAGCTAAGTTGTTTTTATATCGCAAGACATAATCCACTAGATGTTCATTAGATCCTTGTTTAAGTTGTGCGAGTTGAGCATATGATATCTTAGAGCCGATATTAATGGAGAAATGAACAATAAAATCATCATCTAGATGTGTAAAATATGTTACTGAAGTGGACAAGTAGATCATAGAACCAACGCATTGCATAATCATGAAGACAGCAAGGAAAGAGCTTTGCTAATAAAGTGTGGTCATCCGCATAATCTAGACATACTACATGAAATGCTCGAGAGATGCTCTTGAGGGTCATCATGGCCTTTGAAAATGGGTAGCTCAGGAGTGACGAAGTTAGGTAGGAAGTGGATAGGTGGAGATAATGGTGGTACGAAAGGGGAGTGTGAAGGAGAAAAGTGGAGTCTAAAAATGGATGATGCACGAGATGTAGCCAATTGTAGTTGACAATCGTGAGTTTGTAAGGTCCTGATATAAAGAAGTTAAATCATGAGTATTTGAGGAAGCATCAGGTTGTGCATTATAAATATTAGGTTGCATGGTGAGGATCATTAGTAGTGGGTATGGAGTGCAGTGAATATGAAGATGTTGGATGGAGGCCATGGAAGCCACTGAAGAACTGGCCAGAGGAGCCAAAGCAGCATCACGAGTTTTTTTAGCAACAATCAAAGCATGAATGAATATGTGGAAGATGGGCATGGATTATCACACAAATCTTGACAAAGGTTTGTGAGATTGTATACATTACTCTTTATCAACAATTGTTTCTTCATCATAGGAGTGCCTCACTCATCGAGTAGAGCTTCAATAAAATCAAATCTAGATCCTCAGGATGTTCAACAAGATGATCATTGAGCTATTGGAGATGTGCTTCAGTAAATTCACCATAAGATTGAGCCATGCTGAAAGAATAAGAGGAGAGTATTCGAAGGTTAGGTTCACCAAACTATCATGCAAATATTCAAATAAATAAGTGCTAAATCTAAATATGTACTAGCACAATGATATAAATAATTAAGTACAAATTTGATCCAAGCAAATAAGTAATTTAAATTTGAAACCCTAGTTGCAAATGAAGGGAATAAAATACTTAGTTGATTTGCAGTGATGTCAAAGCTTTTGTGAGCTAGAAAAATCATGGAACTGGGACTCAGAGCATCGCAAACGAACCCAAAAAAATGCAGGAGTGTCAGAAATGCTAGGACTAGGGTGCCTATGTTGGGTCAGGGGCATCAGAGACCTTCTTTGGGTGCATGTGACTACTCAGAAGTTACAGAATTAAGTTTTACAGGGTCACTAGATGTTTGTTGGATGTCACCTTGTATGTTGTTGTACTTCACTATTATTCGCCTAAAACCTACAATAAGAAAGAATCACCTACAAAACCCCAAAACACATCAAATGCTACAAAGAAAAATATGCAAATGGGGAGTTAGACTGACCCTGACGATCACCTGACTGAGTGAACTTACGATCTGGGCACTGCACTACATTTCAAACTCCATGTAGTTCTCTGTGTGTGTGTGTAGAATCGTGCCCTAGGTGGCTCTTGTGTGAGTCACACTTGGTAGCGAGTAATAGCTAGATGTAGAAAATGTAGATAGATGTGTGTATGGAAAAATGAACTTCCTCTCCTATGACGTGTATGCAAAAGAATGCAGTCCCTTTCCCTTGTATGGATGCTAGATGGGTGCTTGAATGCTCTTATAAATGCCTTTCAGATGCAACCTTAAGTGGAGATAACGGATGCTTCATGCTTTGTCCTTTATTATGATCTCATAGCTTTGTATTCATATGATTCCCTTGGTTGAATTTCGTAATTAACCACTAAAGTTTGACTAGTAAAAAATAAGATTCCCAAATGGATAGAAAGGACCCAAAAGATGCGAGCAAAGTACAAAGAGATTGGGGGCGCCCAAAGGGGATGAGGGTGATTGGGCACTGGTGTCTTGGCTGGTTGTTAGTGTCCAGAGTTAGAAATGCCGAAGTATGAAAAGATAGACTGGGAAAGAAGGAGTGTAAGACCAATAAGGCAAACATAAAACAAGCAAAAAGGCCAAAGGCATTGATTAATTAGTACTTTTTTTTTTCGTTTAGGAATCATATAAATAGTGGTATGTGATTAGGACTCGAAATATACCCAAAGTGCATGATTTAGTGTCTACAAATACCTGCATGTCCCATCGTCTCCATCTCACTTGTGATTTTCATGTGAATGCAATTTTCATTTACATGGATCAAAATAAAAATGGGGAAAATCCAATAAGTTCCTGGTTCGAGGTAACATGTCAACTGCAATAAAATGGTATTTTGTGCCTAAAGAGGCCAAAATAAGAAATGAGGAAAATCCAACTAGAATGCTTAATTCTTGTAGTACTTTGTAGCTTCCTTTCCAGTTGTAAGTGTGAGTAATTCTAGGAAATTAGGTGATGCATGGACAATCATCAATAATTAAGCCCCTCAACTAGTTGGGCATATCAACGACAGGTAGATTTTATTAGCCAATTGAGCTTTGCTAATTTTTATTACATGGCATCAAGGTTTTTGATTGGGAAACATTTAATTTGATAGATAACACATAGACATGAATTAGAAGTTAGAACTAAAGAGGTGGGAATTAAATTCTTGCATGCCCTACACAAATTCCACGGATGCGATTGTTTCTACCAAAAAATATCGGCTATCTGTGCTCCATTCTATTGACTAAATCTCAGACAGAGAACAAAATAAAAAAAGGAAAATAAAAAAGGTTTTAGGTGCAAAAGCCAACTACAATGCTTACTTCTTATAGCACTTTGTAGCCTCACTTTCTAGTTGTAATCTTAAGTAATTGTAGGAAAATAGGTGGTGCATGAACAATCATCAATAATTGAGCCCCTCAATCAAGTGGTCATATGAGCCCTAAGACAATTTTCTTTGCCAATCAAGCTTTGCTAATTTTTTGTTTCATCAAAGTTTTCAATTGGATGACATTGCATTTGATAGAAAAGACATTGAGTGAATGGAATGTTGGAAATAAAAGGTGGGAATTGAATAATTTCATGTCCCACACTTATTCCATGGATAAAATTGTTCCTACCTAAAAAATATTTATTATTTGTGTTCAACTTAATCATCTAACTTTTGCATGCATTATTCACTTGAATGCAATTTGAGCTTAAAGGAGCCAAAATAAAAAATGGTGAAAATTCAATAGGTTTGAAGTTTGAAACCAAACCAATCCTTGTTTCTTGTAGTGTATTTAGGCCCACTTTTTAGTTTTAATCTCGAGTAATTGTAAAAAGGAAGAAAATGCAGGAACCAATTTGCCTATAGAACTTTGCTATTTTTGTATTTTACTTTTTACCGCGTCGAAGTTTTTTGATTAGATGATGTTTAATTTACAAGATAAGGTGCATGCATGAATTAAAAGATGTAAATAAAAAGGTAGGACTTAAAATCCGACATGTATTCCACTGGTCAGATTGTTCCAACCTAAATAACATCTATTATCTTTGGTCCATCGTATTGTTTCGATCTTGCTCACATTATTCACATTAGTGCAATTTGTGTTCAAATGGGGCAAAAAAAAAAACCAAAAATCCAATAGGTTCCAGGTTCAAAACCAACCGAAATGCTTGCTTCATGTACCATTTTGTAGCCCCCCTTTTCAATTTTAAGCTCAAGTAATTATGGGAGAATAGGCAATACATGAGCAATCATCGTTAATTGAACCCCTCCAATTTAAACTCGAGTAATTATTTTTTTTTAATTTTGAGAGGTGACAAATTTAGGAAGATATTTTGACATATATGTAGGTATTCATTGAGGGAGAATATTTCAAGGGTAAATATATTTTGACATATATGTAGGTATTCATTGAGGGCAAATATTTCAAGGGTAGATATGATCAAATAAGTATTGAGTAATATTTTTAAATACAAATTTGTAGCTGATGTCATATTGCAATTTTATCCAACACCACATTTGATACGCCATCCAATCTCTCTCACAATATTTGAGTAGATTTGAGTGCAACACCATTTTCAATAAGATAAACATCTATCAATTCTAATGTTACATGACAGATTTCATGTGTTTCAATTACAATCGGCATGTATTTAAGCCAAGGCTATCTTCATGTTTCCGTTTACGCATCATGTTGTTGTATCATCTCAACCAAATAAAAAATTATATAACATTGACATTGCATGTTGTCAAAATGGGGTGGGTTTGGTCCATATATATGTTAAATATAAAACATTTAGAAAAAGTTACGAAGATTTGCATTTGGAAACACCAATTAGCATAATCAATATTTAAGGCATTGGCAAAGGATGTTTTTTTTTATGTGTATTTGTTCTCTTTTAATCCTCTAGCTTATTGAAGGTTATCAAAAGGGAATGTTTTAGTCTGATGATTATTATTCAATGGTTTGGTAGGAATATTGTAATTCAGTCAATTGGTGTGAAGATCATAATCTATTGATGAACCAACAAATATGAATGCATGGATGTTGGTGAATGAAAGTGGAAGAGATTGCATGAATGGAATTTTGGAAATAAAAATATGGGAAATAAATACTTGCATGTCCCACACTTGTTCCATTGCTCAAATTGTTCCCACCCAAATATTATTTACTAGATGTGCTCCACATTATCTTCTTGATCTTGTTCACATTATTGACATGAGTGAAATATGAGCTTAAAATATTATGGAGCTTAAAAATAATGTTGTAGCACATTTTTTAGCCATTTGGAGGGGTCGCTTGGTTAGTGTCATTATCATGTCCGTCAATTTTACATCACCAACAATTGAGCCTTAAACAACTGAAATAGATGGAAAAAAATTGAGAAAAAAATGGGAATAATGGAGTTTGCTATTTTTTTTATTTGGGTGTAATTATTCAGACAACCTTTGTTATCAGGATATGAAATCCTAGGGGTTGGGTTTGAAACTGGGTTGTTGGCTCTAAAAAACTTTGGATGGTAAATGCTTTTATTATACTAGAGCTATGAACTGGAGTGGTGGAGGAGTACATTCTCTAAGTGGGACATGGGGGTGGGCTTGTGTCCTTAATCTCCATCGAGCGATCCACATTCGGAGCACCCTGCTATGTTTTTCTTGGTCCATATGGAGAAGTTCGACCCCTACCTCAAGGTGTCCCCATGGCCACTTATTGAAAGCATCCAATGAAATTAATGGGAATGGAACTTGGGTTGATGATTACAAACTACTTGTAACTCACCAATAACCCAAGACCTTGAGTTCATTCCCACCCAAATATTATTTACTAGATGTGCTCCACATTATCTTCTTGATCTCTCTCACATTATTGACATGAGTGAAATATGCGCTTAAAATATTATGGAGCTGAAAAATAATGTTGTAGCACATTTTTTAACCATTTGGAGGGGTCACTTGGTTAGTGTCATTAACATGTCCGTCAATTCTACATCACTAAAAATTGATCCTTAAACAACTGAAAGAGATGAAAAAAAATTGAGAAAAATATGGGGAAAATGGGGTTTGCTATTTTTTTAAATTTGGGTGTAATTATTCAGACAACCTTTGTTATTAATACAATTATGGGTGGCAGGAGATAATAACATGTAAAGTAGAGCCAATGCTAATAAAGTGGGCTAGTTTCAAATTTTCTAAATTTTGCAGAGGTTAAAGTTTTTGAAAGATATTTTGACATATGTCTTGAACGTCTGATAAAAGTGTTTAAGGAGAAAATAAAGAAAAAATCTTTTAGGGGCAGTGCAATAAATTTGGGTAACATCAATCAACCTAATAAAATATAGTATCTAGCTTAATAAGAACATTGTATTGCATCTATTATTAGCCATATGGAGGGGTCACACAATCAACATTGTTATCTTGTCTGTCAATTCTATAATGCCAACAATTGAGCCTTATAAAAATGAAAGCAACAAAAACTTTTGAGAACATATGAAAAAATGGCTTTTGATATTTTTTTATGGTCTCAAGGTTTTCAATTGAACAACATTTAATTTGCTAGATAATATGAAGACATGAATGCAAATTTAGAAAGAAAATATGGGAATTAAATACCTACATGTGCCACACATGTTCTACTCTCATATTGTTCCCACCCAAATATTATTTGTTATATGTTCTCCACATTATCATCTTGATCACACATTATTGACACGAGGGAAGTTTTCACATAAAAAAATTATGGAGATTAAAATAATGTTGTACCACATTTTTAGCCATATAAAGGGGTCTCTCGATCAATTTCGTTAACTTGTTCGTCAGTTTTATGATGCCAACAATTGAATCTTAAGCAATTGAAAGAAACCAATTTTTTTGAGAATATATGGGAAAAATGGGATTTGCTATTTTTTTTCTTCGGGCATAATTATTCGAACAACCTTTGTTATCAATACATTTATGGTCAGAGGAGATTATACCAAGTAGAGTCCGCACCAAGATAATTTCCCTCACTCCCACTTTCATGATTTGTCATCTTCAAAATGAGCTGTAGGGGGACTTGAATTATGACCTCTTGGGAAGAAATACAAAGGTTGATGGATCTCTCTCCAAAAGTGTTGGCATGTATCAGGGGGTGGGTAAATGTTGTGGTGGATTAGGGAGCCAAGGTGTGTACATCGTGCATAGAATTGCAAACCTAGTACTGATTGAAGTTGAGAGATCAAGTCGAGCTCTATGAAAGTAAAATCTTCAATGGTAACACGAAGCAAAGTGAAATTTAAGGAAGAGACTAGATAGGGGAACCTTCAATCCAACTGGGAACGCCTTCGACGTAAATATACAACCTTAAATAACTAAAATTCCACTTTATCCTAGTTTTAAAAATTTAAAAAACAACAACGTTTTCATTGGTTAATTAAAAAAACAACAACATTACAAGATGCAATTGGGTGGTCATGGGTTTGGTAGTTATTTTACATTATTTGGGGTACACCTTAAATCTTGTGTAAAGAATAAATGGACCGAAACTTAGGAACAAACATAACATTAATTAAATAAACTAAGAATAATAGTAAAGCTAGCATATGTTTGCAATGCAGACAACAAGATAAAACAAGGGTTGTGTTGTTGAATTGCATGACAAGGATTCAACACTCACTTCCTTCAAAATCTACGTCCAGTATAGTGCAAATGCCACATGTACAACTTTGATGACACCTTGTTTACAAACATGGTTTATTCAAAAATGACGTGGAGTTTTGGGGTTCCACCGAAGTAGACAAAGTACGTGGACGGAGTACGTTGTATCGTATTGTCAACATTTGTCCTGATTCGATCTCAGCTATTTGCATTTTTGTTCACTGTCAAACAGAGGAAGCTTCAATCCAATTCTCTAGTAGGGAAAGTTTTCACGACCATAACTCTTTTGTCAATTTCACCAATGCTATCTATGTTATTATAAAACTTTGAGCATGTAACTTGGAACTGCTCTTATAGTGATTACCTTGTCGACTTGGTAAAAAATAGAAGATAATGCTAATTAGTCTTTGAGTGGTGCCCATTGGTGTACTACGTGGAGAGGCGGGTAGGCTGATTGCTTCATAGAGTATCCTTTACAACTACAAGTAGATAGGAAATATTGTATATGTTCGAATTATGAAATTTACATAAGTTAGTTATGGAGCTTTTATGTCTAAGGCTCCTTTTATTGCCAACTCCATACACATTTACAATTATCGTTTCTCTTTAGTGATTAGGTTTCCCTCATTAACAATCCTCATGATGTCATTTTTCAACAACCACCAACACAAAACCTTGACAATCTATTTCCCTGATGTGCATATGACACAACCATGAAGACTTCCATTTGATGTAATTAATGTTTGAGGCATTGGGAAAAGAGAAAAATATATGTGCGCACCTAGGTCCTCCAATGCTCTAGCTCATCTAAGGTTATAAATAGGGAATGTTTCAGTTTAAAAAGTAGTATTCAATTTTAGTTGATCATTTTGAAGATTATAATTTGGTTTATGTGTCATGTTGCTTAGTACTTGTTTGAGATTTGTTTTCTTTGTTATAGTGGTGTGGGTTGTGAATTGGGGATGGCTAGACGGATAAGGACCCAACTTTAAACGTTTTCATTTTCTCCTAAACACAGGTTTAAATCACCGAGTATCAAAAACATTTATGTGCATGTAACAAACATTCACTATGTATGAGATCACAGAGAAAATTGTAAGTTTGGAGGTATACATAACAAAAATAAAGGTTGTTCACTATGAAATCGAAGTGTTCAAGTTTTTCAATTGGATTGGCTTTGATGTAACATACACATCTTTACATACAATTGGATTTGTAAACACATTTGATGTTCTCCATGTGTAAACTTTGCGAGTAAGGAAAATAATATCTACATGCATAGATGGAAGATAATGAGAGACAATGTAATAACCACGCATGTACCATTGTTTTTGGTGGTGAGAGTTGTGTACTTTGTTTGTTTATTTACTTGGTGGTTGACAGCCAGATCATGGGCCGGACAGACAGAGAATAGGTGTCTTATCAGACTCGTAGTATACTCGATGGCAATAATAATAATAATAATAACAATCCATGAGCAATGGATGGATAGCATTTTCCTTAACATACAATTATTTTAACATGTACATTTATTAAAACATGAACTCTCCTTGTCCGCGGAGGAGGGGTTGAATTTGAAAGTCACCTATCCCTGTCAAACAATTTTTAGATGATGGTAATTTTTCAATATTTCCCTTCAAAAATACAAAATAGTTGTTATTTAAACATTGCTAATTTATATTAATTTAATTATTTAAATGTATAATATATATGACTTGTATGTTTACAATATGAATATCATTTTTTTGTATAAATTTATGACTATCATTTTTTTATAAATTTATGTATAAATTATATATTGATATTGTAAATATGCAAGTCACGTGCGATGTTTATTTCAAATATTTGAAAGTATTTTACGGCTAAAATCACCAAAAAATGTCTAAACGACTATCAAATTTAACCTCAACTGTGAAGACTTGGAAAGAATTTGGAGCATAGCTGAAGATTACGTGGGAGGCGGTCTCGAGTTCGAATATCATACAGAAAAGAAGACTGAATCTCAACTTGGTGTCTTCAGAAGTCTTCAATAATAAATGGAAATCCATTTTTAGGGGGCTTTAATAACTAGTTTGCTACCAATTACTTAACCAGCGTGTTGATGGTAGAGCTACAGTTCCTAGCGAATGGAGTAAATATTATAAAAAAATCATCTACATGGATGGCTACAATGCGTCCTATCAATTACCAAAATCATAGCAGTCATTCACATCTATGAAGGGCGTCAGAGTTAGCCACCGCCGTTTCATCTAAAAAACCCATTATTTGCATATTCCACAATAATTGCAGTCTATCAGACCACATATATTTCAGTCATTTTGTTGAACAAGTCGCATGCTTCCACATATTGCAGATAAATTTGTGAGGGAGGTACTTACTCTAAATTGAAGCAACTGATTTCTCGCTGATTATAGGCATGGAATTCATGAAGAAAAGAGTCAGTAGCTCATGGAACATAACTAGACAATTTTGTAACAAGTAAGAAACTGTAAGAAATGTGCAGGAAAGGGAAATAATTAAATGCTAGAAGAAAGGAAAGGAAATGTGCAACCTAACCAATAGTTGACAAAGTTGATCACATGCACATAGACGAACAAATAGATTTTAAAATGTAGAATTTGAAGCAAGGGAAAGTTTTAGATCTAGATCTAAGACAACACAAAGTTTATGCATAGATCTAAAAATAAATGAGAGACAAATGCACTGTTGACACAAAGTTCTCTAGAAATATCTTCTCTATTCCTCTACTTGCAAAAAGATATCAGGGGTTTTAGCTCAAAGTATGGAACACAAGAATATTGATTACAAATTCCGATCCTCTAACCCATAGGTTATTTCTCTATTTATAGTGTATAGAGGGCTATTACAAATATGAAGCTTTTAATGAGTTCCCGCATGTAGAAGCAAAAAAAAATGGTAGCAGCTGGCAATCTTCCTCCTGGAATTCATCTTTGCATGACATGCATAATTTTTAACTAAAAATAGAACCTTCTATTTTGCATGTCTGCCACCTATTTCCAAGTAATTGACTTCTTCAAGTAACGAATTTTAAACCAATCACTTAATTTTTATAATTTAATTGATTGCTCAATTAATTTATCGGAGAAAATAAGAGAAAGAAGAAGAAATAGGAAAACAAATTAGAAGAAAGATGTAACACTTCTAGTCTTGTTCTTTTTCCATATTCTGCATACAGTTGACTCTTTTGCCTTTGATTCTCACCAAGCTAGATCTGGAAGAAACTGACTGTGATTTACTTGCGGATATTTCCTTTGGCTTGTCTTCCCTCTTATCCTTGAAGCTTTTGCAGTTCTTCTCTAGCATATGCACCAATGCAATGTTTGTCATAAATAATTTAGACAAAACTCATCATTTTTATTTTTAATTGCATATGAGCAATTTTAAATTCTAGAAAGCACTCTAGGTGAATGCAAATACAAGTAAATTCAATGAAGGCTTCAACTGGAAGATTAAGAGCACATGTGCAAGATCCTGGAAGGAATTTTCCATGCACTGACTTCTACACGGGTTGCGTTAGAAACAAAAGAATAAATTTTTGCTGGAAGCTTTTGCAATTATGAGATCTGGATCTTTCAATTAAATCGGTGATAAGTTCAGGGCCTGTGTTTGTATCATTGACTTCAGTAAATTTGGAAGCTATACATGATTCAACTGATCCTTTTCTTTCATCATGCTTCATCATGGCTGGAACAATATTTGTCTGAGATCTTTTTCTTTTAATTATGTTGGAATCTCTTGTAATTGGATCAATTTGTGCAGATATGGAAACTTCTTTAGATTCAAAAGATATATTCAATGTACCTGACATTGATTTGAGCACCTATGATGAATACCTGTAATTTATTCAGACAAAGATGGAGTCCATGGCATGAATACTTGATTTTTATCACCAAAATCTGCATATAAAGCTTGCTGCCCTGAAATTTGAGGTTTAGCTTGTGTGCAAAGCAACAAAAAATATTATTTAATTCACTTGGGCACATATACCAACATGCAGATACTCATAACGAAAAAAATTAGGCTATTCCAACCCTAGGTGCCAAAACTAGAAGCTTCCCGATAGTGGAAAATATTTATTAATGCAACATCCTCCTTTTGGTGCCAAAACCTGTCTGAGTTGCAATCTTCATCAAAAAGAAACAAGTGCTTCTCCTTTATGGCATCCCATGCTTATATAACCTCCAACATGCTATTTTTAATAATTGCCTCTTCCTATTTCTAACAATTTAATTAATTAATAGCCATGTTTATTCATCCAATTTGGGCACCCAATTATGCATGCTGCTAGTTGCTTTTTAAATAAATTATTTTATTTATTTTTAGCATGCATCCTTGAATTCTCTTATCTTGTCCTTTTGCATTGACTTTCCTTCCATTCATGGTGCCAAAATTGGGTGAACAAACCATTAATAAATATTATTAAATGCATTGTTAGTCACCCAAGGTGGGTCGCACTTTTTGGCAATAGTAGTTGCTAAAAATAAGAAGTCAACTTTATGGGAATTTCCAACCTACACTGCAGCTCCAAAAATCCCCTCTTCCACTTAAGTGATTTGACTTTCATCATGAGAATTTTTACCTTGGCAGCTTAAATCATCTCCCAAGGCAGGTAAGAACTTCCCGCTGGTGCTTTAAGTGATTTTTCTTTTATAATGAGAATTTTTACCCTGCAAGGCAAGTAAGAAACTCCCACCTGTCACCTCTAATATTCCCATTATAGCTTAAGTGACTTTGACTTCATGGGAAAAAATACCCTGTAAGGCAGGTAAGAAATTCCCGCCTACCTGCCACTACCAAAAATCCCATTGCAGCTTAAGCCCATTCATTCCAAAAAGTGCAACTTGCCTAGGAGAGAGCTTTTGTGTTTGACTTCATCTTTTTTGGTCAGAAGTTTGCTTTCTGAGGCTAATTCTTTTTGGTGTAGTGGCCGTAAAAGATCTCCAGATGCTCCAAGAAATTAAATAGACTATATAGGACAAAGAATGGACCCAGAGGAATTAAACAGAAAGACCATGGGGAAAACTGAAGAAAGACACAAAAGAAATAAATAAAAACAAAAAACATTTCCATAAGTCATAGACAAAGCTCTGAATTTGCGGTGAAAATACTATTGAAATGTGTGGATACTGGCATGCAAAAATTCAACAAGATTCAACCAGAGTACAATTTACTTCAAACAAGGCTTTATTTATTTTTTAATAAATAATTAAATAAAAATTTCCCGCAGACAAAACTTGGCGAAGGGATAAATGAGTTTCAACATCTAGGTATTTGTTGAAATTGGTTCATATGGTTCACTGGGAATATCTTAACATAATACATACATCTTTTGGCAATAAAAACACGAAAAGAACCGTTATTTTAAAAAGAACAATTTTTTTAAAATGGGTAGTCCTAGATTTCAGGGTGAAATTTGGGGACACCAGCCAGCTTTGTCTGTGGATGTCTTTGCCTCTGTCAAAATGACAAGAGTAACGATGAGATCCCAACTTCTCTGGTTTTGTATCTTGTCCATTGGGTTCGGGATCAGACCACGAAAACAAAACAAAACAAAAAGGAAAAGGAAAGAAAACAACAAAAATTTTATTTGTATACAAACATGTTTCACCTTGTATCTCAGTTCCTGAATAGCTTCAGATGCTGCCCATTGAAAGGAAGTGGTAACTCAATTCCATCTCACTAGGCAAAGAAGAAAGTGTCCATTCTGGTAGATCTTTTGATCATGAAGGACCCTTTCCAAAGTGAATCATATTTTCCATGCATGCCCTTCAGTTCATGTCTCTTGTCCCACCAGAGTACCCAGTCTCCGATCTCAAACTTCCTTTCTCTAGCCTTCTTGTCAAATACCTTGGGAAAGTCCTTATCAAATTCATCTGGTGGTGGCTCATCTTTTCTTCTCTTTGTGATGGATAAGTATGCATCCACTTCCTCCATTCCTATATTTACCTATTGCATTTCTGAGGAAGAACTATCACCATATTCTTTGTTCTTCTTCAGGTACTGATCATGCTTGTTGAAAGTCTCCACTAAGGAAACTAAACCCTTGGGGATTTCTTTACCTTTTGGTTGGATTATTCCACTACTATCATCATAACCTTGATCAGTTTTGCATGTGACTATTTTTCGTGGTGGCAATTTACTCCCTTCAACATACAACTTGCCAAAGTTGTCTTGTTCCAGACATGCAGATGTTTGTTTGTTTGTCATCATTGAAAGTCTGCCACTTTTCAACATTATTGGGGAATTTGGGGTGGTAGACCATCTCCACTTTATAGTTTCCTTTTCTGAATATGGAAAGTGGCCTATTTGGATTCAATAGTGCAGATGTGACTACCAAAGAGTTTGCCTTGGAATTCTGATTTATTGGAATGAATTCGATAGAGAAAGAATACAAAATCAAGTGTGGCAGAAATCACTCTATCTCTGTAATGCGTCATCTTAACTCCTTTGACTTAATTTTCCCTCGAACCTGCTTTACTAGAAGTTCAGCATCTCCTTCGGCTTTGAGGATTGTAATCCTTTCTTTTTAGCTTGCTCCATTCCTAGCAACAATGCTTCATACTCCGCCATATGATTGGTGTTCTCGAACATAAATTTGTGGGAGTATGGGAATATCTCATGATTTGGAGATATTAATAGAATGCCAGATCTTGATCCAAAAGAACAATAGGTGCATTTAAACTCTAGAGTCCAAACATTTTCAGATCCTTCTAGTTCTGGCTCTAGTTGAAGTTCTGGCTATGGAACATTTTTATCCATTTCCAAGAAATAGACCCCATGGTCAGATCCCTGAAAAAGAATATGAGATCTAGGATCCTCAGATTTTGTCACAGTGTACTTAGACTTCTTTTCCGGCTCCAACTTCTGATTTATTCCTTTGATAGGAATATGGGCACATGACCAATCCATATTTACTTCTCCTCCCAGCTCTTTGTAGAAGTTTCTGCTTAGCAACATCCCATAGGAGACATGAATATCTACAACTAAGATTGTCATCTTTAATCTTTTATCAGGAAAAGCTTCCAGGACAACTTGTGCATCTTTGATTTATCTGATTAAAGGGACTTGTCTCTCCATAGAGTATCACCTTTTTATGGTCTTTGTCAAGGTAAGCCCAAGAGAATCTACAAATTTAGTTGGCATGACATTTTCAGAAGCACCTGAATCTAAAATGCAGTTGCTTAACTTGAAACCATTAAGCAATAAGGAGACATAGAAAGGTTCTACTCTTTCAGAAGATGACGAGGATTTAACAACTGCAGTGTTGTTCTGGGGAGGAGTATCTTTAGGCTTAGGAAAAATAAATTTTGATGCATTGGATTGTCCTGGTGATTGCACATATTTAACTAGCCTATTTAACTACTCAGGAAATGCTCTCAGGTATTTAGCTTTTGAAATTTGAATCCTCGTTTTCTTAACATGATCAACAATGTTGAAGGAAGTATATATTTAGATACCTGAGTTGCTTTCTCTGGTTGAGATGAAGAACTTACATTCTTATTTCTGGGAGCTAAGGAAGATGGTAAAAGGATGCCCATTCTTTGTTCATTGGTTAATGTCTCAGCTTGTTGAGTTTGTGACTGTGTAAATACTACATATGCACGACCATGATTGTCTTCAAGAAGATCCTCATAGTCATGTTCAGATTTTTAGTTTAGGTAATTAATGTTGGAGTCGCCAGCAGGACCTACAAAATCATCATTCTCAAGCTGATTAACATCAAATTCTTAGTCTTCTTCATTCATCTCCATGTTGTTTCTGGGAGCAAATTCAATTTCTAATCTTTGGGAACCAACAATGTGGTTTTGATTGTTCTTGTTGTTGAAATTTTGAGCAGGGGCAGTGTTGTTGCCTTGAGCCATTTGAACCATTTGTTTCTTCATCTGTGACATCTCATTTGCTAACTTTTGCAATAGTGAATCAGATGTAGTAGTAGAAGATGAACTTTCAGCTCTAGAAGTGCTGCTCTTTATTTTTCCAGCCATGATGAGGTCATCTTCAATTTCAACCGCCATGTTTTGGGCTGTTAACAAGTCAACAGGATGTGCTCTTCGCAGTTGATAGCTTACTTCAGGAAGTAAAGCATTGATGAAGAATACCTTTTGATTCTCATCATTCAGAGAAGTAGAAGCCAAAATTTTGTATAGTAATCTTTGGAATTTTGCAATAAAATCCCACATGTGCTCATGTGGCTCCTTCTTCAACTGAGTCATTTGAGTTATTAATGTACTAGAATCTTCAGCTACCTTGAACCTTTTCAGGAATGCATCTCACATAGTAGCCCAATTGGTTATGGTGCCAGGAGCTAACCGGTAGAACCATTCTCCAGCCAAGTCATGCAGAGTCTCTATGAAGAGTCTGAAAGATACATCTTCATGTTCTACGGTGAGTACTCCACATGATATAAAAAATGCAGCCAAGTGGTCATCTAGATTCTACTTGCCATCTCCAAAGAATTTTTGAAAATTCTTTCTTGTCCATTTAGGTAGATCATGCATAGGAGGAGTTAGATTCAAAGGTCCAAAGGCTACACCCCATGGAACAGGTGATGTAGTGGCAAGTGGTTGATTCAACATCATGAAAGGAGCACATCTTCTTCGAGAATATACTTGATAGATAATTCCAGCTTCCGGATTGTGCTAAAGATGATCTAGATCTGGATGAGTTTGCACTCCTCTTCTGGTGAAAGACTAGATCTGCATCTTCTAACTTGAGGAGGATGATTGAAATTGAATTGCTCCTATAATCTATATAAATGATCATTCTTTCCTTGAGCTCTACTAGACCGCGTGAATGAAAGTTCTACCAGGTTGAGCTTATAATATAAAAGGGAACTGACAAGAGAAAGCTCTGGTTTGCTAATTTGTGTTGTTCCCCAGTAGAGTCGCCAAAAACTGTTGGCTAGATTTTCTGCATAGCTGAAAAACCTAGGCAGTCATGAGATAAATCTCCCTCATTTACCGGTGAGGCTCCTGTGTAAGATTTTGTCAATTATATTTCCTAATATCTATCTGTTGGTTTTACTTTAACTGTGTAGCTCATGGACCATAGCTAGGAAATTTTGCAACAAGTAAGTAGCTGTAAGAAATGTGTAGGAAAGGGAAATAATTAAATGTGAGAAGAAAGGAAAGGAAATTTGCAACTCAACCAATAGTTGACAGAATTGATCACATGCACATAGATGAAACAAATAGATCTTAGAAATACAGAATTTAAAGAAAAGGAAAGTTTCAGATCTAGATCTAAGATAACACAATTTTTATGCAAAGATCTAAAAATAAATAAGAAACGAATGCACCGTTGACACAAAGTTCTCTGGAAATCACTCCTCTCTATTCCTTAGCTTTCAGAAAGATATCAAGGGTTTTAGCTCAAAGTCTGGAACACAAGAATGCTGATTACAAATTCTGATCCTCTAACCCGTAGGTTCTTCCTCTATTTATAGTGTATAGAGGGATATTACAAATAGGAAGATTTTAATGAATTCCCACATGCAGAAGCTATAAAAAAGGGTAGCAGCTGGCAATCTTCCTCCTAGAATTCCTCTTTGCATGACATGCATAATTTTTAACTGAAAATAGAACCTTCTATTTTGCATGTCTGCCACCTATTTCCAAGTAATTGACTTCTTTAAGTAATGGATTTTAAACCAATCACTTAATTTTTATAATTTAATTGATTTCTCAATTACTTTGTCAGAGAAAATAAGAGAAAGAAGAAGAAAGAGGAAAGCAAATTAGAAGAAAGCTGTAACACTTCCAGTCTTGTTCTTTTTCCATATTCTGCATGCAATTAACTCTTTTACCTTTGATTCTCACTAAGATGGATATGGAAGCAACTGCCTGTGATTTTCTTGCGGGTATTTCCTTTGACTTTTCTTCCCTTTTATCTTTGAATCTTTTGCAGTTCTTTTCCAATACATGCACCAGTGCAATGTTTGTCGTAAATAATTCAGACAAAACTCATCATTTTTATTTTTAATTGCATATGAGCAATTTTAAATTCTAGAAAGCACTCTGGGTGAATGCAAATACAAGTAAATTCAATGAAGGCTTCAACTGGAAGATTGGGAGCACATGCACAAGATCTTGGAAGGAATTTTCCATGCACTGACTTCTACACGGGCTGTGTTAGAAACAAGAGGATGAATTTTTGCCGGAAGCCTTTGCAATTATGAGATCTGGATCTGTTAATTAAATCAGTGATAGGTTCAAGGCCTATGTCTGTATCATTGACTTTAGAAAATATGGAAGCTATGCATGATTCTGCTGATCCTTTTCTTTCATCATGCTTCATCATGGCTGGAACAATCTTTGTCTAAGCTCTTTTTCTTTTAATTATGCTGGAATCCCTTGCAATTGGATCAATTTGTGCAGATCTGGCAACTTCTTCAGATTCATAAGATATATTCAATGTACCTAACATTGATTTGAGTACCTGTGATGAATACCTGCAATTTATTCAGACAAAGATGGAGTCCATGACATGAATACTTGATTTTTATCACCAAAATCTGCATATAAAGCTTGTTGCCCTAAAATTTTAGGTTTTACTTGCATGCAAAGCAACAAAAATATTATTTAATTCACCTAGGCATATATACCAACATGTAGATACTCAGAATGACAAAAATTAGGCTATTCCAACCCTAGGCGCCAAAACTGGAAGCTTCCCGATAGTGGAAAATATTTATTAATGCAACATCCTCATTCTTTTGGTGCCAAAACCTATCTGGGCTGCAATCTTCATCAAAAAGAAATAAGTACTTCTCCTTTATGGCATCCCATGTTTATATAACCTTCAACATGCTATTTTTAATAATTGTCTCTTCCTATTTCTGGCAATTTAATTAATTAATAGCCATGTCTATTCATCCAATTTGGGCGCCCAATTATGCATGCTGCTAATTAATTTTTAAATAATTTATTTTATTTATTTTTAGCATGCATCCTTGACTTCTCCTTAGCTCTTCCACTTTCATTGACTTTCCTTCTATTTATGGCACCAAAATTGGGTGAATAAACCATTAATAAATATCATTAAATGCATTGTTATTCATGCCAAGGTGGGTCACACTTTTTAGCGAGGGTAGTTGCTAAAAATAAGAAGTCAACTTGATGGGAATTTCCACCCTGCATGACAGCTCCATAAATACCCTCTTCCACTTAAGTGATTTGAATTTCATCATGGGAATTTTTACCCTGCAAGGCAGGTAAGAAATTCCTGCTGGTGCTTTAAGTGATTTTTCTTTCAGAATGAGAATTTTTTACCCTGCAAGGAAGGTAAGAAATTCCCACCTACTTGCCACCTCTAATATTCCCATTGCATCTTAAGCGACTTTGAATTCATGGGAAAAAGTACCCTGTAAGGTAGGTAATAAATTCCCGCTTGCCTCCCACTACCAAAATTCCCATTGCAGCTTAGATCTATTTATTCCAAAAAGTGTGACTTGTATGGAAAATAGCCTTATCTAATAAAGTGTGACTTGCATGGGTCAATAAACCTCATTGGTGGGAAAAGTTATCCTGCTAAGCAGGCAAGAAATTCCCACCGATGCTTTAAGTGATTTTTCTTTATTTTATAATGGGAATTTTTACCCTGCAAGGCAGGTAAGAAATTCCCACCTGCCTGCCGCCTCTAATATTCCGATTGTAGCTTAAGTGACTTTGACTTCATAGGAAAAAGTACCCTGCAAGGCAGGTAAGAAATTCCTACCTGCTTGTCACTACCAAAAATCCCATTGCAACTTAAACCCATTCATTCCAAAAAGTGTGACTTGCCTAGGAGAGACTTTTTGTGTTTGCCTTCATCTTTTTTGGTTAGAAGTTTGCTTTCTGAGGCTTATTTTTTTTGGTAGTGGTCATAAAATATCTACAGATGCTCTAGGTAATTAAATATATTATACAGGAAAAAAATGGACCCAAGGGAATTAAACAGAAAGACCACGGGGAAAACTAGAGAAAGACACAAAAGAAATAAATAAAAATGAAAACCGTTGCCAGAATTCATAGACAAAGCTCTGAATTCATTCTCGGTGAAAATCCTATTGAAATGTGTGGATATTGGCATGCCAAACTTCAACAGGATTCAACCGGAGCACAATTTACTTCAAACAGGGCTTTATTTATTTAATAAATAATTAAATAAAAATTTCCCGCAGACAAAACTTGACGGAGGGATAAAATGAGTTTTAACATCTGGGTATTTGTTGAAATTCGCTCATATGGTTCACTGGGAATATATTAACATAATACATACATCTTCTGGAAATAAAAACATGAAAAGACCTGTTATTTTAAAAAGAACAATTTTTTAAAATGGGTAGTCCTAGATTTCAGGGTGAAATCTGGGGACACCATTAAATAATCATGATAAACCGTGAATGCGAAAACAATGGTGAGAAAAGTGGTTTCTCTTTACCTTTTTCAAAGGTTTGCAACATGGATGAACATGATCAAACTGTACTGTCAACGTCCCTGTAAACCAAATCTAAGGCATCCTAGTCTCCACTGGGGTAACCCGCAATACAACTAGAAACGCCTTGGCGTAATAAGTTTTTTTGGAAGTTTGACATTGCAGTTTAGTTAGATTGAGGACATCTTTCACGAGTTAGTGAGAAATTCATCAAGAAGGTAATAGATTTGTTTATCAATGTGGCATCTGACAAATATAATATTGATGCCTTAGATTGATATCTCTTAATATTTTTTAGAGATGCATTTAAAATATTTGCATTAGGATATATATTAGTGGTCCAAAATAATTGTTACTCATGTGTATATGTGGCTCTCGAAAATATCCTCACCTCTTTTCGCATCATTGGACATTACCCTTGATTCCCACTCTTGATTAGCTCCCTATTAGGAGCACTTCAGACACTCTTGGTCCCCTTGACGAGTTTACTCTAAACTCAGACTCTCTAATTACCCTTCATCCACCTTTCTCATCCATATCCTTTAGAGATATGTGAGCATGGAAATACTATTTTAATTTGAATTCAAATCTAATTATAAAGCGAGGTTTCTCATTTTAATAATCTACCACTTCTATTGATGACATAATTATTACAAGAGTACATATTGAAAATGTGAAAGACAATCATTAGAGCACTTATGATTGTCTAAAGCTAACGATATATTGTGGAACACTTTTGGTTATGAACTTGGTTTTATTTATTATACATTTTCATTTCAAAAATTATTAATGGAACTTACTATTTTTTGACAATGTACTTTCCACCAATTGGTCCTTGATTGGAAGGTGACTAATTCGTTTACATTAGTCAAAAAATTGAGTGTTGAATCTTAAACTCACTTTGTTTTCCATAAAATTCCAAGGAAAATACATCAAAATTTGCATGCACACAAGAATTGCAATGCATATAATGGAGCAAGGAAATATATGATCAAAAGCAGGTGAACCCAAGTGTATATTGACAATTCTTGATGGCTTCCTTACCCCTTATATTGATTTGTTAGAATCCCTTCATCCTAACTTCTTTATTTATAATTTTTACTATTAATAAAAGCTATAAACATGTTTTGTAAGTCTTCCCATGAGCTATTTGGAATAATCTTACATGCATGTAAAGTAATAATTGGCTAGAGTAAACTCAGTATAAATGTGGATCATATTCTAGTGTAAGGGCATTTGAAAATTAGTTTCAAGGTAAACATTCATTAATTCATGAATATTCTGGTTTTTGAAATTTACATTTAGCATTTTTTAAGGGTAGGAATTAGGACCGAGTTGCCTAAATTTTCTAGGTACAAGTTAATTTTAGGGGTTGGTTCACCTAGTGTTTACGCCAATTGAAAAATGTTTCAATTCAAATCTCCTTTAGTGTAAAATTTAAATTTGCCAAATTCTCCTTCATATATATACTAATTACATTTTTACAATTCCGTATGCAAATTCCAATACTTTAATATTCTTCACAATTTGTTTTTACTTTAAAGATCGAGATCGACTGGATATTTCAACCCTGTATTACGGTATTTTTAATTGTTATGGTATTGGGTTCTATATTGCATAGCTATCGTCCGATAGCTTGTCTATGCTACTATCTGGTAGCATATTCAGTATACTACCAGTTGATATCATTGTGTATGCTACCGATCGGTAGCATGTTCAATGCCACCATGCCGAGTAGCATTGAACATGCTACCAACCGGTAACAGTACACAATGTTATAGATTAGACAACATAAACAATGCTACTGGTCCGGTAACATTATACATTTTTCTGGTATTACTATGTACTCTTCTGAAAAGTTTCATAGTGTTAATATTCATACCTTTTTCACCTGTCGTTTACAAATTTTTAAATATTCTACTATAAAAACTGACCTATTTGAAAATTGCACTTGGATAGGTACAATGGACTCTATGAATAATGAAAAAAGGTAGATCAACTAAAAATAAAAAGTAGCATATTAAATTATTTCAACCAACCCTAAAATGAGGACTCAACTTGGATCCACTGCAAACAGTAACGCAAGTAACAAATTTTCATTAACTTTTTCTGTTTTTTTTTTAGTTTAGATTAAATTTTTATATCTTTGTCACAGTCAAACCTTTTTCATGTTTAAATAGAGAAACCCCTACTGTTAATTTTATTTTGCATGAAACAATTAACCAAAATATATCCCCTAAAGAAACAATTAACAATTTAGTAGACGAAGATATAATTAATGATGACATGCCAGAGATAGAAGACAACCCTCACTACCAAATGCCTCCAATAGATGAATGTTCTAATGAAAATATTTAAGTAGAATCTATAATATTGGCAATACTCTTCAAAAAAATAAACTTGTGAGAAGGAAGAAAACTACCTGGATAATTGGAAGGTCTTTTCAGGTAGACTGGGCAGCAAAATATCCATTCATTGAACTTGTAGAGTCATAAAATGGTAACGATACTACAAAATAATGTAGATGTATAATTTACAATTGTAAATTAGGAAAAGAACATAAAAAACAACTAAAATTAGACACAATCGAGAAATATTGTGGCTAAAGTATATGTGGTAGTCAAATAAAATGATGGAAAAATAATGAAGACACATAGATGGAAAACATTGAAAGAGTGCATGCATGTAAGATATGTGAAGGAATATGACAATGAATAGAAACATTATCGAAAAATTATGGAGAAAATGAGGAACAATTAATGTAAAATTCTTGAAAATTGTAAATGACAATCTTAGGGGAAAAAATTCACATTTTTCAATTGTATTCTTCATTCTTAAAAAGGGAAGACCTATTTCAAATTTTTTAGACTTTAAGAAATTGTTTAAGTTTAATTGGTTTCCTTACCTTTGACAATCACTTTGTTCATATAACAGTGCTTGGGAAATGGAAAAATGTCTTGCAATGATTGAAAATGAGGATTTGAAAGAGAAATTTAAGAATGTAAGTTTTATCTCCCTTTCCATTGATGAGGTTACAACAATGGACAACACATCTTGGGTTTTCATACATGTTTATACTTTTGAGAACCACACAAGAAAACCTCATATTCTATATGTTCATAAAATGAAGGAAAACTGCAATGCTGAAAATATTTGTAAATTGGTTATATCTAATTTGAAGGATATAGACTGGGATGGATTATTTTCAATAGCTACAAAGCTTATATGTATTGGTGTTGAAAATGCATCAATAATGGAAGGTCATAGAATGGGTCTGTATGTATCTACCTACAAACATCAGTTGTTCCTTACATGATTCCAATTCATTGCATGGCTCATAGGATGATTCTTCCATACAAGATAACACTTTTGAAAATGTCACAAAAGTTGAAGATTTTATCTGTGAATTACACGTATATGTCAAGAAATCTAAAAAAATTTCTAGAGTTTCAAAAATTTACTATTAGAGTGATATATGGTTAAAAAAACCTTAAAGACATTGATACAAGATGGATTTCCATGTATGAGCCTTCAAATGTAGATTTTTTGATGAATATCCATCGTTATCCGGTTTCATGTTTAAGTATTAGCATTATACATGTTGACAAGGAAAAATATCTACTTTACCTCTTAACAATTTTAGAAACATTATTTACACTTTACGGGATTCTACCTATGTTGAATGAAATCAATTCCTTAACAAAATATGCTCAAGAAATATCCATTTATATAGTCAAATTTCATTAGATTGAGAAAACATGTATGTCAAACACTATATTTGTTATACAACTCTGATGAATGTTTTCAAGGACATGTATTCAATAGTTGACAAACTTAAAAAAAAGTTAAAGGATCCTAAAAGCTATTTTAGATTCAATATAAATGGTAATCTTTGTATCCTTGTAAATGAGAATGAGATTCAAATGCACACTTTCCAAAAAAGAGTGGATATTGTTGGATCAAACATTAAAGAAGTACATGTAACACATAATTTATATGAAGGTATTATATCTCAAACAAGAATCAAATTGCAGAAAATTTCACAATGCTTATCCAGTGAGATCAGAGAATGATTTAAAAGGGATGAGATTCTTGAGGCCATGGTAGTGGTCAATCCTATATTTTGGAATCCTACAACAAGTAAGAAAGCTATAAGTGATTCATATAAAAGACACATGGGTACTCTCATTAAGCATTTTGGAAAATCAGTAGAATGTAACAAAGTTCAAATTAAGGGTCTTCTTCAAAAGGAATTACTTTCATGTCAATCAACTCATTTCGGCATCACAATGGTCGAACAATATGACTTATTAAGTGAACCAACAGATAATGGTGCAATTACATGGCTATGGAAAAAGTTGTATCCTAGTAGCATCCTACATGAAAGCATTAGTGAATATTTTTGATTGTATGAATTGTTTCAAACAATGATATTGGGATCAGTTGAAGATTGAAGGTTTTTTAATACATTAACATTTGTTAAATCAAAATATCAAAATAGACTGGATAAAAATATTGAGACTTGTTTGAGATTGTATGTTTCACGATATGATGTGGACACATTTCCTTATGAAAGAGTAATGGCAGTATGGAATTGTCTTGCAGAAAGTAGAGAGGGGTTTGTAATTCTAATACAGGGGCTAACAACAACAAAGAAGACATAAACATCGAAACTATGACTGAAAATAACAATGAAATATTAGATAACAGTTTGAGTTTTGAAGACCTAAATAGTCAAGAATTGTTTGAGCTACCTGATATAGACTAAAGATGTATGTATGGACATAGTATTTCTATTAATCAAATTTCATATCATATTATAAGTATGTAACTTGTTATTTGTGATATATGCATGTTCTTTATTGAATAATATTTTCAATGTTGTAATTTGTTGTTTAGAGTTTTTAATCGAGAAATGTCATACTTATTTTTTTTTGTATTTTATTTAGCATAATTCAAAATAATATCATAGAATTTTAAAATGATAATGAATCAATAATATTTGTAATATCACCAACATAATTGAATATTCTAATCACATTATGATTTTATTTGGATAACTTATAGCATGAATATAATACAAGTACAACACCATATAAATTGAAAACTCTTAATATTTTCATATAATGAAGAAGATTAAAATTACTAGAAAAGTATATATATTTATAGTCTAAATATTAAATTGTTTTACAACTAGAGTTTCAAATGACAAATTTGACAATTTCATCTTGTAACTTCATCCTTAAGAAGTAGAGTCTTTCATTTGTGTTATTGACTCCTCTGCACCAGAACCTTCTTTTAAAACACCTGACTAAACAAGATCCTTCACGGCTGCATTGATATTCAAAAGTATTTCACGTTCTGGATTTGTTGCATCACTGACATACAATAACGTTGTATCCTCTTATAGTTTCTTCATCAACAATATTTCAAGATCCATTCCATGCTCCTTTATTATCTTTGTAAAGATATAATTCTTCTTGTTTAAAATAACAAGCTTTTCTTCAAATCAATTGTCACAATTAAAATTTTCCTTGCACTTTTCAAATGCACATCAAACATTGTTACCTCATTCTATAAATTCTAGTACTTTGACTGCATTTTAAAAACAAAAAATAATTAATAAAACTTAAAAAAATTATAAATCATATTTGAAAATTAATTAAAACTTACCAATGCCTTATCCCTTTCTGCATTCACAATAACAACAAGTCCCTTGTCTCTTGACCACATATTATGGTAGGCTTGTGCTTCTACATTTAAATTCTCTATTTTGTTCAACATTATATCTAATACATCATCATTATAAGTATTTGTAAAAGACACAGTACCAGATACAACCTGATTCAACAAAATATCAAGCTTAGTTGGTTCATTTTGAACCGAAGAATACAATAAATGTCTTTGGGAGTGGTTGTTAAATCAAGAATTTATTTCTTTAATAAAACAATTAGCATTAAACTCCCATAATATTAATTGTTCTATATCCTTTGATAAAATATCATTAATAGTGGCTAGACAATTGTCAACCAAAAGACTATCAAGTGAAAAACTTTTTTTTTTCATCATCATTTAAGGCAGTTTCTCCTGGAGAAGGTGTGTTTGATCTTTGTTCTCTTGTTGGAGAAGGTTGTCTTATCCCATGAATCATATCTTGCAGATTGAAAGTTCCATGGGCCTGAACCAACCTCGAGGCTTTCAATCCCAAGATATTCCTCATCCAAATCAATTTCATTGTAAAATAGAAACACCTATCTGCACACTAGAACATTTCCTAACAAAAATTTAGAAACTCAGCATTAGTGAAATCCACAAAATTAAGGGTTCCCCTACTTGAAGCTATTCAAAAAGCATTAAATGAAATATTTTTCCCACTACCCCTGGTCCTGACATTTTTTCCTGTGGCGGTGGTGGGTACCAGCGATGGCATATTTCTCCTCAAAGTAGTATGATGTATTTAGAATTGGAGGCGGAGGAGGCACTGCAATAATCGATTGTAAAAAACATGAGAAAATTGAAATGACAAACAAATAAGAATGAAATAATAGAAAATTATATATCATTTATGATAAAAAACATTACTTATTCGCATAGATTGCAGTTGGGATGTAGATGGGGCTTGTTGTAGTTGTTGTGGTTGTTGAGGGGTAGAGTGAAAAGATTGTGAGTGGGATTGGTACTGGTAGTGTTGATCTAAATGTAATTAACCATTAACAATTTAAATTTATCAGTTTCTTTGTTTAAAATAATATAATTTATAACAAACTAAAAATAAATTAAAATTAAAACTTAAATGAGATACATACCCTGAGGTAACGAAGATATATCTTGATCATGTGTTTCATCAAATTCATATACAATTCTTGTTGGACTAGCACGAGCCCGATGATATAAACCTGAGCTACTGGAGGTTTCTGCAACAAAGGAATGTAAACAAGTTATAAATGTTTAATGTATATTTATATGAAATTATATATACGTTAAACATATTGAAATATATAAATAATAAAAACATGCGATTAGTGGCATGGTGGACGTGTCAATTGGATGAGGATTTAAGGAACTCCTCATCTGTTTCACTTGATAAGTGCTTATTTGTGGAGTGGTGTCCTCGGTCTGCTGATCATCTGAAACACTAACTGAATCTCCAGAATCTGGTGGGAAATGTCCTCTTATGGCAACCTCTCTTTTGGTTGCAGCTGTAACATCTATCCCCTATTATAATTCAACAATGAATTGACTATTAATTCCAAATATAATATATAAAATATTAAGAAAATTAATGATAATGATTAAAAAGAAAATAATCATAAATTTGGGAGTTGGGACTGACCTCATGTTGTTCAATTGTTAAAGACATAGTTGTAAGATTTATGTGGAGTGCGGTAGGAGAAGGGTTGCAAAAAAAATTGTATAGAGATTCATAATATAACACAAGAATAATTTTTTGTGGAATTAATAGTAACAGTTTCATTCACATTAATGTTACTTAGGTCAATTCTTATCTTGGAGGATAAGAAAGTGCACCAATCATATTTTTGTCCACTAAGGGTGCACACGATATAAGCTAAGGCCCAATATGGAATATCCATATATCGACCTTGCAATATAATTCTGGCCTGGACAAATTTCACCATAGCTTGCAGAAACGGGTTACTGAAATCCTTGAGGGGAATTCCCCTTTTTGAAGGATTTGGGGAAACTATAAATGTAAGGAGACAAAATTTATAAATATTAAATAAGACACAAAATCAAAATTCCTAAAATAAAAAATGATATAAACAATAATATGATTATTTAAAACTTAGTTACTTACCAGTAGCTGCATCAATAGATAATTCGTAATGAGACTCCAAATACTTGACATCTTCATCAGTCAAAATAGCCTTCGTTGTGACAGGATCCACATCTTTGTGTGGTAGTCCTGTCAAATGTTGAATGTCTTCAAGGGACATTCCAAAGGATAGTGTGTGTGATGGGAGTTGAATGGAAAAAGTACAAGAGGAACTTTCATAGGTTGACAGAAGGTTGTTGAGTGTTTTTGTGTATGTTAGAAACTGGGGCATATAAACTAGCCCTGTGAAACTGGAGGCTTCAATCCATTGTGAAAATGAATTGGGATCTGATAGGAGGGTGTATAGTTTAGGAAATACAATGATCTTAAAAGAAAACTTACGGATTTTCGGTTGTCGCTGTGGGCTCATGGGAAATTTGGAAATGACCTTCCTTCTTGGAATTTTTGCAATGAATGGAATAAAGTTCATTCCTTTTGAAATTTGGAGATGACCTAAATTCCTGTTTGGAGATGAATTTCCTTTTTGGGCTCGCAAGGCTGGTTTTGGTGGAACGACAGAGAGATTTTCTTGTTTGTTGTAGGCTATTGCAATCTAGATAAGCTATTGTGTAAAGTGAAAATGAATAGATTGGATGACTATATATAGGAAAATGGGGAGACTGCTACCGATCATTGTAGCATTGCCCTTGCTACCATTGGTAGCATGTAGAATTCCACCGTCTGGTACAATGCTAAAATGCTACCGGTTGATAGCATTCTTCGTGCTACTAGCCACTTGGTAGCACTTCACATGCTACGGGACGGTAGTATGTAGAATGCTACTCATCGGATACCATCCTGTAAACTACCGGTTGATAGCATGAAGAATGATACCGCTCAGTAGCATTATGTATGATGCTCAGCTTAGCCGGTAGCATGCATAATTCTACTGGTGTGTCTGAGGCAACCTTTCCCTAAATTTTGAAAAAAAATTTACCATCCCCATGAAATAATTTTTTCTCTGATTCACCTTACTTTCGAAAGTGGGTTTTCAAAATTCACCAAATAGTTTCTATGATTTTTTTAGAGGGTCCCTTAAAATTTACCCTGATTTGTTTGTATTGAGTTTTCTCAAAAGAGGTTGACCCCTCAAAAAGGATATCAATATGGTAATGTAATTAATGTACCTTTTAACGCAATACAATTATATTCCATTTGATTTTGCAACATCTTTTTTTCTATATTTCGGTAATGGTTTAATATATTTGCACGAAGGTTCATCACATCTAGAATTAGAACTCTTCTATGAATATGTTTTATGACATCAAAATCAGTTTAGGGATATTTTTAACTATCCACTGTATGCTCTCTAATCATCCTAAGAAAAAATAGATTTAAAAGTAGTGGCACTAAGCCCCCTTTTCTCAATCATAGAAAATTTTTCTTTCCTCAAGTAGTTATTTTATTTTTTTAGGTTAACAACCTTGTGTTGGTGGTCTTAAAATATCATAAACAGATGTAGTTTTTTCTAAGCATAAAAAATACCTATGTGAAGTGGGGTGATATTCGACCCATCACTGTATGTTCCAAAACAATAATTTTACATGAAAATTGAGCTTCCACGTACCTTTAAGTATATTGGAAGAAATTTATTTTTTGATGTTTGGCCATAAGAAGCCATCAATTGTCTATTAATTATGGTACACTGGTAAGTGGTTCAACCCAATACATTAATTGTAACTGACTTCAAAGACACAATAGTGGGATACGAGTCTGATTTACCCTTCATAGTTAGTGTTTTGAAAGATTAGGATGGCACTATTTACAAGCATGATAAGTTTGAATGTGGTGTACAAACCTAATGTACCTTGTAGAAGCTTTACATAGTTTTACCTGATTGAGTTAAACCTTGGTTATTTTATTTTGGTGGAAACCACCACCAGTTGAGAAGATAACATAATATACAAAGTATAAACATGAGTGACATAATTTTTGGGAGTATAATAGTTTGTAGAGGTGTCAACATAGTGTTAATGTGAAATCACAACACCCCAAATGAGTCATGGATATACTTTTCTAAGGTGGGGTCATTTGGTGTGATTTACATAACATGGGACCATCTCTCAAGCTGTGGGACTTGCGGAATTGAAATGGCCGTCCGGAGAAATATGACTACTTCTTCCTGATCCTAGCGCTAAACTACTTATAAGGAATGAAATGTGACTATGTACTCCTAATCTAACAATTCCAAGGAGATAGGGAGAGAGAAAGAGCATGAAAATAAAGAAATCATACACTACAGAGGTGATAGCACCAAGAAAAGGGAAGTGCTGGTCACAATCTCAACTGCCTGAAGTGGAGAGAGGTGAGTAGAGGAGAGGGTGGACAACATGCACCATAGACCAAAGATATATTTTACACAGAACACCACTTCAAAACCCATTAAAAACATCTCCTAGGACCTACATCAAACATCAGAATATGCACAGTATACCCTGTAACGATGAGAGGCGAGGAGAGACAATAAAATAGCAAAGGATGGATAGATGTATCACAAAATAGAATTTATTGCTCCAAAATTTTACACTGTACATCGTTAGTGGGCAAGAGGCAAGAAAATGCCGTTACAAAGCCAAGGGAGGAGGCTTAAACTCCATTTTCGACCATGGGGAAGAAAAGAAGAGGGGAGGTAGAGAAGAAGAATGAACAACAACATTTTACAATGAATCCTGCCCCTGTATTTATAGATTCGATCAGAGAGAAGAAATAGAGGGAGAAGTAGGAAAAGCAGGTCGAAACTCAACCACCACTGTTAATGCTTCTGATAAAATCCACCCCCAAATCTATCTTTACTATATTGATCCTTGGTTCGGTGCCTTGAAGGAAGAGGAAATAGTTGAAACAAATCAAATTTGATCTAGTTGTTGAGACAGATGGATCTTGCATTAAAGGCCCGAAGACGTTTCCTCAATTTTCCTTTACCTAACCTCCTCAAAATTAAAGTTTCAGACCTCCATGGCATGGGTGAGGCCGAGATATTTTCAACGACGTTAGATTTGCAATATTTTGAGCCCCGAGCTGAAAGATATGCCCCCTTAAAGTTTGTATCGGGTCCGTACAGGAGGTTGGGAAAATAGTTTAAAGAACTGGATCACCCTTTACATATGGGACATGCAGCAGCCAAATTAGGGAAAAAATTGGACTCGCGGGTTTAGAATTTATCTTTTCCCCCTTTTCCGTGAGACACAAAATGTAGAAAAATCCCGTGGCCCTACTGCTCTGCCTTTTGACTCCGTTTGACCATTTGCCCCTGTTTCTGTTTTGTCCAGAGACATGTGGAGATGCGGCGCTTTTTTGAGAGCCCTTTCTCTATTCAATCTTTGAATCAACACCATTAAGACACTTGGAAGCCTCCGTTGGCATGGCTCATGCATTTTTCAACGGTTCCTCTTATGCGGGATCGTGATCAATCCAATATTTGACACGAGGTGAAATATGGATAACAAATAGTAGAGATATTTTTGGGTATTTTTTTTCAAATGGTGCTAGGGTTAAAAATTATGAGCAATTTTTAACCCATAGGGAAAATTTCTAATATAAAAATTTTATTTTTTCATCTATGGATAATTATACTATTGCGACCATGTTGTCGACTTGATCGTTTTGACATGTAACTCCAGTAAGTTTTTTTTTGGAGCTTTAGGTCCTTTTATCATAGTTTTGAAAACTCAATTTAGGTCTAAGAACATTAAGAAAGAAGTTTATGATCTGTGATCTATAGTCACTAATCTAAAACAAATGATATATAACCTTAATGCAAAAAAATTAGATTTATCAAGAAAACTCAGAAATGCCAAGATTTTTGGGAGAAAATTTTCATTAGGAATCATGTTACATACCATACAAGTTTTATTTATAGGGTAAATAAATATTTCAATCAACACAATACCTTTAGGGTGAACAAGGTACATAACACCTCCTTCCACTCGGAAAATAATGCATCCAAAGCTATCAATGCTATCAAAAATATCCCAACAAGACAAACATGAACAATTTGAGACTACCAAATTGAATTTAAAATATTGGCAAATCAAATGAATGATTATCCAAATTTTTTTTCAAGAGTTATTTCATGAGTGGCTTTAAGTATACAATTTACACTGATGTCAAAAATTTCAATCCTGAGGACATTACAGAATATCTATGGTTGCACAAGTTAGTTGAAGGAAATATCATAGCCCAACATACTTATTAATCTTTATTCCATTCAAATCATCCACATCATAACAAAATATACCTCCCATCTCCAAAACTATCCCCATTAAATGCTTTATAGGCATTGAAATTTGAGTTCATTTGGAAAAAAGGGTGATGTTACAACGTTGATAAAAAATTCATACGAGGCCACACATGTGTTGAAAAAAAGTTATATTCACTAGATGTTGAGTCATCTCATGATATAGATGATTAAGAAGATGTTCAAGATCCCTAAGAAGAGGAAAAATACGTAGAAGAACTTGGCCATAAGGATCCCCAACTAGAAATTTTAGTACACACATAGATAGGGGTAACCACTCCTTAGACTATAAAAGTTAGGGTATTTCAAGAAGTACCCTATCACTTTTCTTATTGACTTAAGCAACACACATAATTTAACTAACCCTCATCTAGTAATTTTTTTTTAATTTGAGTACACATATGTTCAAGTTTTGAGGTTATGATGCCAACATGGGAAGATTGCTTTGTAAAGGAAAATTCCCCATTTTTTGTATTTCAGTCGGGTAGTGTAGACTTCTAAAATGTCGATATGATTAATTATGACTAATCTAATTACGAATAATCTGTCACGAAAATATCCCAACATCATCCATATAATAATTAATTGTAAGTTTAATTATTATTATTTAATCCATTTTATCATATTTACCCTTTATCATTATTTATCATTATATCATTAATCATTTTAAATCATTATTATATCCCATTTCATCCTTAATCCCTTTTATTTCATTATTATATCTTATTATTCCACAAATAATCCTTATTAATGTTTATAGGAATTTAATATTCCTATATCTCACCTACCACCTACTCTACACATCCCTACATCTAGAATCCTCTCCAACCTTCTCCTTCCATTGAATTTTTAATTCAATGGAAGCTTCTTCCCTCCATGAATTTTGAATTCCAAATATAGAATTTCCCATTCTAGAGAATTCTAATTCTCACATGCATCCTCCACCCTTGATTCAAATCCAACATGGATTCATCTTAGCCATTAAATCCTCCACCCACAAACTAGAAATTGAGATATTATCTTCCATGAGAGCTAGCTAGTGAGAAAACAATTCAATCCATCCATTTTATCCTCTTAGCACTCAATCAATCCATCATTTATCTTTAATCCATATACAATCAATCCATCATCATTTTTATCAAGAAATCATCCAATGCAAGCAAAGCAGAGGTGCTGCCCAAGTTTGTTCACACAAATCTGAAGCAATCCAAGAGCAATTAATTAAGCAATCCAAGAGAAAATCCACCACATCAAAGAAGGAGTTGTGCAACTTGTAGGTAAATTCAGGTATTTTTATCTTTCCTCCTTTCCATCCATTGCTCGATCTGAGGTATTTGTTGAGAAGATTATATTAGGGAGGAAATTTTGTTGTTTTCTCACATTTTCAACTCACTAATCTTTTTAACTAATACATTTTGGCACCAATTTTAACTAATAAATTTTGGCCAATGATATGAGGCCCCATTTTTTCCATTTTGCACGGTCCAATGATATGTGGACCATCATTATATCAATTTGTCCAATGATACAAGAATAGGGGAATTTGGTAATTATGTCATCATGGTCTTAATACCTTGATGCATATTACTTTATGCTATATTAATCACACTGCTAATGATGATAACAATGGGAAATTATGGTAGCACACCCCCTTCTATCATCATATCTTAGCCTTATCATCATCCATACCCAATCCTCATCCTCATGTCCAATATCAATCAATCAATACCCCCATCCAAATTTTATCATCGCGTATCCAAAATCCTCACCCCCTAGTTGGGGCATCTTTGATCCAAAAGCAATCCTCATTCTCGCATACAAACATCCTCAAGCTTATGATCCTTTAAATCAAATCAATCATATTTAAATCTAACATCCTCAAAATCTAAATCCCAAATCTTCCATCCTACCCTCTTGACCGGGGCATCTAAAAATCCAACATCTTCAAATCCAACATCCAACATCCTCTAATCCAAAATCTAAAATCTTCACCCTTGTCATACATAGTTGACTGGGGCATTCTCAAATCTAAATCCAAAATCATAAATCTTCACCCTTGTCATACATCATTGACTGGGGCATTCAATATCTCAAAAATTGAACATAACTCATTCTTTAAATCCTCTCTTCTATTCTTCTATTCCTCTAATCCTCTCTCCTATTCTTATAATATCCCATTCCTTTAATCCTCCTATCCTCTAATCCTCTAATCCTCTAATCCTAATCCTCTAAATCCTCAATTTTTCTCATCTTCTCATCGAATCTCATCTATTCACTTAGGCCTCTGTTATTTTCTAGTGGTTACCCAACTCGTTCCTCCCTACTTAACCCCTTGAGGGGACATCATATCACCATCATCATTTGAACTTTCATCACTCCACAATAAAACTTCAAAGAGGGGAAAAATGTCAACATCAAAAATGTCGACATGGTTAATTACAATCAATCTTTCCCACAAGTATCCCAACATCATCCATATAATAATCAATCACAAGATTAATTATTATTTAATCCTAATATCATCATTAATCCATTTATCCTTCATATTAATTTAGTCATTTATCTAATCCTATAATTTATCTAAATATCCCATTTCATGGTTTATCCCTTTAATCCTTTATTTTATCCATTTTCAACTATATAATAATTAATCACAAGATTAATTATTATTATTATATTATAATCCCTATTAACATTTTCTAGGAATTTAATATTCCTACATCCACCTGCCCACCTACCCTACACATCCACACACCTAGAATTTCCATGTAACCTCACCCCTAATCATTATTTATTAACCTAATCTAATTCCAATCCTAATCACATCCTCACACCTCTAAATATAGAGGCTACTATTTCTAGAAGCCTCTCTAAATTTCCCTATTTCATATTTAAAAATTCAAATATATCTCCCTCCCTCCATTTTTAATTCAATGGAGACTTCTCTCAAATTCTATAAATATTCATTCTAGAAGTCTTCATTCTTCTCATGCATTCTCCACCATTGATTCAAATCCAATATGGACTCATCTTAGCCATCGAATCCTCCACCCACAAGCTATAAATTAATCTCTCCTCCTCTATGAGAGCCATATTGAAAATCTATAGCAAAGTTATGTCATTAAATAATCAACTCAATCAATATTTAATCCACTCCAATCAATTCATCATTCATCAAGCATCTAGCAATTCAAGGTAATCAAGGGGAGGTGCTGCCTAAGTGACTCCAAAAATCTGAAGCAATCAATTAACAATCAAACATATATAGCACATCAAAAAAATCAAAGGGATCTCTACTTTGGTAAGTGAAGGTATTGCATTCTATTTCCTTTTCATCTAGCTCAATTTGAGTTAGTGATAGAGAGTGTTAGATTAGGAATTGATCTAGTTTGGTTTCTAATTTGCATTTTTCACTAACATCTCTTTTTCATTTATAGGTAGTATAAACTTAAATCATCATATATTTTTTCCCTTAGGAGGATGTGATGTAGTTATTTGGGCTCAATGGTTATACACCCTTGAACTGATTTTGAGAGACTTCTAAAAAATGTGGATGTAATTTTTTGATAATGGAAGAAGTACACATTCAAAGGCTTCTTACTTAGATTAACTAGTGGAATAAAATCACATCATATAGATAAAATTCTTAAGGGGTATAATGGGATCATCACTTAAGTCTATTCCATTCAGTTCAATACGCCTCTAAATTCCAACCAACTCAATCAATTATAAAATATTTTAGTCAAACATGTGAAAATATTTAAGAAACCAAAAATATTACTACCTTGACTAACCAAAGACCATCCCATTAAAAAAGAGTGTACCCCAAAAGATTTGGCTATATTGCCACCATTTCTTTAAAAAATAGAAATTTGAAATATTAGTATAGGTTATCCATACTCTTCTCTTGTTTTTCTCATCTAAAAAATATGGGTCTTGGGGACTACATATCAATTTCAGGAACTTGAAAAAAATCAATATCAAGGTAGAATTCCACATTATGGTCATTGATGAACTCCCAAATGAGATTTGTGGTGCCTAGTTCTTCTACAAACTAGATTACACTCTCGTAATCACTAGATGTACATCAAGGGAGAAGATATCCCCAAAACAACTTCCCATACACATGGTAATCACTATGAATTTCTGGGCATGCCCTTTAGGATTACTAAATCCTTGTCAAAGTTCCAAGGATTGATGAACAAAAACTTTCGACCATTCATGTAGAGATTTATTATGGTCTTCTTTGATGATATCCTCATCTATACTAAAACTTGGGAAGAGTATTTACATCAGCTTGACATATCCTTACAACTTATTTAAGCCAATCATTTATGCACCAAATAGTCAAAGTACTCCTTTGGTTAACATGATATTGAGTACCTTAGGCATATCATTTTAGTAGGAGTTATAATTGACCAAGATAAATTTGATGTCATGGAAATTTGGACAAAGCTCAATATGTTCAGAAGCCGTCATGAATTTTTGGGTTTGTTTGAATACTACAATTTTTTTTCAAGGACTATGAAAAAATGGTTGCCCCATTAATTTCCATTGTAAAAAGGAATCCTTTTTTTGTTTAGATATACTACGACAATATTTTGATGTATTAAAACATGCTATATAGACTACACTTGTTTTAACAATGTTGGAATTTTTCAGGACATTCATGATTGAAAGCGATGCATGCAGAAAGGGGATCGACATTGTACTCATTCAGGAAGGATGGCCCATCAAATTTACTAATAAGGTCTTCAATAGATAAATATGGTATGTTCGACCTACACAAAGGAAATGATTTCCATAGTAAATGAAATCAACATGTGGAGGTCATACCTGTTCAAATGATATTTCTGTTCAAAATAATTATTCCCATGTAAAATACTTCTTGAAACAAAGAGTATCCTCACTAGATCAATAGAAATGGGTCACCAAATTGATGGGGCATGATTATGAATTTTCCTATAACAAGAGGATGGAGAATGTGGTTACAGATACACTCTCCCGCAATATGATGGAGATATAACACCTTGTGATTTATGAGCACCCCTTAATGAATAGAATAAAAAAAGCCAACATAAATTGCAGTAGAAAACTCACATACAAAAACTCATCCATCATTTGTCAGGTTATCCAACCTCCTTACCCAAATACTCTTGGGATGGATGATAATTACAATAAAAAGGATACTTGGTTTTAATTCCAAATTTAGGGGTGTGAAACAAGATTATGCTTGAACTTCATGCATCATATTCCACTAGACATTTATATTTTCTAAAATAATATGAGTGGGTTTGTTCAAATTTTGGCTTAGAATCAAGAAAAACATTGATTTTTTCTTTAAAGAGTGTTAGAGGCATGCCTATTTTAATGCATCTTAGGGAGCTATTTTGCAACCGAATGCCTTAGAGTGGAATTATTCTTCCAAATCACTACTCATTACATATTTGGATCTAGATAATTGCTTATCTATGCTATTTTTATGATTGAGGTGACAACTTGAAATGTAGGTGAAAATTAATTATATTGGTCCCTAGTGGTTTGCACTCTTCACATGGAACTATGCCCATTTTTGTACAGTATCCCATTCTCTGACACCACTTAGACCATCGTCTAAAATGATGCACTCATGGTTTTCCTTTGATCTTATCCAAAATATCTTAAAATATTTAAACCTTTTAGATAGGTGATCAATGAACTCCCCTACGTGGATAAAATGGCACTATCGCACAATTCTTTTTAGCAAAGTATGAAACTAAGAACTCAAGAGCTGATTTAATGAAATCCATGTGGAGGTTAATACATGAGGGCACAAATAACAATTTCATTTGAAATAGCTTCTGGGAGTGTACAGGGCTAGATCACTAATGGCTTTATTCTGTGATTGGACTCACATGTCCTTTGGGTAAGTAATGACACTACAACATAGTATATTACTGTCAAATGACTATCTCATCACTAATATGGGTGGGTTATCCATAAGTCAAGATTTCCATGATGTAAGGCCTCACGGATTTTCGAAGCTTCCACTTCCTTCACTTCCTAGAACTCGTGACCAAGTATGAAATTTGGCACATTCATGTGAGATTGTTTCTATTCATTTTAGTTTGGACCGTGTCTCGATCTTGGATTTATATCTTGGATTCAGTATGTATTTCCAAAGGATTTACTCTATGGTATAGTAATTCGAAACTATGGGAACCTTGATCTAAGCAGGAATCTGCTTGTTATCTTATGTCTTAGTGTCCACATCATCAGAAATTATGATAGACACTTAACCATGGATCCAATAAATCCTATGTTCACTATCTCAATCATATCGTACACTGACTACAATTTCAAGTATACATGTATACACATAACCTAGAGAATCTAATTGTTCTCCCTTGTCTATCTTGAAAAGACTGATTTCATTACCTTACGATATATATACATTTTATCTCTATTATGTATTTTATTCTCAGTACACCCTAGTTCTGGACTCAAGTCTTAATTAGTAATACCACACCAATAAATACAAAATAAAATTCTTTTTATCTACGAAACTCTTCACTTTGTACTTTCCAAGATAACTCATTTCTTGATGAAGTCTTCTAGAATTGTTTCAACCACTATGGATAACTAGGATGAGAATACTTATGCATATTAGTTGATAGCACAAAACATTATTTCCACTCTTATGTAAAAGAAAACATCGGTCATTACTACAAGTTATCACGTATAATAAATGGAATCCATTGACAAGATTGCAACATTTAGCCTTGTATGAAACATTTGCACAAAAACCAATGCAACCAAAACTTTTTCAAAACAAAAATATGATATTTTTATGTGATACAAGATTGCGGATGAACCAAGATTCTCCTGCATCGTCCTACCTTAGTGTAACTAATCACCTCACATGAGATCCTGTGTTATGGATTCATGCCCATAAATACGCCTACATCCATGTATCAGAGACTCAAATGCATTTGTGTAACTCCCTATCCCACTACTATTTGGTAGCAATTTTGCTCTTGCAATGTCCAAGTTAGACCATGCTCCCTTGTAAGACAACTCTGAACTGTTAGCCTTAACTCCATTTGGTAGGAGGTCTCTATAGATACACTCATGGGGCCATTTGAGCACCCATTAGATTTTTCTCTATTATTCAATCTGATAAATGTTCATTAGCTATATCCAAGAGTAGAAAACAATCCTTGTCCATCATGACAAAATTTTTGTTTTCCCCCATAGTCCTCCTATCCAAGGCCGTACAATTTGGTTGGGATGAGGGGTTCGGTCTTGGATAGAACTGTCAAGGAAAATACAAAAACCAGCCTTTGCATTCTTTAACTCAAATCTCAATGTCACAAATATTACACTTGGGTCCTTTCACCATCATATCTTGAGAGTTTCAGGGTGCATTGGAGTATTTCTAACTCTCACGAAAAATTAAACCCTAAGCTAGATCTCTAATGAAACCTCTTATTATGAAATCCAGTAAGGTAAATCAACTCATACAATCTCCTATTTGTATTTAATTTCAAAGCTCTAAATTGGAACCAAAGAATTGTATCCTATATCACATTCATCCAAATTAGTTACTAGTATCTCTTAGAGAAATGCGTGCTAAACTTCTAGACATTTAAGTTTCACTTATACCTAGGCCTGAGAGTGTTAAGAAAAGATTACACAATTCAAAGACAAAATAGGACATTTAATTACAAGTGATGGTAGCCATGCTCTTTCAAAGAGTTCCCTCATTCCAATTGGAATATCTCTTATCATTAAGACTTACATACGGTAACTTATAAGGGTTAGACTCCTTTTGAAACTAATTTACACCTCATGTTGGTACTACCAAAATAACTACATTATGATATTATCAAGTTAACTTGCTGATCATGGTTTCAGAGTACAAGAAAGAAACCTCTAAGGGTTGGCTATATGGGAGTCACTCTAGCACAAGCACCTAATAGTTCTACATGAGGCTTAATCCCACATGAGAGCATGTGATACATCACTTATATTGGTTCATCATCTCAATTTTTCCAAAAGAGTGATAATTCAAAAGACTCACCACATACACATCAACTCACAAGAGTTTAATGTAGATAACCTATTTGCAGCTTAAGATTACCTCATATGCCATTATAGAGTTTCAAGAATATATAATAGGTGCATAAGAAACAATCACAAAATTGCGCGAGTAAGAACAACACATATACACACCCTGTAATCAACACACAGAATTATGCAAAAAGCTACCAGTCATAAGTTTTCTCATTCAAATCTTGAGTTCTAAATTTTACAACGTACCTTTCATACCTGAGGTTAGAATGAGGTAGATCAGGTCTAGAATTTGGTCCATATTATACTCCTCCAATCCCCCTATAACTAAATCTTAGGTTCATCCAAATCCAGAATTCACAATGAAGTGATTTCTAGATGTATCCACTAGGTTCTTTTCCACCTATCTGAAGGATAAAAGTATATTATATTATTGACATGTATAGCTATGCCTATTAAACCCCTAAAAAAGACCTAAGATCTACATTTTGACCTCATTTTCATCAATTTTTACAAGTATTACAATGCATCTATTATGAGTTATGAATGGTTAATGATGAATTAATTGGATTGAGATAATCCCATGTTATAAACCCTTACATCCTCTCTATTGTTGTGTAATTTTCATAACGTAGATTTAATTAGCCCCATTTGAAATTTTAAAGAACCTAGACACCTTATGAACACATAAAATTTGACTTCACACCTTATTGACCTATAGGACTTCATTGACCATACTGTACATATGACCTTCATCTCTATGTACACTCTAGAGTGTTGGGGTTAGCACACCAGTTTGTACAGATAATATATTATATCTATGCATACATGCAAATAAAAAGCAGATATTCTACCAAAATAAATATACAAAATAATAGATATAAATCAACACTAGATTTTATGTGGTTCACCTAGTGTGGGCTACGTCCACCAAGAAACAAGACAATCTATTATCCAAGGCTTTCAAAAGATATACAATGAAGATTTACAATCTTCCATACCTATCAGATGTACAATACTTTCTTTCTCTCTCAAGCTTTTGATTCTTCTCCAAGAATTATCTCTCTCACACAATTATTCTCCCAATAATCATCAACTTTTACAAGTTCTTCTTAATTATTACTTCTAAATCCTATCTTTCATGCTTATATAGGTGTATACAAAACTTAGGGCACTTAGCCATGTAATTAAAATCAATAGATCTGTTTTAATTTTAAAAATTATATATAATCCCCAGTGATTTAAATAAAACACTCCTCACATAGGTAATCTAACTCTGGCTAGCCCTAATCTGATGCCAGGTTTTCTCATTGCTTTACTGATGCCGGTCATAGGCAAGTGATGCCAATCATAGGTGACTAATGCCGATCATAGGTGACCAATGCCAATCCCTCCATAACCAATTTCAGTTACTGTATTTTCTTGCAAGTTTCATATTGCATGCTAATACAAAGTAATTGAGCTCCATAACTCAACAATCTCCCACTCGGAGATTAATTACTGCACCATACCTATACAACATCATTCTTGGATCCTTCCTTAGCTTTATTTCTTCCTTTTCAAGTCTTAAACTCAAATACCAATAGAGGAGGAGTGTAGGTCCAACTTCTCGTTTGCTAATGACTTTGTTAGCATATCTGCAGGGTTTTCACTCATATGAATCTTGTCCAGATTCAACCCATCCTCTAATACCTGCCGTATGAAGTGATACCTCAAATTAATGTGTTTTTGTTCTCGAATGAAATGTTGAGTTCTTTTCCAAATGAATTGTACTCTGACTGTCACTAAACAATTTATAATCATTTTTCTCCTTTCCCAACTCTTCCATGAACCTGCTCATCCATATCATCTCCTTTCTATCCTCTGTATCTGTAACATAATCTACCTCATTAGTAGACCAAGCCAAAACCTTATGCAATCTTGAAATATAGTTAACTGCCATTCTACCTACTGTGAAGATATATCTAGTAGTGCTCCTTCTACCATCTAGATATCCAACCATATCCAAATCAACATAGCCACATAATGAAATATCCAAACCTCCATATAATAATTACATGCTAGATGTCCCTTTTAAATACTTGAGTATCCATTGAAATTCTTTCTAATGCTCTTTACCTCGATTATACATAAATATACTCACAAATCCCACTTCCTATGCAATGTTTGGTCTAGTATAAACCATGACATACATAATAATTCATACTGTTGAAGCATAGGGAACACGTGCCATGTACTCAACCTCCTTGTGTGATGAAGGACACTGATCTTTTCTCAATTCAAGTGTCCTTCCATAGGTGTACTTATAGGATTTGAATGTTGCATGTTAAACCTTTCCAACACCTTAGTGATATAAGCCTCCTGAGAAAAACACAATTTCTTGTTCTTCTTGTCTCTGTGTTTTTGCATGCCAATGATTCTTTTTTCAGCTCATAAATCCTTCATAGAAAATGTGTGAGCTATATTTCCCTTAAGCTCACCAATGTCCTACATATTAGATCCTACAATAATTATATCATCCACATAAAGTAACAAAACAATATAGCTCCCATTTTTAAGGTTCTTGAAATAACCAAAATGGTCAAATTCACATCTCAAGTAACCATGCTCATGCATAAAACTATCAAACATCATGTACCATTTCCTTGGATCTTTCTTGAGCCCATATAGGTTCCTTTTCAACCTGAACACTATTTCTCCTTACCCTTGACTTCATACCCAAGTGGATGCTGCATATAAATATCCTCATCCAAATCACCATGAAGAAAATCCATCTTCACATATAATTTCTCTAAATGAAAATCAGGTACTGTAACTAAACTCAATGTAGTACGAATAGAAGTCATCTTAACAACTGGAGAAAATATTTCACCAAAATCAATACCTATTTTATATGTATTGCCTTTAAGATATGCATTCATTTTTGAATCATATGGTCCAACCGATTATGCCACATGCATGCATATGAGTTTGAAGTAGATAATGCAAAAAAGGAATCAATAACACAGGTAGATAAATATAACATTCCTACCTTCTTACCTCTTGCCACAACAAAAACAACCTTGGTGACTTTCCAAGAGTCTCCTGTAAATGTAACCATGCAACAAGATTCACCTAGTTTCCTTGTAGAAATAAGATTTCTCTTGAGGCTTGGCACATGACTCGCATCTTTTAATACCCATGTATTTCCATTCTAAAATTTTAAATGAACTTCCCCTTTACCAGCAATACTGCAAGGTTTATCATCACCCAAATAAACATATACAAAATTTCCCTGGACATAATTTTTGAAATAACCCTTATTAGGGGTTACATGGAAAGAATCTCCTGAATCTAAAACCCATGATTCAATTCTATTATCTAAGGAAAGAAATAAGAGCATCTTGCATTACCTCTGCTGCAACAAGATTTTCTTCTTTGACTTTGTATGGTTTTTGGTTCTCTTTATCCTTTGACCAACAATATTTCTTTGCATGTCCTTTCTTTCCACATTTCCAATAGGTAATTCCCTTACCTCTAGATTTAGATATGCTATCCCTTACTTTGATTTCCCATTACTCTTACTCTTGGATCTCTCCTTTTGCGTGTCCCTACTTTCTACATTCAAAGCATTCCCATATGATGATTCCTCTGTACTTCCTACAAATTTCTTCATTTAATATTATACGAAGCACTGTAGATTGAGAAACAGGGACGGAAGCCTGTGTATATTTTATTGATCTCAATCAGTAAACAATTACAGAGAATGGGCTGCAATATTTATAGATATTGCACAGCCAAATACATCATGGAAAATGAGTTGCACAGGTGCAACCAAAAACCAGATTTCACAAGCTTCCAATAACATCCGGGAAGCAACAATTTAAATACAAACAAATATATTGTTTAAAACAATATAACGGCCCCTGAAATAACTAAATACAAACAAGAGGATGGTTATAATTAAAATTTAATCATTAATTATTTAATTAATAAAATTAATTAAATAATCCTACTATGCATAATTAATAATAGGATAATAAAAATTTATCCTAACATTCCCCCCTTAATTGTGCATTGTCTGAAGAGATGAGGAGAGAAATGCTCTGAACAACTCGAACTTGTCACGTGCAAGTGACTTTGTGAAAATATCTGCTCGTTGTTCAGCTGTTGGACAAAATTGAAGCTGGATGTTGTGCTTCAATACATGTTCGCGTATGAAATGAACCTGAACTTCAATGTGCTTTGTTTTCTCTCGTGAAAAACTGGATTGCGAACAAGTTTGAGAACACCTTTGTTGTCAACATACATAGTGGTCGGTTTGTCCTGTGGTATTCCAAGTCCTTCCAGTATGCGACGTAGCCAAATCACTTCACAGACAGCTTCTCCTGCAGAACGATACTCCGGCTTCTGTGGAAGAGCGGAGAAAACAAAGTGTTGTTTCTTACTTCCCCATGATATTGGTCCAGATCCCATAAAGAATACAAATCCAGAAGTGGATTTTCTATCATCAATGTTACCTGCATGATCTGAATCCGAATATCCAGTCAAGAAGAAGTTTTGTTCTTCTTGTATTCTAGACCAAGATCCACTGATCCTTTGAGATATCTTAAAATGTGTTTTGCTGCTTTCCAATGACAAATTTTGGGTTCTTGCATGAACCTGGATAGATAGCTCACTGCAAAGCTGATATCTGGTCTAGTGTAGGTCAGGTAAATGAGACTCCCAATTAGCTGCCGATAGAGAGTGGCACTACCTCAGGAGATGGATCTGAACGAGATAACTGTAATCTGTTCTCCATAGGTGTAGCAATTGGTGTGCAATCCATCATCCTAAAACTTCTCGAGCGTTGTCTTGGTATATTTCATCTGAGAAACAAAGATGTTGATTCTCTTCATGCCATACTTCCAGTCCAAGACAGTAGTGCATAAGCCCGAGATCTGTCATGTCGAATGATCGCTTAAGATCTGTCTTCGTTTCATCAATCATCTCACTGAACTGCCAGTGATGACTAGATCATCGACATAAACTACAACAATCACCATCTCCCCCCCTTGCTTTTTTAGGTAGAGATTGGGATCGTATGGATTTTTGACAAATCCATGTTGTACGAGATGCTCATCAATCTTGATGTACCATGCCCGGGGTGCTTGTTTTAGGCCATACAAAGATTTCCTGAGTCTGCATACCTTTTCTTCTTGACCAGGTACTACATATCCCTCAGGTTGAGTCATGTAGACTTCTTCTTGCAAATCTCCATTCAGGAAGGCACTTTTTACGTCCATCTGGTGAACTTTCCATCCAAACTGAGCAGCTAGAGCAAAGATCATCCTGATCATTTTGATCTTAGCTGTGGGAGCAAATGTCTCCTCATAGTCAATGCCTTCTTTCTGTGCATACCCCTTTGCTACAAGTCTTGCTTTACACTTGTCTACTGTCCCATCTGCTTTGTACTTAGTTTTGAATATCCATCTGCAACCAATGGGTTTTCTTTCCTGGTGGAAGATCGACAAGCTGCCAAGTGTTATTCTTCATCACTGATTGATATTCAGAATCCATGGCATCTTTCCAAGCTTTTGACTATAGGGCTTCCTGGACTGTAGATGCTCGTCTGTTTCAATAACTCTACTCATCAAAGCAAAGTTAACTTCTTCTCTTGCTTTACTGCGAGTCCGTGGTCCAGGGGTGGATGTATCCGGTGGAGCATCCAGTCTTACATCTCGTGAATGGTGCTGTACACCATTTAGGCATACGTTGAGCTGTTTCCCATGGGTTGTGTTCCTATCTGCATCAACACCAGCTGTCACAGCTTCATATAACATCTCGGGAAGCAAAATTAAATAAAGACAAATAATTGTTTTATAACAATATACAATGTGCATAACAGACAAATATGGTTGTTCAACCCCATATAACAATTAATCCATTAATTAGTTACTTAATAAATTAATTAAATAATCCTTATATCGCATAATTAATAATAGGATAAAAAATTTATCCGAACATTCCCCCCCTTCCGTGTGCATGTTGTAAGAGATGAGGAGGAAATGCTCTGAACCAACTCGAAAATTGTCACGTGCAAGTGACTTTGTGGAAATGAACAATATCTGCTCGGTGTGTTCAGCTGTTGGACAAATTGAAGCGGTGATGTTGTGCTTCCCTACCCTGTTCGGTATGATTCTGAACTGAACCGAATTCATGTGCTTGTTCTCTCGTGAAAAAAACGGAATTGCGAACAAGTTTGCGAAAACCTTTGTTGTTTTTTCAACCATACCATTCGTGGTCGTCGGTTGTCCTTGGGTCTTCCAAGTCCTCAGTATGCGACGTAGCCAAATCACTTCACAGAGCTGATCCTGCCGACGTATGGACTTTCTTTGGGAAGAGCGAGAACAAAAGTGGTTGTTTTCTTACTTCCCATGATCTTGGTCCAGATCCCATTAAAGAATTACAAATCAAGAAGTGATTTTCACCGACAAAAAAGGGACAGGGAATCCCATTTCGGGCGGATCGGAAGTTTTTGTCCCAGACAGCACTGGGACAACCGGGCCGTGAGGACGCAAAGGACGCGAAAAGCTGGCAGACCCGAAGACCAATCAAAAGAGGACATGTGTCCAATGGAACAAGGAAGCACAGAGCTCGGGGAGGAGTTAGAAAATTTGGCCAAGTTTCGGTCAAAAAGCTAAAAAGTAAAGGAAGACCCCGCACCCAGGAGATGGATCCTCCAATCTATGATAACTGCCATGTATTCTTCAGTGGCGTGTAGCACGGGGAAAAAGTGCAATCCATGTTCCTAAAATTCATCAAAAAGTGTCAAAATTCAAGGGAAAACCCATCTGGGTAAGTGACAAGGAAATATGAATTACGCTTTCTGCCACACTTCTAATCGCTTGAAACGTAGTGCATCTAGCCTGCAGATTGGTCATGTCGAAAAAATCAATTCAAAACACTTTCTTCGCCTGTTTTGTGCCCTAATCATCCTCACTGATCTGCCAGTGATGACTTTTGATCCGTCGAGCATCAGATTTACAACGTTCTTTATATCAACGGAAAGCTTATGAAATGATCTACATGATTCTAGGGTTAATATTAAATTTTGGTGTACAAATGGATGAGAGAAAATTGAGAAATGGCTCATCAATCGCGATGTACCATGACTAGAAGTGACATGTTTCAGCGACCATACATTAGATTGCAGAATGGGTCTGCATACCTTTGCCTCCAAATCAGGTACAACATATCCCTCAGGGTATGGGTCATGTAAGGTCCCCCATGCCGTTTTAATGCATATACAGTCAAGGAAGGCAATGGGTTACGTCACATTTTTTGTACGTTTTTGTCCATCCTAGGCTCGACCCATGCTAGTGTAAAATATCAGTTCTGGCTCATTTTGATCTTAGCTATTGGAGACATTTTTTGGACATAGTCAATTCCTTCTTTTTGTTCGTACCTCCTTTGCTACAAGTGATTTCTTTGTACTTGAATCAGACCTCTCCCATCTAGATTGTACTTAGTTTTGAATATCCTCTATGCAGGTTGTAATGCAGTGATTTCTGACCTGGTGAAATGATAATGACAAGCTTTGTGAATGAGTTTCAGTCCTTTGTTTGTATTGTTTGCTTCATCTCAGAATCCTAAATGGATATCTTATCCAAGCCTGTGTATGTTTTATAGCTGCAATCTCTGGATTTGTGTCTATTTGCATGACAGAAATAATTCAATAACTCCTTTTGGTGCATCACCATCTTTAATTAGTTTCAATTCTCTCGCATTTCTATCCTGTGTCTCCTTGCAATTTAGAGTAGGATTAGGATTTGAACCTCTGTAGTTGTGCAAGCATCCAGATCTTGCATCATAGGAGTTTACTTGAACCAGCCCCTAATCTAGAGCATTCCTCTCTCATTTTCATAATTCCCACACTTGGAGTTGAGGTTTCCATGTTATGCAATCACACATGGATCCCCGTCAGTGACTTTCAACTTCTGAGGGAAGCCTGATCAACACCCAATTTTTGCAACAGAGTCTGCAACAACATCTACATTTTGTGAGTCCAGAGGAAGAGTCTCTGCTTCTTTCTTCTCAAAAAATTCAACATCTCTAATGGTGTAGACTTTTCTGGTGTTAGGATCCATCAATCTATACCCAAGATTCTCTTCACTATACCCTAATGAAGATGATTTTTTGTGACTTCATGTCCAATTTCATTTCTGTTTTGTTTGGGTATGTGCATGTTTGCATTGCATTCAAATACTTTGAGGTGTGCAATGGATGGTTTCCTATTTTACCATGCTTATTGTGGTGTTATTCCATCAAGAGCAATTGTGGGTGCTCTATTCAACGAATACACTGTTATCTTTGTTGCTTCTACCCAAAATTTCTTTGTAATTCAGAAATCATCGATCATGCATCGCACCATTTCCATGATAGTATGATTTCTTCTCTCAACAACACCATTTTGTTGCGGTGTGTGAGGAGGAGGCATTTGTCGACGAATCTCATGAGTTTGTAGGTAGTCTCTGAACTCATCACTGGTGAATTCCCCCATGGATCTGAGCAAAGAGTTCTGATGTGACGACCAGTTTCTTTCTCAATTGCTACTTTTAACTTTTTGAAGGTTTCAAATGCTTCACTTTTCTTGTGAAGACAAAAAATCCACATTTTCCATGAATAGTCATCAACACAAAGCATGAAGTACTGGACCCCAGAATGACTTGGCTGGAGAGGACCGCAAAGATCAGTATGAACTAGCTCAAGTTTACCATGAGCTTGGAATGTACTCCTCTGGAGTGAAACTCTATGTTGTTTACCTGCTAGGCAGTGAGGACACTTGTCGGTATCCTTTTAAAGAGATGGTAGCCCATGTACCATATTACATTGGCAAAGTGTTTTGAGATATTTGATACTTACATGACCAAATTTTCGATGCCACAACTGGGCTAAGGTGGAATTTTTAGCCACAAATACTTCATCGTCTCTATGAACAAAATCAAGTTGGAACATACGTCCCACATTGGAGGCTTTTGCAATTATTTTCGAGCCTCTGGATTTATCTCGAATCAAACACATTTTCTTGCCGGATTGACTATCAAAGTCAATTTTCAGGTTGTGATCTAGGAGTTGACTAACTGAAAGAAGATTCTTTGTCAACCCAGGGACATATAGGACATCTGATAGTCTACATTTGTGTGAACCAAGGGGTAGATAAATGTTCCACAATCCCCTGAACTGTATATGAAGAATCATCTCCCAACGAAACATGATTTTTTGATGGCGTGTCCCTCATTGAAATAAACCAGTCTCTGTGGCCGGTCATGTGTCGAGTGGCTCCCGAATCAACATACCAGACATCACTAGATGACGTGGATGGTTCACTTGATCGAGCAGTGAACAAGAAGTCTTCATTGTCTGACTGTTCTTGTTGCTCAGCAATATTACCTTGCTGGTGGGGTCTTCTTTTCCAGTTCCCCTTTTTCTGCCCATGATAGTTGTTAGAATGTCCCTTGTAAGATTGTTGTTGTTGTGGTCCAGCAGTTGCTTGATGAACCTTTCTTATAAGTATTACACCAACAATCTTTTAAGTCATGTCCTCTTTTGCAAATTGGACATTGCTTCTTCTGTTGATTGTCCCCATGATACTGATTCTGATGTTGGGACTTCTGATAGGAATTAGGTTTTCCTTTACCTTTTCCTTTCCATTTTTGATGTGAAGACAGTGCCTGCTCCTCTTCATCATCCTTATTGTGCATTGCTTCCTCTTGTTGCAGTAGGTTTACTAGTTTGTCAAAACCAACTGTCGTATCTGTCACATTTAGTGTTGTGACAAAAATGCGGTAAGAAGAGGGAAGTGCTCTTAGAACAATGGGAACGAGAGCATCATCTGTGACCTGGTTCTCCCAGGGCTAAAAGTGAAGCCCTCAATTCTGTAACTCTTCTTAAGAAAGCTTCAATTTTCTCATTCTGCTTGAATTTCAGTGTATGTAACTGACTCTACAAATTCAGTATGACATTCTTGTTCTTGGCCTCATATACTATGCTCAATTTATCACACGTTTCTTTATCTATTATGGCATCTCGAATGTGGGGTTGCACATCGTCAGACACTCCAAACAAGATGATGAGTTTGGCCTTCTGATATGCTTTATCAAACTACCGTTGTTGTGTTGTATCAGTGGCTGATTTGGTCAGAGTACCATTCACAACAGACCAAATCTCTTCAAACTCAAGTTGTGTCTTTATTTTTGTCTTCCATGCAGCATAGTTGCTTCCTTTGAGCAATTGTGAATCCGGAAGAAAAAATTTGGGGGCATTGGTGCCCATTTTGCAGAGATCACTGACAGGGTTTGGCTCTTATCACTCTAGGTATTAGGTCTCCCAATCTATATACCATCAGTCTGATATACCGAACCTTTCTATATACGCGCCCTTCCGATATACCCGTCGGTACGTGGAAGAAGCTCGCCCTTTCTATATACCCGGCGGTACGTGAAAGAGGTGTTAACGTACGTGAAAGAATTCAATACGTGGTACCAAGACAATACTGATGGGGTCTGTGCGATTATTGACACCGGCTCAAAGAAATATCCTCATACGCGCGCGTAACTTCGCTATATACTTGGATAATTTCTCAGTCTGGATTTATGTCATGCAATCATTCACAGACGGATGGGATGGTTCATAGTGTGTGCACTGTGACCTTATTACTCCCCGTCGATTTATAGGGACGATGCCCAGACGACGTTGTTGCAGCTATATTAGGCGTTAAGTGCAGTAGTAGTCGTGACAGCTTTACCCGTAAGCACTTCCCAGAGGCACCGTATATACCGAACGCTGCGAATGAGATCTAGGATCTCGTGAGTGTTACAGAACCAATTTTTTTTATTGTTTTTTATTACAATTCTGCCAGTTTTTGAGCAGTTACAAAGTTTTGCAGTTGACTATGGCAACCTGTAAATTAGTACAATATATAGCAGTATATAATTTACATTCAAAAAACTAGAAAATTTGAATGGCAGGCAAAAAAAAATTTTGTTTCGCGGGCCCTGGTGGCCTCCTGAGCCCAATATGACCCAAAATGCTAAAAATTGCAAAAAAAATAGCTGAAAATGCAATTTTTAGATGGGTCTCCTTTTGCGAAATATGTCCGAAATGAGAAAACCAGGCCGAATAGGAGAAAAATTTTTTTTTTTACCCTAAATTAGGGATTCCTCCGCTAAATTTAGTTAGTTATAACTAAATTCAAAAATTCTGCTAAATTTAGCAGTTCCACTAAAAATCTGCCGCCAAATTCAAAAGGACGGAGTTTTTGTGTTGTTTTTAGTGGGATTTGAACCATGCACACCTCTCACTCCTAAGGCTTTCCATGCTATCCAACTTGGCCACTTATGAGCGCTTGGACTAATGTAAAATGGAAGCAAATTTGTATTTAATGAATTAAAGGCAAATTGACTTGACCTGTTAAAAAAATGCACGACTTGGTAGAGGCTCCAGTGTGGCGTCCATGCTGGTCTAGAGGTGTTTTTAGGGATTGTCTTTGCACCAAAAAAACGGATTTGGAGCTTCTATATTCTTTACCTCCACTACCTTTGCTCTTCTCCTTTTTTTATTTTCACTTTCCTATGTTGTGATTTTGCAAGTACAGGATTCCTTTGCGTTTTTCTGTATGGGCGATGTATTTTTCTCCTAGTGGCCAGGTTTTTTTGCTTTGGAGGCAAATTGATTGTGCTTAACTTTGTGTATTTTTGCTGGTTTCTTCTCCGTTTTTTTTGGTCAATTGAACTTGTGTCAGAAATGTATTGTCCTAGCCGCATTTTCATCTTGCACAGATTGTATTCAGCGTCAAAAACTTCCAGCAGTTTAGATCTTGTAAACAGCAGATTTGGAAACTCCAGTGATAGGTGCCGTTCTTTTTCATCTGAATGGTTTTATCACATCCTGCTGGGGGCGTTTTCAAATGACAGAAGGATCATAGCCACATATGTTTCTTTTCAACTAAATATTTGCTCGGCAATAACGCTTTTCTTTGCTTGCAGGTTCGTGGGGGCTATGTTCTGGCACTGGAGCAATCGAAAAACACCTGTTGATCTTTTGCTCTATGACAGGAGCAATGGGTCGGACAGCTGGGACGGAGGCCATTCCAAACTTGGTGTAAAATGGCCAATTGGTTTCACGATTGAATAAACTGGAGCAGGGGTCGCTCAACAATATGGAGAACAACGCTTCACTATTCTTTTTTATTTGATTTAGCTTGTCATTCTGCTGTGAATTCACTGCAGGTGCACAGACCTCCACATATAGCAGCCTCGTAAAACTAGCAGAGACTAATTGCTTTTTTTTTACATTTAGAGACAAAACCCCTGATTAGGGAATATTTTTCTTTGTTTAAATTCGGCTAAACCTGCAACAAATTTTTCCTGGTGCTGATTTTTGCACCAGTGCAAAAAAAAATTGCGTTCCAAACACCTAGAACGAACTGGGGGATGTGGGAAGGCAGAGATGAGGCTGGGAGGTTGCAGGAGGCTGCACAGGCTCTCTATTGCTGCATACTCTTCTCCAATCTTCTCTATCTCTGCTGCATTCTCTTTCCACTCCTTCACAGGTCCAGATTCTCGCTCTGGTACCAAATGTTGATTGAGAAACAGGGCGGAAGCCTGATATATATTTTATTAATCTCAATCAATCAAACATTTACATTAGGAATAGGCTGCAATATTTATAGATATTGCACAGCCAAATACAAACAAAATATAAGTTGCACAAGTGCAACCAAGTTCCAGTACCACAAGCTTCCAATATCATCTGTTAAGCAACAATTAAATAAAAAACAAATATATTGTTTATAACAATATAACATTTATGAATACTGACAAATATGGTTTATGAACCATATAACAATACATAATAAAATATGGTTTATATTATAACCATTAATTATTTAATTAATAAAATTAATTAAATAATCCTACTATGCATAATTAATAATAGGATAATAAAATTTATCCTAACAAGCACAACATCGAACTTCAAAATATTATTAGTAGATGCTGTATTACTAACATCCATTACCAAGTTATCCAAACTATCATGCAAATAACATAAGAATCAAAGTACTTTAGACTTCATCATCAAATGGTATATCAATTGATTTTAGAGTGAATTTACAATAGATAGGAAATCATTCAAATGCAGATCCACCTTCATGCATCTTAGAACTAAATAGTTTCTTCATCAAATACAAATTTATTTGAAGCACTAGGTTTTTCATATAAATAGATTCAAGAGATTTCATTAACCCTACCACAAGAAGTCATTTCTGTAATATTGGAAGCCACAGATGATGTCAGGCTCAATCTTATATGATCCCAAATCCTTTCTGTCAAAGAATCTTCAACATTCTTAGATTAGTCATCTTCGTAGGTCCGAGACTTCTCATCTAATGGTAAATACAAATATCTTTGATACAGATAATCCTCAATCTACATCTTCCATAATTGATAAGGGGGTTGGCCCTCAAATTTCTCTATAGGATGTAATTTTTTTCTTTTGCCATTGTTGTAGTTCCCACTCAATCAAAGGTAACCCTCTGCGAGTAAATTTTTCAACACACAAAACCCTCAAACAAATCTCTGATACCAGTTGTTGGGGTTAGCACAAGGTTGTATAGATAATATATTAGATCTAAACATACATGCAATGAAAGTGAATATTCTACCAGAAGAATTATTCAAAACAAGAGATATAAATCAACACGAGATTTAACATGGTTCACCCAGTGTGGGCTACGTCCACTAAGAAACAAGCCAATATATTATCCAAAGCTTTGACAAGATATACAATCTTCCACACCTCTCAGATGTACAATACTTTCTTTCACTCAAGATTTTCCTTCTTCTCCAAGAATCCTCTCTCTCACAATTATCCTCACAATAATCATCAAATTTTACAAGTTCTTCTTAATTCTTACTTATAAACCCTAGCTTTCATGATTATATAGGTGTATACAAACTTAGGGAAATTAGCAATGCAATTACAATCAATAGATCTGCTTTAATACTAAAAATAGATCTAATTCCTGAGAGTTAAATAAAACACTCCTGCACAAGTAACCAATGTCACTTAGCCCTAACTGATGTCGGTTCCTCCTAGCTTGACCGATGCCTACCATAGGTGACCGATGTGGGTCCCTCCATAACTGATGTCAGTTAATATGTTTTCCAAAAAGTTTCATATTGCATGCTAATACGAATTAATTGAGCTCCAAAACTCAACACTTTTAGCATAGTAATTGATTTAATCAAGTTATTGATCATATTAAGTTTTCTCTTCCTACTCACAAGTGGAATATCCTAATGTCCTCTTCTCCACCCCATGTTTTTGACATCCCTTATATATTGGATCATAATGCACACAAGGTTTTTTGAAATGACATGGAGATAAATAGTGAACATTATGTTGGTTATGATCATGATGAGGAAGACCATGCAGACCAATAAAAATTTCTACTAGTGTCTAAGTTTTGTGCTCAATACGTGAAAATCCTCATCATATTAAGCCTCTTTTCTAGATTTTTTTGGATGCTAAGATCACTCAGGATCAGTCATCTAATGAACAATACCTTTTTGGATCACGTACTCCATCATATAATGTCCATACATATACTACTCCTACATCTATAGTACCTATTTCATTGGGGACATCTAATCCTCCACTTCACAATATTTCTATGTTTATTCCAATGACCACTACTATTCTTATGTATCCTATCTATACTCATAGTGCCTCACATGCTTCTTCATCTAACACACATGATTTGTAATCCCTTATTCATGGTAATATATTTGATGTTAATGCCCATTGTTATTACCATTAACGAATTGGTCACTCCACCAATTATTGTATTAAGATCTATCATATTATACAAGATATCATTGATATTGGTGCCATCGAGTATGATGCCCCAATTGAATCTAAGCCTACTAATGATAATTCAAGGCCCAAAATATTTAGTGATCCACTTGCATAACATGATAGTGCTAAATCTACCTCAAAGGTACACCATTATTACCATAATATACCTCCTTCATCTTCTTATGATCACACATTCTTCTTTATGACTGGTACCATTACCACCACACCTTGTTTTCCAGTTATTAAATTTGATGATACTGATTGTTTTGTTTTTGATACGCTTTACATTCCTAATTTTGTTAATCAATGTTTTGTATGTAATGTTTTGGTTGATAGTACTACTCCCCATAATATGTGAAATTTTAAGTTACTGTGCTCCCTTAGATATAATTAGAAACAAATCATACATGATCCTAAGAAAAACACAAGGTATATTGTCCTTCCTCTCACTATTGGATTTTCTACTTTGATATTACATTCATGGTGGAATATTATATTAGATTAGGTGACATGAGTTTGGGTTTCTCTTGGCTTCTTACTTTCATACTTTTCCCTTCCTTACTGCATTAGTGTGTTCATTTTATTCAAAATAAACAAGTGGTCATAATTAGGGGTATTCCTTTTAGGAAACCTATATATCATAAGCTTGGCCCAATACATATGATTACTTCTCTAAGTCCTAGTGTATATATGTCTTGGCCTTCTAATTATCATGTTGTCTCATAGGAAAATACCATCTAGCACATCTACATATATGTCTTATTTTAAGTCATTCAAGTCACATACCCCCTCATAGAAGTTCAAACAATCGTAGGGATTCTACTCGGTCATTTAGGTCACCTTGTACACATACTACTCATCATTGGTCTTCTGACCCTAGGTCTTCTATGACACATGTCATGACTTCTACATTGATTATACACAAACACCCTTAATCCCTTTTAACACTTGTGGGGCCTTTTCCCCTAACTAGTTCCATGTTGTTTTGTAATTTTATTTTTAACTAGTCCATGACTAACCATTGCAAAGTGTGATCCAATAGAAAAGCTACATGAATTTCATAATGTCAAAAATTTGATCTACCTCCTCATACCATTGCAAAGCACTAACCAATGAGAAAGCTCCACACATTTTGTGTTGTTAGTCTTTCTTAAGTTCTAGACTGATAGTTACAAAGTGAGAGGAAATGGAAAAGCTCCATGCATCTCGCATTGTCATACCTTTATTTTTCTCTAATTTTCAGAATGCGAAAGGTGAGCCAGTAAGAAGGATCCATGTGTCCTCAGAATTTTTAGTTGTCAGGTTCATTGGTTACTTCATATCGTAAGCTTTAGCTTTGAAGGAATTAGAAATTTTTTAGACTTTGAATTGGTGCCACTTAGCCCCCTTTGACCTTACTGACTACCCAGACCCAAATATTTTTAATACATTTCCATTCATTCAGGAGAATTGAAGTCCACCAAGCTTGAAACCTTTGAGGAGATCATAAATCCAGCCATGTGGCCTACTTTGATGGTTGATCTTATACCATGTGGCCCTGCGAATGCTTGATGTTGAATTTGATGGCCAAATGAACGTCAGGTGGGTTTTCAATATAACCCTCTAATGAATAAGCTAAGTCTCCCACGGGTTTTCAAATGCTAATGGCTAGTGCTTTCTGAAAGGGGAATTTAACGGTCATTTGAACGTATTTAGACGTCCTCGGTTTTTTTAAATAGATAATTCCATTTAAAATGAGTTGTCTAAATTAATCCACCGGGGAGGTTAATTTGGGATAAAAATTATTGTAGATGTTGTTCCCTTTTATGTGTGTGGTGTAGTGTCTGGAAGTCGTATTTGTATATCAGGGATGCTATCTTCATGAGGATAGCTGACTAGTACCATTTGGTTAAGGATGGTAAGAACTACATCAGTTTATCCTTTTTAGGAGACTCAAATATATCTTTAGTAAGTGTCACCAAACCCTGAAAGATTATTAATGTCAGTGGTAAAGTTTTATTACTTATTTTGAGGGATATGCTAGAAGATGAGATTTTTACATCTAAAACCACTTATATCATGTTTTCTAACAAAAAGAAAACACATATAAAAGAGTTGGTTTAGTAGTTTAGATAAGTTTTCCAAGATCCTACAAGACTACCTCCAACCAGGCCAATTGAGCGTTACATACACTTGCTACCTGATAGTTTGCTTCCCAAATTGGGATTGCACATGGAATATTTGAAAGATGCCAATAAGGTAAAGAAGTAGTTGTAACCTTTGACTAAACAAAGTACAATCCAACATATTACTTCTCCATGTGGTTTTCCTATTGTTTTAAGAGCTAAGAAAGATGGTTCATGGATAGTGTGTGTTGATTATAGATATTTGAATAAAATAACCATAAAGTATATGTACCCTCTTCCTCACATTGATGATTTGTTATATCAATTACTACATGCTAAATATTTTACTAAACTTGATTTGAAATATGGGTATCACCAAGTATGGATCAAGGAAGGGGACATTTGGAAAACAATGTTTAAGACCAGGCATGGGTTATATGAATGGTTGGTATTACCATTTGGGATATGCAATGCACCAACTACATTCATGAAGTTAATGAATGAGGTAGTGGGCCCATTTATTGATTCCTTTGTTATTTTGTACTTAGATGACATCTTGGTTTTTAGAAAAAAATTTGAGGAGCATATTGATCATTTGCACCAAGTTTTGCAAGTTCTTAATGAGAACCGACTAGTGTTGGATGATAATAAGTGTGAGTTTTCTCAACATTCATTTGTCTTTTTGGGACATGTGGCTGGAGATGAAGAGTTGTGGATTGATCTAGCTAAGATATATGCCATTAAGAATTGTCCTACTCCATCAAGTTTGACTGGGACCCGAATATTCATTGGTGTAGTTTAGTATTCAAGGAAGTTTGTTAAGAAATTATCATCTATAGCAATGTTGCTACATTAAGTGACAATAAGTGGTAAGGATTTTGATTGTGATAACAAATAATATATTTCTTTTAAGTCATTTAAATATAAGATTATTCATGATCCTATTTTGGCATTACCTAGCTTACATCTACCTTTTGAAGTGGAAACCAATGCCAGTGACTATGCGATGAGGGTTGTCCTACTTCATGAAAGTAGGACTATATGTTATCAATTTGAATTATTTCATGGTAAAATTCTATATTATTATACATATGACAATGAATTTTATGCTTTTATACAATTGATAAAGAAATGGAAAAATTATCTGATGGCTCAAGAAACTATCATACGCATTGATAGCCAACCTCTCTAATATTTGTAGGCTTAGAACAAACTTCGGTTGGTTAGACACTATAAATGGATGGGTTTTTTTACAACAATTTCATTTGATTATCAAATATAAGAAAGGTGTGTTGGTTGTGGAGCCTAATAGCAATGGGGGTTGCAAGGGGGGATTTTCCCCCCTTGCAAAATTTTATATGTATTTATGCATTGTGAAATATGGATCGTTCCTTATTAGGTCACATATCTAACATGTGGTTTTTTATGTTTCCCTAAAATGATAAAAACCCTAATATCTTCAAATGGTTGTTATGTATGAGGTTCATTGTATTAGTGGCTACACTGTGTGAGAGAGTTTGGATGGACTGAATAAAAGGATTGGTTGTTTCTGGTGGACGTAGCCCATTTTAGGTGAACCACGTTAAATCTTTGTCTCTATTTTATTGCATTCTTTTCTATTTTACATTTTCTGCATTATTCATTGCATGCTTGTTTATCTGTACAACTAGTATAATTGTAACAACTGGTATCAGAGCATGTTTGAGATTTATTTGTTGGAAGTATACTCACAGAGGGATTTCTATTTGAGTGGGAGAAGAAACAATGGCAGAGGACAATAATTTTAGAGTTGAGAAGTTTGACAACCGAAATTACCACCTATGGAAAATGCAGGTGGAATATTACCTGTATCAAAATGATCTATACCTACCGTTGGGAGGTGAAGAAGCAAAACCCTCAATCATGTCTGATGAGGAGTGGAAGGTTCTAGATAGTAAGGCTCTCGGTGTGATTTCATTGAGTCTGGTATCATTTTTAGCTTCAAATATCTCACAAGTGAAGAGTACCGTAGAGTTAATGAAAACCCTAGCTAATTTATATGAAACACCTAGTGCACCTAATAAAGTTTATTTGATGAAAAGATTGTTTAATCTACAAATGCAAGAAGATAGATTTTTATCTAACCATATTAATGATTTCCACACTATTGTGAATCAGTTAGATTCAGTTAATATCCCATTTGATGAGGTGGTTAGAGCATTATTATTCCTATGTTCTTTGCCTGAAAGTTGGGACAACTTAGTAATGGTAGTTAGTAATACATTAGCTACTTCTCTTAAATTTGAAGATGTAGTCAGTGTCATTTTAAATGAGGAAATGCATAGGAAAAGTACAGGGGAAAATTCTTCTTTTGGAAATGCGTTGAATATGGAGAGTAGAGGAAGGAGCAAGGAGAAATAAAAGAGTAAGGCTCATGGGAGATCTAAATCAAATATGGGAAGATCCAAATCTAGGAGTAGAGGCATTACTTGCTGGAACTGTGGAAAGAGATAAAATGCTAAAAATGATTGTTGGTTTAAAGGAAACAAATAAAACCATACTGAAGGTATTAAAGAGGAAAATCCAACAGGTAATATTGTTTAGGATGCTCTTATACTTTCTCTTGATACTAAGGTAGAATCTTGGGTAATAGATTTCGGAGCCTCTTTCCATGCAACCCCTGATAAGAGCTATTTTAAAGAGTATGTCCAGGGAAATTTTGGACAAGTTTATTTGGGAAATGATGAGTCAGGAAACATTGTCGGGAAGGGAAATGTACACCTGAAATTACGTAACATAAATACATGGATATTGAGAGACCTGAGGCATGTACCTAGCCTCACGAGAAATCTCATCTCTACAAGACAGTTGGGTGGTAAAGGTTGCACAATCACATTCACTTCAAATTCTTTGAAGGTTTCCAAGGGTGCCTTGGTAGTGGCATGGGGTAAGAAAGTAGGCACTCTTTATTTGTCTACTTTTATATCTAATTCTTGTATCATATTGTCTACTTCAGATGAGGATGCCAACATGTGGCACAATATATTGGGACATATGAGCGAGAAGGGCATGCAAATTCTACATGAAAAAGGTAAGCTTTAAAGTTTGAAGCAATTGGACTTAGAGTTTTGTGAGCATTGCATTTTTGGGAAATAGAAAAGACTTAAATTTCTCAAGGCAGGGAATACCAAGAAAGAGAAAAAGTTTGAGCTAGTTCATATAGATGCATGGGGGCCAACCCATGTTGCATCTCATGGTGGTTCTCTGTACTATGTCACATTCATATATTATGGCACAAGGAAGGTATGGGTATATTGCATTAAGCATAAGTCTGATGTCTTTGATACATTTAAGAAATGGAAAACACTTGTTGAGAATTAATGTGGTTTTAAATTGAAATGTTTGAGATTTGATAATGGCAGTGAGTATTGCAGTAAGAAATTTTATGATTATTGTTCCTCGAACATGATTCATAAAGAGAAAATAGTTCCCAGGACTCCATAAAAAATGGTGTTAGTGAGAGGATGAATAGAACAACAATGGAGCGTGCATGGTCAATGAGATTACACGCGGGGCTGCCTCTTCATTTTTGGGGAGAGGCTGTAGATACTGTTGTGTACCTAATCAACCATGGGCCTTCGAGTGCACTAGATGGAGGAATTCCCGAAGAATCCTGGACTGGGAAAGAGGTAGACCTTTCATGTTTAAGAGTATTTGGTTTAGAGGCATTTGTGCATGTTAATAAAGAAAACAAGAAGAAATTGGATTCAAAATCCAAACATTGTACATTCATAGGCTATGGCTCTAATGGTGATTATGGATTTCGGTTTTGGAATCTAGATGAATCTAAGATAATTAGGAATCGTAATGTTGTTTAACATGAAAATAGAATGTACAGGGATCAGGTACAAGATGAAAAAAGCCCAAGGAAGAATTGGTTGCAGATATAGATCCTAAAAATGAACTCTCGGGGAGAAAATATCCACGTACATGTACCAAGGTTGACAATTTTGTAGGCCGGGCACGACAGCCAGTGTCAGCATCGATACCTCTGTCAGAAATTCAAGAAAATGAGCAGTAAGAAAATAATGATCCCATGACACCCCCATCTTCTGTAAGAAGGTCATAATGTATTAGTAGACCTGCAGAAAGATTTCCCCCTACTTTGTATTATTTGTTACTAATAGATAGTGGTGAGCCAGAGAGATTTGATGACGCAATGTAGGTGGAGTCCACTAAGGAGTGGGAGCATGGCATGTATGAGGAGATGGAATCCCTGGAGAAGAATCAAACATGGGATTTAGTCAAATTTCTGGCTGGGAAGAGAGTACTGAAAAAATGGCTCTACCGTGTGAAAGAAGAAGAAGGTGGATGGAAAAGGTATAAAGCAAAGCTTGTAGTGAAGGGGTATGAACAAAAGAAAGGTATTGATTTTGATGAAATTTTCTCCCCTATTGTAAAGATGTCTTCCATTCGTACTGTATTAAGTTTAGTTATTGTTGAAGATTTACACTTAGAGAAACTTGATGTTAAGACGATATTTCTCCATGGTGACTTGGAGGAGGAGATTTCTATGTAGCAACCACTTGGATATGAGGTGAAGGGTAAGGAGAAATTTGTTTGTAGGTTGAAGAAGAGCCTATACTGGCTCAAGCAAGCTCTCTAGAAATGGTATCTAAGGTTTGATAGTTTTATGCATGAGCATGGTTTTACTAGATGTCAATCATATCATTTTGTGTACTTTAAATGGTTCGATAGTGGGAGCTATAATATTCTTTTGTTATATGTAGACGGTATGCTTGTAGTAGGGTTTAATATGCAGGAAATTGCAAAGCTCAAGGAAAATCTTGCACAAACATTTGCAATGAAGGATTTGGGTGCAAAAAATAAAATCCTCGGTATGAAAATCAAGAGGGACACGAAAAATAAGAAATTGGTGTTGTATTAGGAGGACTATGTAGAAAAGGTGTTAGAGAGGTTTCAGATGCAGAATGTGAAACCAGTTAGTACACCATTAGCTGGGCATTTTAGATTAAGTAAAGCGAACTGCCCAATAACACAAGAGGAAAAAGATTATATGGTATAGTTTCCTTATTTTTTAACATTTGGGAGCCTCATGTATTCCATGGTTTGTACCAGGCTAGACATTACCCAAGCAGTGGGAGTTATTAGCAGGTATATGGAAAATCAGGGTAAAGCACACTGGAAGGAAGTCCAGTGGATTCTCAGGTACTTGAGAGGGACCAGTAGTAGGCACTTGTGCTTCAGAGGGTCAGATTATACTTTACATGGATTTGTGGATTTAGATATGGCAAGAGATGTGGATAACATGAGGAGCACTATTGGATACATGTTTACAGTTGGTGAAGCAGAAGTGAGTTGGATCTCAAAGTTGCAGAAGATAGTTGCCCTATCTACTACAAAGGAAGAATATGTTGCAGTGACTGAGGCAAGTAAGGAAATGTTATGGATGAGGAGGTTCATGGAGAAGTTGGGTAAGGAACAAGGGGATTGTAAGTTACATAGTGACAATCAAAGAGTGATTCACATGGTAGAGAATTCAATCTTCCATTCCAGAACCAAACATATTCAACTAAGATATCACTTCATATGATAGGTGTTGGAGGATGGGAAGATTGCGTTGGTGAAGATCCATACAGATGATAATCCTACTGATATGTTTACTAAGCCAATGAAAAATGAGAAGTTGGATTTGCATTCAACTTCTGTGGGTCTTCAAGATTGATCTTGAAGTGGAAGAAACAAGCCAAGAAGAAAATTCCAACCAAGATATGTAGTGGTGGAGTTACAACAATTAGTCTCCCAGTGGGAGATTGTTGGTTGTGGAGCCTGATAGTGATGGGGGTTGTAAGGGGGGCTTTGCCCCCCTTGTAGGGTCTGGTGGCCGTGTGCTCTGGTGGGGGTTCGAGGTCAACACCACCGAAAGCCACATTTTATATGTATTTATGCATTGTGAAATCTAGACCGTTCCTTATCAGGTCACAAATATAACGGGTGGTTTTTTATTTTTCCCCAAAATGATAAAAACCCTAATATCTTTAAAGGGTCGTTATTTATGAGGCTCATTGTATTAGTGGTTGCATTGTGTGAGAGAGTTTGGATGGACTGAAAAAAAGGATTGTCTTTTTCTAGTGGACGTAGCCCATTTTGGGTGAACCATGTTAAATCTGTGTCTCTGTTTGATTACATTCTTTTCTATTTTACGTTTTCTACATTATTCATTGCATGCTTGTTTATCTATACAACTGGTATAATCCTAAAAAGGTGTGAATAACAAGTTAGATGATATTTTATTTAGGACTCTGATTTTAGCTATAGGCACGTTAACTCTTATTAAACCTATTTTGTGTGAATCATATCAGGAAGGTTATGAGTAGGATCCAAATTTTGTAGATATTTTTCAGTAGAAACCTCCAAGTGAGGGATTTGCACCTAGAGGAGAATACTACTTCCAGGATGGTTTTTTAATATAAGAACGAGAAAATTTATGGGCCTAAGGGGGAAATAGTTTAGTTGATGAAGGAATCACACACTTCTAAGGTAGTTGGTCACTTTTGTGTAACAAAGATTATAGCACACTTACAGAGGTATATTTATTGGCCAAACATGCAATCAGAGGTTGTTCAATTCAATAGGGGTTGTGTTTTAAATAGTACAAGAAAGCCTAATAAGAGAAAGTTGGGGTTATATATGTCTTTGAAAATTCCTCCTGACCATTAGAAAACATCTCCATGGATTTTGTGAGTAGTTTTCCTACGTCCAAGAAAGGTTGTGATTACATTTTAATGGTAGTAGACCGATTTGGAAAAATGTGTATTCTCATTCCTTATAAGAAAACCATCAAAGCTAGTGATGCAGTTGTATTATTTTTTTCTAACGTGTGGGTTCATTTTGGTTTGCCTAATTCTATTGTGTCAAATAGATACCCACAGTTCATAGGAAATTTTTGGTCTACGTTGTGGGATAAAATGGATATGAAGCTGAAGAGGCCTACCAATTTTCATCTATAGGAAGATGGAAAAATAGAAGTGGTGAACCGTACCTTGGTCTAGCTCTTGAGTAGGTGCAATAGGAAACATCCAAGGACTTGGGATGAGAACTTGATATATATACAAAATTATTATAACATGGAAATTCATGCTTCTACTAGTAAGACTCCTTTTGAAACATATTTTGGTTATTTACCTAAAAGTTATTTTGATGTTGTTTTGAGATTACTATTTAAAGACATCAGAAAAGTGGAACTAGAAGTCAGAAAATATGAGAAATTCATTGAGAAAATTTAGAAGATACACCTCCAGGTACATGATAGGTTGATAGAGTCACAAGTGAAGTAAAAATCATGGCACAATCAATACATGACTAAGCATTCCTTCCTTGTTAGAGATAAGGTATGGTTGTACTTGAGCATAGAATAGTTACATGGAAAAGATAAAAAATTTAAGCCTCTTCAATATGTCCCATTTGAGATTTTGGAACAAGTGGGTAAGAATGCATTTTTCTTGGATTTTTCTCCTTATATGAGGATCCACTTAGTTATGAATGTTGAAAATTTGTGTCTCTTTGAGCCCTTCAAGTTGGATGAGGAAGAAGGAGTGTCACTACTATCTATTGAGGATCTTACTCTAGAAAGTTAACTGAAATAGGAGGAAGATTTGGTTTTGCAACAAAAAGAGAGAATGAAACAAAGAGGAGTGCATGACAAGTGGTTGATTTGATTGAAAGTCTAGTTACCTCCCAAGGCTAAGTTGTATTACATAGAATATTTGGGGAATAAATTTCCTCACCTCATTAGTCCTTTAAGATTTTAGGGAAAATTGGGGAGGTATGATCCAAAAATGGATCTAAAAAATACCCAATTCTATGTATTCTCCATATTTGATATTTGCAATACAAATTCTCTACATATTATTTCTTTAGGAGATGGTTTAGTCATGATAAGGGTGATCTAGACACCTTCGAATGAAATCTATACGCCATCATTATTCTATTCAAGAAGTTTTCTAGGTGACAATTATGCAACTGCCCTGGCGGTTACGTAATCACCTCTCTTTTGTAGAGTGATAGTTACAAAACCACCAGTAACAGGGAATGGCACATGTGCAACCGCCGCGGCAGTTGTGTAAATGCTAGTGTGTATTTATTAGAAGTTCTATCCCTGACGACGCTATAATTCAGGAAACCCAATAGTTACAAATGTTTGGATTTTAAATGGTTCGGTTAGTATTTTCATCCATCCTTGGGTAGAAAAAATATAAACACAAGTTTGATTCTTCATTTTAGCAAGTGATTTTGATTAAATGCAAGTGTGAGAAAAGAGGAGTTGAAGTTCTTTCTTGTTTTGTTCATTGAGAGTGAGTTTTTCACTGTTGATAAGTTGTGAGCAAGTAAATACAATTAGGAGTGTGAATCCTTCTTGAAGGCCAATTGTTGGAAGTAATTTATATTTTTAGAGAATTACATAGTGAGAGGGAAGCAATATGCTTACCCACTGGCATTTTTACCACCTTG
>CM034156.1:481997390-482289890 GCA_019776745.2 Taxus chinensis
TATTTGTTAGCATTGGTCTATAATTATAAAGAGATGTCCATGCTAGGGATTTTAGTAGTGGCCACTACATAGAGAACCTACTTGGTTTGGGCTTAGATGATGATGAGTGGGATATATTATATAGATTTGGTTTATGACATGTTTCTAGATTGGGGGAGGTGCCCTGAAATATGCATTTAATCACCACGTCATATGAGTAATGGAATCTGGAAATATATACTTTTTGGCTCTTGATAAGGGATATGACCATGACAGTCAAGGATGTGTACTATATTTTGCAATTACCACTTCTAGGTGAGAGAGTATAAGTATTAGAGACAAATTATCCATTTCAAATGCATATGGTGCATAGGTTTTAGTTGGGCACATGTGGCCTTGCAGAGCCTACCATCCAATTGAGCTCAATTATGACAATATGGGATTCAAGATTGAAAAAAATTATCGTAATGTTATTGACCTTAGATGTAGTAGTGGATGGTGGCAGGTTTTCAATTTCCTACTAGATGTGGTAGATATGTTAGTCTATAGAGTATTATAGATTGAGATATGCTTGGTGTTGCAGTGTGTAGAAGGTTATTATTATTGTATTGCATACACTCAAATATGATCATATAGATTTTTATGGATATTTAATGGTTGGAGGGCTGATTAGGCCCATCCAAAGATATGCATGTCATAATGGGTGATATCGAGTAGACAAGGTCTAGCCATGACCTCTTATCTAGCTATAATGCATAGGTTTACTTAGGTGGCATTGTGTGGAGGCCTTAAAAAGAGTTCAAATGGTGGGTAGAGGATGTTGTCAAGTTGCATTGGGTGTAACATACAACATGGCTAGAGGATAAAATTCTAGGTATAGGAGAGTTATATTAGCAAGAATGCATGACGCACCAGTTTGGGGTGATACAGGATGTGCCTTCAACACCGTATGTGTGGAGGAGATCTATTCAAGAAACTTTGAGATATGAGATTTAGTTAGGGCCAACACTAGGATAGTTATTTCCCCCACCTATAGATGAGGTGTATCTAGTGGTTCTAGTAGGTGATGTAGATGATGGGAAAAGTAGCATAGCATATTTCTGATGATGGGTGGAGTCCTAGTGGGTGTTATTGTTTCCTGTGATTAAAGGTAGCATAATGGGTGGAATACCGCCAAGAGGAGATGATGAAGTGGGTGTGTCCCCACCTTCAGGAGGAAGAGGCAGACTAGGGTCAGCTTTAGCTTTTTGTATTGGATGATTATAAACAACCTCCATCAGAGGGTCAACTTTCTTAAGAGGTTGTGATATTGGCTTGCCCATGGAAGGTCCATCATCCAAATTCATTGTCTATGGAGGAAAATGTCATGGAGGATGGGAAAGAAGTCTACATACATGGCATGTATTGAATGGTATTATTCTTTATCTTCAAGACACTTAGATTTTTTATCTTGTGTGTAACAATCATTGTTACGGTGCTCATTAATTTGATGGGAATTATAAAAGCATTGGAATTTTACATATTCCAATAGATGGGGAGGACAGTGCATAGTGGAGGGTGACCGAATCAACCACTTTTCAAGTAAGGTAAGTAAATTATCATGCAAATGATCAATGGTTTTATCAAAATAGATTGGCTTGTGGTTAGGAGGTGGTGGAGGTTTCCTAGTAACAATAGTTTTACGTGTAACGTGATAAGAAGTATTTTCATGGTGTAACATTTTAACCTTCTTCAAAAAAGCTTGTGGCCCACATGGTTTGTGTGGATGTAGTAGGAATAACATCATGAAAATGTGAGGAAATATGCGTGGGAAAAATATCACTCTCAAGGTCGAGAACATGCAAACAAAGATCGAAGAATGAATGACACATTTCGTAAAGTAACTTTTCCTTAAGTGGGAAGATGAGGCCTCGAAAAAATATGTATTTCATTTCTAAATCCATAGGCTTGTATATTAATTATTGCATACTAGATTTCAAATGTAGGATTTAATCACTAATAGGCTCGTTTTTTCCTTGATGCAAAGAGGGTATCCGCTCACATATAACATGGCTGAAAATTAAAAGAAAGGGGCCATCTAAATTACCCAAAACCCTTAACAAGATTGACTTATTAGAGGAAATTTTGATATAATAACACTTCTTGCAAGGGTAATGGGTTTGTCATCAACTAATGAGTTTCAAAAATGGATGAGCGTGTATATCAACATAATTTTTGAAGTCACACAAAACCTAAATTGGGCAGAGATGATTTGTCAAAATATGACTCATCAACTCACCCAAGTCCACTAGAGAAAAACATTCTATATGACATCATATCATATGTATACTATACTAGGGTATAGAATATTGATTGATTTAACAAGGTAGGATAATAGGAAAAGCTCATGTATATATGATTTTTATAGTCAACTCACCTATGAGAACAAAAAAATTCATCACATGAGAGTTAATGATGCCTTCACCATGTTCTTGGTAAGATTTCTTGAAGGGAATGCAACTAACAAAGTATCACAGGATGTCAAGCAATTTATTTCCACCTATGACAACTTGTTTATACAATTCAGGAAGTTCTTCTATATTAGAATAGATGGGTTCAAAGGATAACCATACAAACTTCCCATCTACTAGAATGATAAGATATTTTTGTACAAGGGTAATGGGTCTTCCATCAATTAACAATTTTTAAAACTGGATGAGCATGTATATCAATATAATTTGTGAAGTTACACAACACCCAAACTGAGAAGAGATGATTTATGAAAATATAACTCACCAACTCATCCAAGTCCACTAGAGTAAACCATTCTATATGACCTCATATCTGATGTATACTATGATAGGGTATAGAATATGGATTTTTTTAACAGGGCAGGACAATAGGAAAAGTTTAGCCATATATGATTTTTATACTCAACTCACCTATGAAAATAGCAAAATTTGTCATAGGAGAGTTAATGATACATTCACCATGTTCTTAGTTAGATTTATTTAAGGGTAAATGTGACTAATAGGGTATCACAGGAGGATAAACAACTGATTTCCACATATCACAACTTTGTTTATACAATTCTAGAAGTTCTCCTATATTCAAACAATTGGGTTTTAAGGAGCACCATATAAACTTCCAATCTACTGTAATGATAAGATAGTTTTGGTGAGCTTTGTAGGCAAGCTGGATGTTCTTCACAGAAATTGGAGAGATAAGAATATTTTAGGCATCCAATTTCCCATCACTTTAAGGAATTATACATGTAGTTCATCCCTGTATGCTCATAACATTGAAAGAACCATTTCTATGTTAAATTTACACTCATACCAGAAAAGGACTTCTTTTGATAGCAAAAGTTTCATTTCAAAAAATCTAAGGATGACATACTATCACTTGTCAGAATTTGAGGATTATTGGGAGGACTCTACTGATGAATATGAAGTCAGGAAAAGAATGTTTGGTAGGCTATCATTGCAATAGATCATGGACTTCAAATTATATACAGTCCCTTAATGAATGATTGAGGATGGTTCTTATCCCTACACTATAGAATATGAAATCTCTTAAGTATACTCCTCTGCCAACCATTGATTGGTCATAGAAGGATAAAGATAACCCTGATGATCTAAATACTCCAAGGTCAATAAAAAGGTTAGGGAATTAAGAGGTTGACTAAGACTCTTCCTTCCTCCTCTATTTAGATTCACGAACCAAGGTTTATATAAAGAAATATAAAGCCAAAGAGGTTGAAAATAGAGTGAAATAATTTGAGCAAGGAGTTGAGCAACATAAAACAGAAGAATTGGAAAGTGAGGTAGCTCCTGAGAAAACACCAAAACCTACTGAAGAAGTAGCTAAGAAGAAGCAAGATGAACCAGAAGAAGAAGATGAAAGTGAAGAAAATGATGAAGAAGAGGATGTGGTTGAGATAGTTGTTCCTCATTTAGGGAAAAAAATATTTCAAGGCCTAAGTTAGATGTAGAAGATGCCTTCTTTCTCTTCCATTGTAACTTCCACCATTGAGGTTCTTTCCTCTCAACCTCCAAGTTCCCAAATTTCTCTTGTATTACCTCCTTCAACATCTTCTGGAGATTATTTTGCATGGGTTCAACCCATGGTTGATAGTAAGAAGAGGAAGGATCGGTTTCGGGTAGAATTTCTTGAATTTGATGCAGTGACTACCATCCTTGGTGTTTCTCCTCCTCCTCTGAATAAATCCAAGACAACTTATCATCTAGTTTTGACTCAAAAGGGCATAAATTCTTAGAAATTTCTATACCAAAAGAGGACAAGAGTTAAAAATATATATCAATATTAGATCTCGGAGCTCACTAGGATCTCATTGGGTGAATCAAATCCTGAGGGTGAAGTTCACAACCTTAGAGAAATTGTTTCTAAGGTCATTGAAAGAGTTGAAAGGGAAAATAAACTCAGGAACAACTGGAAGAGCAATTGCAAGTACTTGCAAGATTTATCAAGTATTTCCTTTCACTAGATAAGACTCCTTTTGATCCAACTCCTCTATCCACTCTTCCACCCACTGTTGCCACTGTCAAAATTGACTTAAAATAAATCATAGATATTCACAAGCATCTTACTTTTGGCAAGGCTTCAGAAGCCTGAGTTGAAGGTATTCTTGTTTTAGGGCTGCAATTCATTGATGAAGCATGTAATATTTATGATAACATCATCTCAATGTAAAATTACATCATTTTAGGGTTTGATGGTATAAATAAGGAGCTTAAGATTTGGGTTGATATTATTCAGGATCTTCAAATCATGATGCTCACAAATGAAAAAATCCTTCTTTTAGAGAATATTTTTGATGATTCTAAAAGTAATTTTTCTAGAACTTGGAATTTCAGCATGGAGTGGAGAATCAGAGTACTTGAGGAAGTTGCCACTGAATTGAAGAATGTATTTTAGAAAGGGGAATCTCTAAAGGCTGAAATCTTTATAGACTTGCAAGCCCTTCACTGCCAACTTCTCAAGGATAACTCATCAGATAGAAATTTAATTGATCGTATCAAGGGGAACTTCAATGCAATCATCAAAGAGAATATATTCAAGGAATAATTAGCCAACAAAGAGAGGATGGATGAGTTATCAGAACTCAACAATGTTATCATATAAGCAACTAAGGGACTTGCACAGTATGGTGGGATAGCAAAAGAAATAGAGTATACCCTGGGCAACTGGTTGACAAATATTTCAAACACTATCATCCCCAAGGATACAAAAATTTCCATTGCAGTCACCAAGTTCTAGATGCATATTCTAAAACTAAAAGTACTTCACCACTAGTATCATTAGTTCCTTCTTCCTCTGGTTCCTAGTCTCACTAGTTGTTCTATTTTGTAATTGGTTTTATTATATAAAAATTAAAATTGTAAAATAAAGTCAATTTATGTAAATCAATTAATTAAGTGTTTTAACACTTAATTAAGAACAATTAGTTAGTTGAGGTAGTTACTTCCTCCCCTTATCATATATAAGGTTTTACTTTCTTTGTAAAAGGGGTTGAATATTGGTGCATTTGAATGTAAGGATACAATTTTTTGGCAATACAGTAAAAGAACCCTCTTTCTTTCAACTCTTGTTCTTCCAATCTCCCTTTCTTAGTCTCGTTAATATGTTGTTTGTTTCATCTAAAATCTAAAGCTTTGTATTCTCATTCATGGAGTAAGATGTGTTAAACTTTTATTCAATCTACATTTTATGTGTTGTGGAGTTTCCATTTATGCAAACACATGTTATTTAATTTCATTTACATGCATGAATATGATAAAGATCTACAATATTCTTATTTGAAATTGATGTTTCTTTTTTCCTTCATTCCTATAGTCAGGCGGTAATCCATTAAAACCAAGGAGAATCTTCGTATCCTTGATTGATTACTTAGTTGTAATTATATTTCCTTAATTAATATGTCTTGCCATTATCTTAGTGTTGTAATTATTCTACTCCTAGTTTTTAGTTTATCTTCTGTATTGAGAATCATGAGGTCATTCATGTTCACCAACATCCTCATTTCAAGATAGTTAATTTGTATATTTGTAAATATTGTAGAGACTCAATTTTTTGGCTCAATAATGGAACCTCCCCATTAAAGAGGAGGGATTTTCATCCCCTAAACTATTGATTTCTTCTACAAAACAAATTTTCCAACCAAAAGTTTTTTGGCACCCATCATAGGGCATGTATTGTGACATCTACAAAATATTTTTACCAAAATCAATCCAAATATTTTGTCCTACTAGCTAAGTGAAGATACACTCGAAGTCTGAGGGCTCAAGGTATTGAAGATATTACTTTTCAATTACAACAACAACATTATTTTCAGCTATCTCTAGAAATAAAGGGTAAAGGAAAAAGGTCTACTAGCACACCTCCAACAAAGAGAAGACCTAGTTCATCTTCACAAGTAAGTACTACTCAGGATTTGATTCTAGTGGGTGTTACTCTTCCTTTGCAAACTATTTTTCCTACTATGGCAGCACCTATACTATGGGGACAAACTATTAGCCCGTAGCCCTTACACAACCTCTTCATGAATTTCCCAAAAGAAGTCAAAATAACTTCCCAAAATTCAAAGGAGACCGAAAGTTCCACCTGGATGAACATATTGTAACATTTTATCTTGTTTGTGGGGTCCTCAGAGTTGCACATAAGGATGTATTTATCAGGCTATTTGTTGAAATATTACAAGACAATGTTGCTGAATGGTTTTATCATCTTCCAGTTGATAGTATTAGTAACTGGGACACAATGAAAACCAAATTTGAGGATAGGCTTAAACCAGTAGAGGATGCACATGCACTTTTGGCCTAACTCTATCAGATGAAGAAGAAGCCTTATGAACCAATGAGGGATTTTGTAGAAAAATTTAATAGATTGGTTCACAAAATTCCAATTGCTCCCCAACCTACTGCTGAAAATATGAAATGTTTCTTCATCAATGCTCAACTTCCTAAGGTGAGTTTCACATTGAGAAGGGAACATGGTTAGAAAATTGGAACAAGATCAAGAATTAGCCATAAGTGTTGAGGATGACTTGATTATGTAGGACAAGTTGAAGAAATAACCTCTTGAATCCAAGGCTTCCTACTTAGTTGGTCCACAAAATTCTAATCAATTAGTTTCCAAAAATTAGCTAATGATATGATTGTATTAAGAATCAACTTTCTCATAATATGTCCCTACAAATATATTCCCAGAAATAAATTTAAGCCAAGAAATTGTTTTCCTGCTGCTAAACCCAAGCTTGCTATTGAAGCTCCTTCTATGAAAGTTATGGTAAATACAACATGTGAAGTGAAAGAAGTAGAGGATGATATCATTATGGAAGAAGTTGAAGAAGCTGGGGAGGAACTTGAAGAGATCAATCAAGAGGTTGAAGATTCTCAAATTAGTTATGTTGTGTATGAGTCTCAAGAGGATGATTATGAGGAAATAGTGGTCAGGATGAATAACGAGTGATATGTAGTCATGATCATAGAACAACTAAGTAAGAAGAAGGATGTTGTTAAAAATGACAAGAAGGAGAAGGTTAAAGAATCTCTTATTGTCATTCCATTTGTTTCCAAAAAAGGATTACCCATTCCTTTAGTGAATAAGAAGGTAATTACTGTTGCACCTTTAAATGCTCCTTCGTCCTCCACACTTGTGTCTAAAACAAATTCAACTCCTAAGGTTGATGAACCTAAGACTCCATTTGTATCTATTCAAGAAGCTTCCTCATCTTTAGGATGTTTTGATATAATAGATCATATAAAGAAGACAAAAATTTAGATCTCTAAAGCTAAGTATTACCAAACCCAACCGGAGGATTTTGTCCAAGTTGTCAAGTTTGTAATGCCAAGCCTTCTCAAACCATCCCTTCTTCCAAAGGAATTTTACCCACTCCTAAAGTTTCCTCTCTGCAAAATATGATGGCTTCCATCCCCCTACATCTGAAAATATTAAACCCTTTTATGTGACTTTGTTGATAGCTAGACATGAGTAGAGTAATTGTGTCATTGATTCTTGACATCCAATAATGTAATGCCTCCACAAGTATCCAATGCATTAGGCCTTATCCTAACTTGGACATTTGGTTCGTGTTATTCCATGGAGACTAAATATGTGCCTTTGATAAGAAGAATAAAAGATGATTATTTAGCGGTTTTTCCTGAAAAGAGAGTTAAGGCTACTATTTTGGTTACCGACATACCTCCTTCTTATAGAATGCTTTTGGGTAATTTTTTTTTGTAGAGACATAGGAGGAGAAATTCAAATGGAATGGTCCCACACTTTAATCCATCTGAAAGGAAAGATAAATATATTTTTACATGAAAGACAAGCTAAGTACATAGTCTAGAAGATTGATGATCCTAAATCACAGATTTTGTATGAAATACATTGGACATGGTGATGTCTAGACTAGAAGTGAATACCCTTAAGGTAATTCAAGATGATTTCAATGAAATTTAGACCCTTGAGTTTGATGGAAGTTGTTTTACGACTGGTTCTGGAGTAGTAGTCCTTGTGTCGTTTGCTGGAAAAATTCACCCATTCTCCTACAAATTACAACTTGCAATACCAATAATAATATTGAGTATGAGGCCCTTCTTGGTCTAACAATGGAAAAGGGGATGTGAATCAAGAATCTCTATGCATAGGGAGATGCAAAACTCATTGTCAAACAAGTTTGATGCTTTTTTCAGGTCAAGAATGAGAGATTGAAGCATTACGGAACATGGTATGAGATTCAATTGAACTTTTTGATGATTTCTCAATTGATGTAGTGATAAGAGACAATAATTATGGAGTGGAAGCCTTAGCAGTTTCAAGTTCTCTACTTATTCCCCATCTAGACTTCACCCAAGCTAAATTCATGATTGAGATGATTTTTAGACCCAATGTCCCAGACAATGTTGATAATTGTCAAGTGTTTACTGATGACTAGAATCTCATTTCTTTCCTCAAACTAAAAGACAATTTTAGCCAATTTTACTTTAAAGGAAATGAATCTGGTTATCAAGAGTCAACTTCATCCACAACCAAAGAAGGAATCAAATCTAAATCAGACCAAGATGGGTGTATCAAGTTGAAAGGTAATAAAATACCCAAGGGTCTTATAAGTCTAGAAGATCTGTTTGATAATCATGATCATTATATAAAGGAAAAATGCCACAAAGCACAAATTAGTCATCTGAGTATGAAAAATTAAACCTAGGAAATGATGAGGAGCCTAAATTTGTTAATATAGGGAAGTGTTGTTCTGCTGAAGAAAGGAAGAAACTGGTTGAATTGTTAGAAAATACATTGATGTGTTTGCTTATTCATATGAAGATCTGAAGACCTTTAAACCAAGAGAAATGCAACACTATATTCCTCTGAAACCAGGCATTCAACCTTTCAGGAAAAAAGAGGCAATATAATCCTAAGATTACAGGAACGATCTATCAAGAAATTTAGAAATTGTTAAGTGCAAAGATCATTTTCCCAATTCATTATTCAACTTGGATTACTAATATTGTTGCCAATACAAAAGAAGAATGGAGAAATAAGGACTTGTGTAGACTTCTATAATCTGAATCAGGATTCTCTAAAGGATAATTATCCTCTTCCCATGATGGATCAAATTCTACAGGTTTTGATTGGTTCAGAGATGTTATCAATGTTTGATGGATTTTTAGGATATAACCAAATTGAAGTAGATGTTCATGATCAACACAAGACTACCTTTACAACTCCACATGGCACATTTGTTTATTAGAGAATGCCTTTCGGTTTAATAAATGCAGGTGAAAATTTCCAAAAGCTATGGATTTGGCCTTTGGGGATTAAAAAATAAGTGCATTGTTTTTTATTTGGATGATCTTACTATTTTCTCTAAGAATAGGGAAGACCACTTTCAACACCTTAAGTTGGTTCTCCAATGATGTAGAGATCATGACATTTCACTTAATCCCAATAAATATGTTTTTAGAGTAACTAACAGAAAGTTTCTTGGGCATATAGTCTCAAGGGATGGAATCAAGGTCGATCTAAAGTGAGTACATGAAATTCAAAAAATTTCTCTTCCTATAAGTAAGAAAGGTGTTCACTCTTTCTTTGGAAAAATCAATTTCCTTAGAAAGTTCATTCCAAATTTTGCTGAGTTGACTAGAAGTATGGCAGAAATGATGAAAGATAAGCAGTCTTTTCACTATAGTTCAGAAGGAAAGAAGGCCTTTGAAGAGATAAAGAAGGCTATTGCAAGAACACCCATTTTGTTTTCCCCTAATTTTGATAAGGACTTTATCATTTACTATTATGCCTCAGAACACACTCCATCTGCCATCTTAGTTCAAAATAATTTTCAAGGGTGTGAAGTGCCAATTGATTTTGAGTTATGTCTTGAAATATCATGAATTGAATTAATCTCAACTTGAAAAGCATGATTTTTTTGTAGTTAAGGCTGTGAAACAATTCATATTTTATATCCTTAATTCCCATTCCACTATTTTTGTTCCTAATACAATTGTGAAGTCTATTCTAAATTAGCAAGAGTTTGGATCCAAGAGAGGTAACTGGATTGCCAAGGTTCATTAGTATGACCTTGATATCAAGCCAACTAATCTAGTTCAAGGATGGAGTTTGTGTGAACTAAGTGTAGAGAGTTCAAAAGTAGATTCAAGTAACAATGAAACTATTGAAATACCCATTATTTTATTCTTAAGTTCCACGGATGAATGGTATTGCAACATTGCCCATTTTCTCACATATGGGGAATGTCCCACACATATTAATGCTAAAGAGAAAAGAGCCATTAAATTTTGTGTTGTTAGGTACGTTCTTTGGGACAACTCCCTTTTCAAGAAAGGCATTGATGGTCATTTCTTAAGATGTGTGGATAAGGAACAACAGAAAATATTGTTAAGGTCTTATCATGATCAAGCTGGTGGAGGACATTTCTCTTCTTTAGTGAACAACTCACAAGATTCTTTGGGGAGGTTACTATTGGCCAACCTTGTTCCAAGATGTAACTAAATGGGTCTCAAAGTGTGAAGCTTGTCAAAATTTTGTTGGAAGACCCAAGTTGGCCACTCTTCCATTGAAACCCATTGTGATTGAAGAACCTTTTCAACAATGGGGATTAGACTTCATCAGAACCCTCAATCTAAACTCCAGTGTAGGGGACACTCTTGTTCTAACTGTAACAGACTATTTCACAAAGTGGGTGGAGGTAATCCCAATCAAGAAATTTGTAGGCACTAAATCACGCACTTATGTAATTTTCTAGGTCCTAATCACATGCATTGCATTCATATGTTTTCTAAGGTAGAAAAGTAATCATTGATCACTATATTTAGCCTATTATGTTCCTTTCTATTATCCCTTTTGGCCTTACAAACCCCACTACCCAGTCTGACCCTCAATACTTCACTTTCTCTAGCTCTGAACACTAGCTTCCAACTAGGATGCTAGGTACCCTTGTCCCCTCTGGGTACCCTAGGCCTCTTTGTAGCTCACTCGCTCCTTTTTAGGTCCTTTATAGCTATTAGGCATCCTTATATCTTAGGGTTCAGCCTTTTACCAATCAATTACAAAATTTAAGCAAGGGAAGCATATAAATACAATGTTATGGGCTCAAATTAAGAGACCAAGCTCTAAGTATCTATTATCACCACCTAAGGCTACATCTCACAAGAATCTAAGAGCATCTTTGCATCTATCTAGTGTCATCTAAGGGACAAGGGTTGGTTATTTTGCATCACATGCATAGGAGGGGAAGTTCATTTTTCCATGCACACATATATTTACATCTAGCTACTTGTGCGTTATCAAGCGCGACATGCACAAGAACCTTATAGGGCAAAAATATGCAGACACACACACATTGAACTATATTGGGTTTGAGATGAAGTGCAATGATAATTCATAAGATCACTTATTTGACAGATTGAGGACAATCTAACCCCTCATTTTGCATCTTTCTTTTTTAGGATTTCATGTGCTTTTGAGGGTTTTGCAGGTGGTCCTCTTTATTGTAGGTTATCAGTGACATCAACAATCATAATGCGAGCATTATAGTGACCAGACAACGAGGATTTCATGGACAAGTTCATGACCCTGTAAAATTTAGTTTCTGAGAACTTACATGGAGACCCTAGTACCTAGAGAGGGATCCTAGTGTCCTAGGCACCATAGTACCAGTCCAGAAACCCTGGTCCATGCTTCTTATGACACTCCTACATTTTTCTGGGCTCGATCATGACATCTTGCACTTCTTTTTTTCTAGTCTTCCACCTTCACACACTGCTCGAGATTATTTTTGAAATCAACTAAGTGTTTTAACTCTTCATTGCACTTATGGCTTTACTTACTTTGCTTATTTCTTAGGTTAGATCTATACTTCATTGCTATATTACTGTTATATCTATTGTTGTATCCTATCTAGGAATTTAACAAAGAAGACTCAAATTTTTATTTTTTTTCAAATCATTTGGTGAACCTAGCCTCTTTAAACATGCTTAGGATCTTTATTTCGTATTTTCTTGCATATTTCTAAGATCCCTTCATCATATATATATATATATATCATATATTTCATGATTTCATGCTCCATCTATCCAGATTTAAGAGCTAAAACCATCAATCTCTTGGCTACTGCTCGTGTTCCTTCTAATATTCATCCAGACATAGTTTACAACACATTTGCATACGCCTTCTCTCTAACAGATCACTTTTCGAGCTAATCCTCATGTTGAACTTGTTGCTTTCGAAAATGATCCACCATTTATACATCATGATTTGCATCCATAATATATTTGTCAAGCTAAACTATAGTCGATAATGGATCTGAGCTTACCCTGTGCACTTTATCCTTTAGTGAAGTTATAGATCTTTCAGCAGCTAATGTCAATCATTCATCTATTTATCTTTTTGCATACGATGGTTCCATTCCACTTTACACTTTACCTGTCCTTGTCAGGAAAAACCCTTCATACAATTTTCTTTATCGTCAACTTCCCAGTTCAGTATAATTTCTTACTTGGTAGGCCATGGCTTCATGTCATACAAGTAGTGCCTTATACATTACATCAACGTGTTAAATTCTTACATGAGGGTGTTGAATACACTACTGCTAGTGATCGTGAACCATTCAAATATTGCAACCGCGATCCCCCTACAACACTCCCTACGCCACGATCTATTACTACTAATGACCCATGACCTATGGATTATCCGCCTCACTTGCCACCACTTGAAGGTATTATTTGCATGTTAGATGTTGTTCTATCCACATCATTTCCACCTTTTACTATTAAAAATACTATGTTACTTTATCAGGGGCCTATCCAAATATCGCACGTCGTTCCACCTACTTTATCTTCTCATGTTCTTTCACATTTGGCATGTCATCCATTTACATGCACACTTTTCATGAATGATTCTCATTGGGAGAATATTTTATTTTATCCTGGTTATGACGACACTATATGTACAAATGATGGCTTGAATCAACTAGGATTTGAATTTGATGATCTCTTTCCTCCACCCCATGATCCACATCTGTATCATGGGTTTATCACCATTATTGTTGCTTATGGTCTTTGTCTAAATGACCCCATAGTATTTCTTAAAAGACATTGTTGCTCTTTTCCACTTACATTGGGGAAATCTTGGCTTGACTACATTAGTGGAATATTAGACCTTGATCCTACTGATATCTCATTTCCTATGCCCTTTGGTTGCATGTTCATTTACAATGATTGATTTCTTGGTTATACACAAAATTTTATTATTTGGTATGCACATCAATGTCCATTACAACCTTTCACTGATGAGGAATATGCTATGGGCATGAACACTTTACGCCTCAATGTCTCTTTACTTGATCAACCTAATACTATTGCTTACCAAGTTTCTGATGCTTCTCCATTTGGCTTTGACCATGACAATGACGATATTCTAGATGATATTACATGATTGTTTTCTTCATCATACACTTCGGTGGAATCATGCTCTCCTTACATCGTTAGGTGTATATCATTTTTATCGTCACATCTCTATATCTCATACTTCACAATTCTAGACATTCATCTTGCCCAATTTGATACACTGCTTGTATCATCATTACCCTATGATGCACTCTTGTGCTAAGGTTCACACTTGACTATTGAGGGCATACTATATACATGAACCTCACACATTACACGTTTCACACACTGTGCACCTACGACATCTTCTTATATATGTTATACAATACTTTGCACTTCTTTCTGCATCTCATATTGTTACATATTCTAAACATTTGTAGTGCACACTACACATCTTCACACGCAGAGCATTCAACATACATCTTTTTAGTGTTGCATTCTCAAACAACACACTACACTTTCAATCTACATAATTTTAGTGCAGTCTTCTTGTGCATCACACTACTCTATTCTACATTCTACACTTCATGATCAAATTTTTCTAGCACACATCTCACTACCTGATGATGCACTATAGTTCTATGGTTCATTCTCAATTGCTGAGGGTCTAAATCTAAATTTAACCTCACCTCAATCGCAATAATTTACATCCTACACTTCACATTCATGATCAATCCTTCAAGCATCTTATGTACACCTTTCTACACTATGCACTTCATAATTAATCTTCATAACATCTCATTCAATTCTCTTATCTTCCACATCATGCGACACTACTCTACAATTCACGCTCCATGCTTCACAAGTGATACTTTCTAGTATCTTATTCACACATTCTGTGATCTATGCTCTATGCTACATCATCAATCATTCTAGTTTCACGATCAATTCTTCTAATGTTGCATTCAATCTTACACATCACATCATTCTACAATTTACACCTTGTGCTCTAACATTTGACCCTTTCTCACATATAACACATCATTCGAACCATTTCCCGATTACGCACTCTAGTTCCATGGTTCATTCTTGATTATTGAGGGGTCTTGTATAAACGAAACTCATTTCACTTGTGCTTATATACATACTCGAGGGGCACACTACTCCTATGGCACTCATTATGCATTCCATTCCATCTCATCCACAACATATTACATATCTTGGTCACATTTACTCTTGCTTTCTTATGCTTCCATGTACACTTTATTACACATGCTAGTCAGATATCTTGTATGTCATTATCTTTACCATACACACATGCATGTTAACATTCCTTCTAGTTGTGATTGCAGATTCTACACAGATTGATACATGCAACATGGATTCTTGACGCACTACCTCATACCATTCCCATAGCAGCTCCTGGGGGCATCCACTTTCATACACTATAGGTGTTATGGTTTCATTTTTCATAGCACATTACTAAATCATATTATAAACACTTTGATGTACTTTCTATCTCTCTAACATGCTAATGGGTGCTTCATGTGCAACTTTTGTCTTGTAAGAACCCATTTACCACCATGGTTATCTGATGTTTACTTACTCTTATTTTCCATTATTTTTCATTATATGCCATTATTTATGGGCATTTCCCTATACTTTATCTTGTGTGCACATTGCATGTTTTTGGCCACCATGGCATCAATTGTCTTGTGACATTGTGAGTGATGTCCCATGCTTACAACCCACTTTTTACGGTCCACATTGTCTTCTTTCTTGTTAACTTACATTGTTTTATATATGCATACTTGTTTTCACTCACACTTGTCTCCTATTCATTGTTTGCATGTGCCTTGATTTCTAACAAGCACATTCCCTCCTATATAAAGGTATCAATTTAGGATGGGGTCCTCTTTTGGGCCACATCCTCCTTGAAACATCGCATGCACCCCAAACAAGGGGGGGCATCTATTGAGCGAGTCATTCACCCCATTTAGCATTCCACAGACACAATTCAACACAATTGAGTACATAGACAACAAAGTCTACAGTCTCAGATGGGGCTCAAAATCAGACTTAGGTCCTTACTTCAGCACATACACTAGTGCCTAGAATCAGACTTGGGCGAATACGTGCTTATGTCCCTTCCTGGGTGCCTAAGACCATGGGGAAGATACACATCATTTTTTTGTTCAACACGGTTTTCAGCACTATCATAGAGGCTTTTTACATGGACAAACATATCTTTCAGCACTTGGCAATTGGATCGACATTGTTTGAAATAGATCAAATTTGTACACACCATCTGCAGTAGTGTTTTTTACTTCGAGGAAGTAGTCAAAGGTTGGAGAATAAAAATTGACCTTTCTCCCTACACTCCTTCTGTCGTGGTGTAAGATCACCCAAAAAACTGACATTCAGCTGCAACTAGTGTGGGATCGCTAGAAAAACTCATTCTTCATCAACATCTTCAAGATCCTTTCTATCTCTTTCACTCATCATGGATCAAGTGCACATTTTTCATTTCTCTTCTACTTTTCAAAGATTTTTTACACACTTGTTACATACATCTCAAACATTTGGATCAAACACTTTTCTATATACATGCATTTGACCACTTGTTCATGTTCTTCTCTTTTGTAGGTCCGTCCTTATGGGAAGCAGTTGTAAACATCAACACACAAGTAATCACACTTCAACCACATCATCAACAATAGGTACAACATCAAAATTTACACATATGCTTTCACCTTAAGGTCATCATCATCACATTTTTACTTCCTCTTCTCTAGCTTCCACACTTAACTTGTTATCACTCCACATGATTTTTCTTCTCTCAGCACCCTCTGTCTACATTGATCTACATGGTTATTAGGTAAGCATCTCTATTTAATTTATATTACCAATATTTTTCTCACCAACATAAATTGGGGGAAAAATGTAGATAGTAAATCACGCATTTGGGTACATTTCTAGGTCCTAATCACATGTATTGCATTCATATGTTTTCTAAGGGAGAAAAGTACTAATTGATCAATATATTTGGCCTCTTAGTTTCCTTTCTATTCTCCCATCTTAGCCCCGCATACCCTACTACCTAGTCTGACCCTTAGATACTTCTCATTTCTATAGCTTTGGACACTCAGTTCACCATAGCAAGGATGCTCAGCGCCCATAGGATCCCTCGTCCCCTCTGGGTGCTTTAGACCTGTTTGTATCTTACTTGCTCCTTTTTGGGTTCTTTCTATTTGTTGGGAAACCTTACCTCTTAGGGATCAGCCTTTTAGTGATCAATTATGAAATTCAAACAAGGGAAGCATATACATACAATGTTATGGGATCAAATTAAGAGGATCTAAGCATATATTATCACCACCTAAGGTTGCATCTCAAAAGCATCTAAGAGCATAATTACATCCATCTAACACCATATAAGGGACAAGGGTTGGATATTTTACATCACACACATATGATGGGAAGTTCATTTTTCCATGCACACATCTATTTACATATTTTACATCTAGTTACTTGCTCGCTATCAAGTACGACACACACAAGAGCCTCCTAGGGCACAATTTCGCACGCACACACACAGAACTACATTGGGTCTAAAATGTAGTGCAACACTCAGTCGTAAGAGCACTTGTTTGATGGTTAAGGGAAGCATGACCCCTCATTTTACATCTTTAGTTTTTAGTATTTAATGTGCTTTTGAGGGTTTTGCAGGTGGTCTTCTTTATTGCAGGTTATCAGTGACATCGATGATCATAGTGTGAAATTATAGCAATAAACAACAAGGGTTTCAAAAAAATTTATAACCCTATAAAATTCAGTTTCTGAGTATCTGTACAGACCCTGGAACCTAGAGAGGGATTATAGTGCCTAGGCATCACAATACCAGTCCAGGTGCCCTAGTCTGTGCTTCTCCTACACTCCTACATTTTTCTAGGCTTGGTCACGAAATCTTGCACTTTTGTTTTGCCAGTCTTCCACCTTCTCACACTATCAAGATTATTACAAAATCAACTAAGTGTTCTAGCTCTTCATTGCACTTAGGTTTTCACTTACTTTGCTTATTGCTTAGGTCAGATGTGTACTTCATTGCTATATTACTATTATATCTATTATTCTAACCTATTTAGGAATTTAACAAAGAAGACTTAAATAATTATTTTTTGTTAAATAAAAAACTACTTCTAAGGTCATATGTGACTTTATCAAATAGGAGCCTCTATGTAGTCACTGACGCCCATAAGAGGTCCCCAATGCCCAGGTGCTCATTTCTAGCTTCATCCTTATATGTCAAAATTTAATGTGTATGGTGACAACGATCTCCCTAGTCTGTGCATTACTTTTCCCAGTTCAAAACAATCCTAAGATGAGCGTAAAAAGATAAGTCTCCTTTCTACATCCCATGCTAAGGGTTTTATACTTTGAATCTTAGTTGTTTGTGTCATTTATGTATTTTAACATTTATATCAATAAGTTACTCTCCAATAGGGTTTAATCAAAAATCTATTTTTGTTAAACCATATGAACTTGTAGATTTATCTTATGGTTATGGAATTTTGATTTCTCATTCTTCAGACTAATACCCATAGGGAAATGAGCAAGTTGAATCAACCAATAAGCATTTGGTAACTATAGTTAGGAAATTAGTTGATAAATCACAACAGAACAGGTATAAGAAATTGTATGATGTTATTTGGGTTGATCGGATAACTCCTAAGAGAGTGTTATTGGAATGTCACTATTTTAGTTGGTTTATGGAATAGATGCTTTGTTACAAGTCACTCTTGAGTTACCAACCTTACACTTTTCTAAAGCAATTGAAGATGAACAGTTCAAGGATGCTCTAGAAAAAAGGATTATGTACTTGCAGAAATTAGAAGAAAAAAGAACTCATGTAGTTGATCACATATCATCTCACCAACAGAGAATCAAAAAACTCTTTGAAAAGAAATCTAAGTCTCGATATTTTCAAGTTGGGGATATTGCCTTACTCTGGGACAAAAAAGAGAGCCTCGCGGGATCCATGGTAAGTTTGACTCACTTTGGCTCTGTCTATTTCAGATTGAACATTTTGTTGGAGAAAATTATTATTATTTGGACTATATGGATGGGAATTCTCTCTCATTACCATATAGTGGAAAATATCTCAAGTTGTTCAAATATCGAGTGGGAGTTATTCCCTTGTATAGATTTGTACATAGTCTTTGTTTTGGTTGTTTTTTGGTGTGTGTGTGTTTGTTTTCCTTTCCCGTATTTTGGTCCTCTTTTGTATATTTGTCTGTATTCTACCTAATGGATTTACAATGGTCTTTTGAACAAAGAGATTCGAGAGTTATTTTCTTTTTCTTGTTTGCACTTTGTGTCAAGCTAAGTCAAGCCCCAGAAAGAACCAGTTGTATTCACAAATGTGAAAATGTGAAATTTTCAAAAAAATTGAACTTTTGAACAAGTTGTTTGTTTATATTAGTTGCAATTACCTGGTGCATGTAAAAAATGAAGGAAAATCCCAAAATTTAGTAATTTTTAAGTCAATTTGGGCTTAAATAAGATGAATTAGACTTCTGTGGAACATGAGGAACAATTCCTTCATTCCTCTTGTTCCCCACATTGCCGTGTGGGCCGTATACTATGCTTTAATCAGGTAAATTGGATGTTGTTGGAATATATGGAACAATTCTCAAGTTCTTCCTATTCTCTAATTCCCCATATGCCCTACATTTCCACATTCCATTACTTTCATCAGATATATCAGAAGATGCAGGAACCATTAGAATAATTGGAATGAGTTCCTTTAGGCCTTTAGTTCTTCGCATGCCCGTTTTATCTATATCTCTCCCTGTCGTCGATCATATCAATGAATGCAGGTACTACAGGAACTTATGGAATTAGTTCCTTATGTCCTACTATTTTTTGATAACCCTATATGTTCACACTGTGTAAATTGAGCTTGTTTTGCCAGTTCTTCCCACACCCATTATATCCAACTTGAATGCAAATGAGGGATATAATTGTATTAAAATGTGTTCCTAACCTCCGATTCACCAATTTGTATGATTGTAGAGGAAATATTGGGATGTTTTAATCCCGATCCTATATAAATCATTCCCCACTTGAATTGTTTCCACTATTTTTATTAGCCTATACACTGTTATGTTATACTCATCCCCCTCCCGTGAGTGAAATTTGTATATTTCTCATAGCTTCCTCATTTCCTATCCAAATTCAAAAATTCCAAGTGCATTAGGACCATTGAGAAGGCACCATCATTTTCATCTAAAAGGTGGGCAATTTAATCCTTCTTTTATCCATTTTAGTAGTTATTTGAGTTTTGGAGACCTTCCCTTCATAATCTCTTCAAAACTCATTAAAAACTCATTGTTTTTCCCTAAGCCCTACCCAAATTGTCATCATGAAGTTCTAATATTTTGGATATGAGCATATCTCTTCTCTAGAAACCTTTGTCTCTGAGATTGGTGATCGTAATGTGAAACATGTGAATTTAGATGATTTTTGGGCTAGGATAAGAGATGATAACCCAACCCCATTGGCCCAATGTGTTAGAGATAGTGGATTGGCTCATGCTGTTGGTTTCCCCGCTTTAGTTCAATGCATTGACATGGTTCTAACATGTGCTTCCAATTTTAATCCATAAACAAAAGAATTGAAATATCCTCAAGGACAAGTCATTGCTTAACTTGGTGCCAACCATATTAATGTGGCCTTAGGTATTCCCACTTTTGAAAACTCTAAGTTATTAACCAAGGTAGAAGCTCAAAGATTATTTGACCTCAATCCATAATAAATACAAGACAATAATTGCTAAGTGATGGTTGAAGAATTAAAATAAAGGGGCCATCCAAATTACCTAAAACCTTCTATGATTGACTTCTCAAAGGAACTTTCTAATATAATAACATTGCTTGCAAGGGTAATGGGTCTGCCATCAACTCAGATGTTTCAAAATTGGATGAGCGTTTATATAAAAATAATTTATGAAGGCACACAACATCCTAATTAGGGAGAGATAATTTGTGAAAATCTGACTCACCAACTCACCCATGCTCTTGAGAGAAAAACATTTTATATGACCTCATATCTAATGTATACTATAACAAGGTATATAATATGGATTGGCTTAATAGGTCATGACAATAGGAAAAGCTCAACTATATATGATTTATATACTCAAATCACCTATGAAAACAACAAGAGTCATTATAGGAGAGTTAATGATGCCTTCACCATGTTCTTGGTAAGATTTATTGAAGGGTATGTAACTAAAATAGTATCACAGGAGGCTAGGCAACTGATTTCCACATATGGCAACTTTTTTTATACAATTCAGGAAGTTCTCCTATATTTAAACAATTGGGTTCAAAGAAGCACCATAAAAACTTCCAATCTACTGCAATGATAAGATAGTTATGGTTGAGCTTTGTAGGAAATTGAATGTTCTCCACAGAACCAGTAGAGATAAGAAGATTTCAGGCATCCAATTTCCCATATCCTTGGGGAATTATACATTTTGATCAGCTTTGGATGCTCAGAATGTTGAAAGAACCATTTCAATTTCCACTCACCAGAAATGGGCTTCTTTTGACAGCAATATTTTCATTGCAAACAATCTAAGGCTGACATGTTATCACTTGGCTAGACATTTGAGGATTATTGGGATGACTGTGTTGATGAATATGAAGTCAGGAAAAGAATGTTTGTAGGTTATCATTGCAGCAGATCAAGGACTTCAAATTATATATAGTTCCTCAAGGAATGGTTGATGATGGTTCTGATCCTTACACTACAGAAATACATGAAATCTATTTCGTATACTCCTCTACCCACCATTGATTGGCTACAGAAGGAGAAAGATAACCCTGATGATCTAAATACTCATGTGCTCTTGAGAACAAGGCATTGGTTTAATAGAAAATTTAATGAATTTAAGGAATCTCAGAAGATGTCTTCCTCTCAAGAAGCATCTTCTTCACAAAAGGATGTTCAGACTTAACAAACTCCTTCCTCCTCTCCTTTGGATTAACAAGAACCAAGGTTTACATGAAGAAAGATAAAGCTAAAGAGGTTGAAAAGAGAGTAGAAACATCTGAGCAAGGAGTTGAACAACATAAAACACAAGAATTGACAAGTGAAGTATCTCCTGAGAGAACACCATAGCCTACTAAATAAGAAGTAGTTGAGAATAAACAAGATGAATTGGAAGAAGAAGGAGAAATTCAATAAAATGATGAGGAATAAGATGTGGTTAAGATAGCTACACCTGATTTAGGGAAAATAAATGTTTCAAAGCCTAAATCAGATGTTAGAAGGCCTTCCTCCTCTTATATTGTAACTTCCACTGTTGAGGTTCCTTCCTCTCAGGTTTCAAGTTCCCAAATTGCTCTTGCATTTCCTCCTCCAACAACATCTTATGGAGATTATTTCACCTGGGTTCAACCCATGGTTGATAGTAAGAAGAAGAAGGCTCAATCTTGGGTAGAAGTTCCTAAATTTGATATGCAGTGGCTTCCCTCCTTGGCACATCTCCTCCTCCTCAAACGAGAGCCAAGACTACTTCTCATCTTGTTTCTGACTCCATGGGGTGACAATTCTTGGAAATTTCTAGACAAAGGAGGACAAGAGTGAAAAATATATAAAAATCTCAGATCTTGATCTCACTATGATCTCATTAGGTGAATCAACTCCTAAGGGTGAAGTTCACAACCTTAGAGAAATTGTTCTAAGGTCATTGAGAGAGTTGAAAAAGGGAAACAAACTCAAGAGCAATTGAAGGAGCAAGTGCAAATACTTGCAATATTTCATCAAGTTTTTCCTTTCATTGGATAATACTCCTCTTGATCCAACATCCTCTATCCACTCTTCCACCCATTGCTGCCACTGTTGGATTGACTTGAAAACAATCACAAAGATTCACAAGCATGCTACTTTTGGCAAGGCTTCAGAATCCTGGGTTGAAGGTATTCTTGTTTCATGGATGTAATTTATTGATTAAACATGCAAGATTTATGATAATATCATCTAAGACAAAAATCAAATCAATTCAGGGATTGATGGTATTGATAAGGAGCTCAAGATTTGGGCTGATGTTATTCAAGATATTTGAATCATGGTGCTCACGGATGAAAAAATCCGTCCTTTAGAGAAGATTTTTGATGATTATAAAAATAATTTGTCTAAAACTTGGAATTTAGTGTGGAGTGGAGAATCAGAGTTCTTGAAGAGATTACCACTGAATTAATGAATGTAGTTCAAAAGGGGGAATCATCTAAACGTTGAAATATTTGTAAACTTATAAGCCCTTCGCTTCCAACTTCTCAAGGATAACTCATCTGATAGGAATTTAATTGATCATATCAAGGGGAACTTCAATTCACTCATCAAAGAGAATCTATTCAAGGAAGAATTGGTCAACAAAGAGATGATGGGTGAGTTATCAAAACTCAACAATGTTATCATTTAAGTAGCTAAGGGACTTGCATGGTATGGTGGGATAGAAAAGGAAATGGAGTCTACCATGGGTAACTGGTTGACAAATATTTTGAACATTATCATCCCCAAGGATATAAAGATTTCTAATGTAGTCACCAAGTTCCAGATGCACATTCTAAAGCTCAAAGTTCATGCATCTTTTCCTTCTATTCCTTCTTCCTCTGGTTCCTAGTCTCACTAGTTGTTCTATTTTGTAATTGGATTTATTATATTAAAAGTAAAATTGTAATATAAATTCAATTTATGTAAATCAATTAATTAAGTGTTTTAACACTTAATTAAGAGCAATTAGTTAGTTGAGGTATTTTTTCCTCCCCTTAGCCTATATAAGGCTTTACTTTCTTTTTAAATGGGTTGGATATTGACGCATTTGAATGTAACGATACAAATTTTTGGCAATACAGAAGAAGAACCCTCTTTCTCTCAACTCTTGTTCTTCCAATCTCCCTTTCTCGGTCTCATTAATATGTTGTTTGTTTTATATGGAATCTGAAGCTTTGTATTCTCATTCATGGAGTAAAATGTGTTGAACTATGATTCAATCTACATTTTATGTGTTGTAGAGTTTCCATTTATCCAAACACATATGTTATTTAATTTCATTTGCATGCATGAGTATGCTAAATATATGTAGTATTTTTATTTGAAAGTGTTGTTTCTTCTTTCCTTCATTCCTACAAGCAGGTAGTAATCTTATAAAACCAAGGAGGATCATTGTATCCTTGATTGATTAGTTAGATGTAACTATGTTTCCCTAAGTAATTTGTCTTTCCATTGTCTTACCGTTGTAGTTTTTCTACTCCTAGTTCTTCATTTATCTTCTGTATTGAGGTCATTCATGTTTACCAATATCCTCATTTCAAGATAGTTAATTTGTATATTTGTAAATATTTTAGAGACTCAAATTTTTGGCTTAATAAGGGAACCTCCCCATTAAAGAGGATGTATTTTCATCCCCTGAGATTAAAGTGATATACTTTAACTATCTAAGGTCCAAAAATGTAGGATAGGTTCAAGAACGTACATTACAGTTTTGAACCCTTTCGTAAAGTCTTGACCTTGTGATTTTATATTTCTAGAAAGTGACTATTGCAGATTATAGACTATGCCTTTACCATGATCAACCATTGACACATATTGAATATCTTTTGAATCAACCAAGTGACATCTTTCCATCTTGTGTATAATTCGAATTGCACATGGTCGATTGTTATTATCTAAGTTACAAATATGAGTGCTTGTAGTAGTGTAATATTTGTTATATTGTTGTAAGTATAAAACCTAATTAAATTCACATAGAAATTTAATTTAGGGTTAAACATTTTGGTGGAATCTGATTTTGATCGAACCCTTCACCTAATATAGGATCTTATTAGTTCCATGTGTATTAGGCCTATTGGTTTCAAAACCGTAGGACTGTTTTAGCACATATGTGTATTGTTTATAGAAGTATGCCTTCTTCTTTATGTTTCCATGGCTTGTTATAGAGGTTTGTTAAACTACAAGGGTTCCCATCAATCTAACCAAGTAGTTTAACAAAATATAGTGGATACTTCTAAGCATGTTCCTCTTTATTGTACCCTAGTTTATGGTTCTTTTGCATAGTTTGTGAGTGGAAGTCATCATTATGAGGTTAGTCCACTTTCAAAGACTGTACCTTATAATGTTGTCCCTAGTTATGAGCTACCTCTAGACATATTACTTGTTTCCATGCTACTACTGGTCAAATCTTCTATAGTACTCCTAGTGATGATGACCACATGCTTGAATATGATAAAAAAGCAAATCCTTTTGTCTTTTAAAACCTGTCACCTCATTTTGTTGCTCCACCTCAAGAACTTCCTCCTACTCCACCTATTGCACCACCCAAAGATCTCAAAAAATCTTATGACTAGTTTTTTACGGCTACCCTTAGTATTAAAATTAAAATAGATGCTTGGGAAAGTGATGGTGACCAACCATGTTCCCCCATACCTGGTGATGTTACTCTTGAGTCCATAGATCCCATAGATTCTAGCGATGATGAAATAATTTCTAGATTACACGAGGAGGGTATTCCTTCCATTTATGCATTGATTGATGACATTCTTTGCATTTATGATAGTGATTAAGAATATACTCATAGTGAATTCCCTAGTGATGACTTGTATGATGATTCTTCTATTGCACATGACCATAATTGTGTTTCTAATTTTTCTCTTGAATACAAAACTAATGTTAATAATGATACTATTTGTATGCCTCTTGCAAGTGCTCCTACTAATATTTATATTACTTCTCTTGAATGTGAAAAGAATTTTATTGCTACTACTAGTGATATTCATAATGTTATTCTTGGATACACTAATCATACAGTTGATCCTATTCCAATTACACATAATATTATTGGTTCAACTTGTGTTTCTACTTCCTCTACTGAAATTAAAAGCAACACTTGTACAACTATTTATCTTGTAAGTGACAATGTGTTTACTTCTCTTGGATCAAATGAACATATCGATGCAATTTTTTTAGCTTTAGCTTCTTCTCCTAGTGTGGATTATGTGCTTATGGATAGTAACCCTTTGGATTCTCAACATAAGTCCAAACCTGTTAAACACCAAGTGTTACCTAAGCTAGTTACCCATGAGACATCACCTCACATTACTTTTAACAGAAATAATGTCCCTATGGCTACCATTAATGGTAAGGTACACTATTTTAATGAACCTTTACAAATTTATGTCATACCTCCTCAAGAGGTCATTTCCCTTATGCATGTAGTAGGTGATTTACAACGTAAGGTTCAAACTTTAACCATTGAGAACAAATATTATTATGCTAGCATCGATTCCATCACATCCTATGCATATTGTGGAGCAATGGATTGTAGTCACAAAATCACACACTTTATATTTACATCAAGCCTTTAAGTATGCCATTATATGCATGATTCCTAAGTGGGAAAACTAGACGTTAACAACACATGTTTTGCTTTTACATTTTTTTAGCCTCTTACACACTCCTCTTATTTACTTTTCTACAATGACCATTGATGCAGACTAGAATTCACTAGTAAAATCCTAGGCACGCTGGCACATTACTTAGCCTAGACTGAGTGCTCACGCGAAGTGTGAAAAGGTAGCAAACACCTCTTTAGGGTTGTTGCGTGATGTTAACATGATGAAGACTTAAAGCATTCAGATCCATAATTAATCTAACATTCTACAGAGCATTTCCTAGATCTAGATCTTAAAGTATCATGAATCAAACAATAATCATAGCAAAACCCTTTATGTAGTAATAAACTATAACCATGATTAACACCTTGATTTAGCCAATAACCCCCATTCTATTAAATACAGTAATACACAGAAGCTTCCTTATAATAACAGTAATATATGCTCATGCGCACATCAGATTTGGTAGCATAACCTCACAATAACTTAGCTCTCACACACCACTTCCATGCTATTCACTACATATTTATATGGGTGGGGACTTTCCCTTCACCACTTATCTAATCCTAAGATAGGTCACATGCTATTATTAGCCACAGGCCATTACAAAAATAGCCACACATGCAAGTGCGCTAACAATAGAATGCTTTTAGTTAACTGCCAGTAGTAGATCTATTCTCATCCTGTATCCATGAAAAGTGCTTTGTAGCCGATCCTCCAAAAATAGCCAATGCGTGTTGTGCAAGTCTTTGACTGGTTTGTGTGCTCCGCACACTATCTCCAAAAATAGATCCTCATCGTAAAAAATGGATAAGTCCTAAATCTGTCTCTCTTCTTTACGCGTGATCCTATCTGATCCTCTCGTGCTTTTGAATGCTCTCTACTTCTCCATGTGAACCTTCTGTATGTTTTTTGCTAAGTGCTAGATTTTTTTTGATCAACATTACCCCACACTAGTTGCATTGCCACCCCGACAATGGTTGTCTCCAAAAAGAATCAAAAAATGTGAATAAAGAGATAGAAAGAATTTTGATGAATAAAATAACGTCTTTACCCTACAGTATCTTATGCTTCAACTTGAAGAATCAATTCTTGATATTCTTCATTTATTTCCACCTCTAAAGTCTACCAAACATTGAGCATGGCTTTTAATTTTTCTAGGATATCCACTGCAATTGACTCAAATTCATCCTTAGAAATCTCTCCTTTCTCATTCTGTAAGACAAACACAATGTTGGACATGGAAATCATTCTTCCTTCTAATAAGTCCATATTTTGCGAGATGATTTTGCCAAGCTCATTTAGTCTTTCCTTGTGTGGCTCTTATGTTGTTGTAAGGGCCTCGTGCTTCTGCTTGACAAGCGATAATCATTCTGCGCGGCCCAATTTTTCATCTTTCATGGCCTTCAAGAATTCATTGTCTTCCAAAATGGTCCAACAAGGCCGAATATAATTTTAAATGCCAATCTCGTTTGTTCTCCTTAACTATTTTGAGGAGAATAACTTTTAATGTTTTGTTCATTACTTCGGCTTGTCCATTGGATTGAGGGTAGTAAAGAGAGGCTGTATGATGGTTTATTTTGAATTTGTTGCATAGCTCACAGAGCTCATCGTTCTTAAAGGATGTACCATTATCTAAGATAATTACTTGTGGGACACCATACCTGTAAATAATTTGGTTCAGAATGAACTTGGCGATTACCGAACCTGGTACGGTGGTGAGAGGCATGGCCTCTATCCATTTGGTAAAATATTCTCTGGCCGTAATTATAAAGTTATTGCCATCTGTCGATGAGGGAGAGAATTTCCCTATCAAATCTAGACCCCATGTGGAGAAAGGCCACAGGGTTGCTATTGGTTGTAGAGATTGTGTTGGCATGTGAATCTTGTGGGAGAATTCTTGGCATTTATGGCACTTACATACAAACTCTACTGTGTCATGTTCAAGAGTGGGCCAAAAATAGCCCATCCGATGTATTTTACGAGTGGTGGCGTGACCACCAAAGTTACCTCCACATATCCCACTATGGGATTCATAAAGAATCTTCTTAGATTCTTCTGTGTCGACGCATCTTAGAAGCATGCCATCAAAGGCTTTATGATAGAGTACTTGTTCCAAAATAACATATTTAGCAGTGATAATGCGTAATCGTCTTCTTTGTTTTGATGTGGCACCTTCCGGTTATGTATGGTCCATGATAAAATTGATGATGTCAGTGTACCAGGGACATGTAGAGATGGGGGGCCTGGTTTCGATAAAGTATATACACTCATCGGGAAAGTCCATATTTACCAGATCACCTCCATCTAATGGATTATCAGCTAACCAGTCTACAATGATTTGTCCCTTAACAGATTTCTGGTTTACAAATGTTAATTCAAATTCACCCATTAAGGTTATGAAACATCTAGCCTTTTTAGATAGAGACCCTTGCGTGAGGAATGTTCGTAAATGATATATCTTTACAAGGACCTTTGTTTCTTGATTCAATATATAATGTCTTAAACATTTTGTTGCAAAGACTATGATAAGGCATTCTCTCTCTGCTTGTGTATAATGTTTTTCATAATCGAGCAACGTTTGGCTAATGAAATAGACTACATGTTCTCATTTATCATTGTCTTCTTGAGCCATCATGTAGGCTAGTGAGACATCAGTAGCCCGTGAGTATAGGATCAAAGGATGATCTGGTCTGGGAGGCATTAGCGTGGGTGGAGATAACAAGAAGCGTATAACTACTTTGAAGGCCTCGTTACATTCTTCTATCTAGTCAATGCTATAATCTTTCTTTAATAGATTATTGCTTGGATGAATAGCAAAACTTAAATCTGGGATGAACCTTTGGATTGCACCAAGTTTCCCAAGAAATGATCTGATACTAGACTCATCTGATGGTGGAATCATTTCAAGAACCACCTAAATTTTGGCTAGATCAACATCAATCCCTCGTGAGGATATAATGTAGCCCAGAAGCTTGCCTCCTGTCACACCAAATACACATTTCTATGGGTTCAATGTGACACCATATTCAATCAATCATGAGAGGATGATACAGAGTACTACTGGGTGATCACAACACTTTTTGGCCTTGGCCAACAAGTCATCCACATATAATTCTACAATTTTATGGATAAGATCATGGAATATGTATGTCATTGCCCGCTAGTACGTAGCGCCGGCATTCTTAAGACCAAACGGCATGACAACGTAACAATAAGTTCCCCAAGGAGTTATAAACGTGGTTTTGGCTTGATCCTGTTCAAATATTTTAATCTGATTATACCCTGAGAACCCATCCATGAGGGACAACAGTTCAAATCCAGCTATTGCATCAACAATGACGTCGATGGATGGTAACGGGAAGTCATCCTTGGGACAAGATTTGTTAATATCCTGAAAGTCTATACAAATGTGTATCTTCCCATTCTTTTTTAGAGCAAGGATGATATTAGATACCCATTGTGAATAGTCAACGGGTTTGATGAATCCCACTTGGAGAAGTTTCATTACTTCTTCTTTTACCATGAGAGCCACTTTTGGCTTCATTGGTCTTGACTTTTGTTTAATTGGTTTCGCATCTAGTTTAGTGACAAGATTATGTACCATGATATGTGGTGCAATTCCTGTCATTTCTTTATAGTTAAATGTGAAAACATTTTGATGCTCTTTGAGGATTTGGGTGTGAATTTCTATCTTAACAAGGATCTCAACTTCAAAATTTTTGGTTCTTCCTCTGTTCCGATGTTTATGTCAATTGTTTCTTCGATTAAAGAAGTGTTGCCTTCTTAAAATTAAGGCAGGGCTGGAGGTAGTTCCAAACTTTCTCCGTTCTCTACCTCATAGATATCAAGATCCTTTTATCGAGGAGACTCTACCATGGGATTTCAAAAATAGGAATAGGAATGTGGTATTAGGGAAAGATCTACTATGCGGTGAGCAAGATGTAACTCTGCATAGGCATTTAGATATTTGAGAGTGACTCTATCACTTTCAAAGTGATCCAGGATAGAAAAATCATTTTCACCTTCTCTATGAGTTAGGAGTGGGTTTGTTGGTATTTTACGCACTAATGGTTCAGTACGAAGTGATACCGTGAAACTTGTATTTTCCAACTCAATGTTTGGAGTGAAACGGGAAGCTGAGGTTGTTATTGAATCTGCAAGAAGGTTTTGCTCTTGTGGGATTGCTTCAATTGATATGAAGTTGAATCCCTTGCTTAGATCTAGTACCGTTGTTTTGCAGAGTTGTAAATGTTCAGCTCTAGTCTCATATACCTCAGAGACTTGGTTTGTAACTAGTTGTGAGTCACCTAGTACTCTAATGTTATCAACACCCATTCTTTTGGCTAGGATGAGGCCAAGGAGGAGGGCTTCACATTTCACCCTGTTTTTTATACATTCAAAGTTTAATTTAAAGGAAAAAGGTAGGATCTTTCCCTCAGGAGAAGTAAAGATCACTCCTGCCCCAGCTCCAAAGTGACATCTAGCTCCATCGAAGTGGAGAGTCTAATATTTTCTTGGGAAAATGGATGTTGGGATATTCGTCGTATCTGTTTCTTTTGCCCCGGTTACTTCTACCATATAAACTTCATCTGATGGAAGGGAACCAATTCCTAGGGTGTATCCCATACCCATAGAATCAAATGGTAGGAGAATGGGCAGATCTTTCTCTAGTAATTCTACAATCTTTGTGGTAGTCCCTAACGACACCGTTTCTATGACGTTAGTCTCCTTTTGGAGTGCTAGAATGCCCTCGACTAGATTTGTAATTTCCAATTTTGTGGTAGGTATCAACTTCTCTTTTGGTTTTGAATTAATTGGTTTGCTAAATTGATTCGTTAGGAGTTCAAACTCAGAGTGAACGCCTGGTCGTTTCTTCAAATCAGCTAGGTGTATATCGAAGGGTTTTGGGTCTCCTTGTGCCACAATTATTTTCCCTAAGTGTAAAAATATTATTTCTTGGAATACCGTGGAAGGGATTGCCTTCATTCTGTGTATCCATGGTTAACCAAGGATCATATTATATTTTGTTTCCCGATCTATAATATAAAATTTGGTGAGGACCGTCTTGGGTCCTAAGGTGACTGGTAAAAGTATGGTTCCAATTGAAGTGGCCTTAAGGCTATCATTACCTCTTAGCGTATTTCGTGTTGTGGAACGGTTTGTTTCTCCATATCTTAAATTTTGAATAAAAGTGAAGGGGACTATGTTAACTGCTGCCCCATTGTCAATCATTGGGCGTTTAACATAATTATTGTAAACCTATACTTGTAAATATAAAGCTAGGTCACCTCTACGTGTAATTTCAGCATCTGTTGGCATTTTGCTTTATCAAATATAAACTCAGTATCCCTATTTGGCTGCCCTGGAGGGTAGACATCAAAGTCTACATGGTTTACTTGCATTTCCAAAGGAGGGCTAATATTAATTAAATGACCAGGGCCTAATGCTTCTAAGAGAGCAGCCCTATGGGTGGGAGAGTTTTTCAATAAATCCAAGAAGGAAATATGAGAGAAGGTCTTCGTTACATCATTAATTAAATCATAAGCACCTATGGGTTTTACCAATGTTTGTTGAATGTTGTCTAGTTCTAATGGATAACTTGGAATTGGTTGAGAAGAATAATCCCGTGTTCTTGTTATCATTTCTATGGGTAGCTCAGTATCTAACTCTACCAGACCAACTGTCTTGGTTTATGGTCGAGTTCCTAATTGGGGTGCGACTGGTGGATTTAATGAAGTTGAAGCTTCATGATCGTTATTTCCTATTATAAAAACCTTATTCGTTCCACTTGGATCTAACCTGCTATTGTTAGTATGATTTGGGAGCAGATCGTTAAAGATCTTGAGGGGTACATTTTGAGGGGAAACTGCCCCTGTGTAAGTGTTTGGCACGGGAACTACAAAATTTGCTAAGAACATATCTATAAAGAGTTGTCTTTTGTTTTCCGGCAAACACTACATGAATTTATTGTACTCATGACAAGTCCTAGTATCATATCCTTGAATCTTGTGGAAACCACAATAAAAATTGGGATTGTAATTTTGAGGTTGTTGATTTGAAACTTGTTGTGCCCCAAAATTCTGATAAGATTGCTAGTTATTAGAGTTAAAATTTTGAGGTTGTTGCCTTTGGTTTTGATTCTGATATCAAGTTGGGTTTCAATTTGGACCTTGTGTTTGGATTTGTCTTTGTTGTTGTTGTTGTGGTGGTGGATGATTAAAATACACCACGTTGATTGTTAGAGTAAAATTGTTATTTCACAGATTGTTAACGGGTGGCAAAATGTTCACAACATTTGCTTTTTTAACTTGGTCTGTTACTCCATCTATTGTAACTCCGCAGTTTTTATTAAGGATTTTAGGTCCTTGATTGGTATTCTCGGTACTAGGATAGGTCGTAGTGTTCTGATTGGGAGTGATTAATTTCCCGTTTGTTCCATATGTCTTACAACCACTATCTATTACCACTTGGTCAATTCTGAGAGCACTCTCTAGTACTTCATCATAAGTTCTTAGTGGGAACTTCTAAACTTCTTCCTTTATCTCTCTATTGAGGGAATGAAGGAATAAATCACATAGTTCCATCTGATCTATGTTTGAAGCACTTGCTGATGAGTAGAAAACCATATGCCATCTTTGAGTAAAATGAGCAGCGGATTCATTATGCTCTTGTTTAATACGCAAGAATTCCCTGATTCTTGTTCTCAATAAATTTTTCATATAAAAAGCCTTGATGAACTCTGACACGCGTTGTTTAAATGAGTGTATTGAGGCTTCAGGTATTCTGTAGTACCAATCAAGGGCAATACCCTCCAAGGTTTTAGGGAATATCTTAGCAACAACCCCATCCCAAGGGAGTAATTCCCGTATGGCCATGGCATAGGCCTTGATGTGTGCATTTGGATCTCCCTCCCCTTTGTATTTGGGTAAATCGGGAAGAGGTCTTGGAAGCATGACACTTCGTATGGTGAAGTCTAGGGGCTCTTTTAAATATTCTGAGTAAGTCCCTACCACATAGGCTTCGACCATCGATGGTGTTTACTGAGGGGGTGGGGGTGGAATGGGTTGTTGATATGGCATAGCATATGTATTTGCATGGGCATAAGGGAATCCCTATGGTTGAGCGAACATCCTGGGAGAGGAGAACATGTCTCCCTATGGTGATTTTGAATAAATTTTTAAGTAGGGAAGAGCATTGTTTTGGTATGGGTTGTTTGGTGCTAAGCCAGGAGGTATCATATTTTCAACTGGAGCGGCATTTGAAAGCACTGTTCTAGTTGATGTTTGTTGTGGATAGTTATACGAATGTTGAGGAGGCATGCCCAATGTGCTTGTTCCTATAAGGAGGTCAAACTGGCTGGGATGATGCGGAGGGTTGGGGATTCCTGCTTGCCTTAAATATGAATTTTGATTTGCTTGAGCAAGTTCCAATCCTCTAACTTTCTCAACTAAGGCTGAAATGACCTCGATTGGTGAAGACACAGTGTTTTGCCTTAATGGATGTTTGTTGTACACCTTGAGGTTGTAAAGGGGTATGATACCTTGCTATGAATTGATCATTACCCTACCAAGCTTCACCGAGAGTATTTCCCATAGGTGGAGGAATGGGGGTGTTTTCTTGGAGTAGGGTATCGGGTTGTGTTTGCAAACTCCCTATAGGTGGGTACATGTTTTGGAAGCGTTGTTCACTTCTAGCATAGCGTGCTAAATACTCCTCATCCAAAAGTGGGAGTGGATCTGACTGTCTACTGATTTGTGGTCTGAACAAAACCCGAGGAGATGAAATAGATTCTCCAGTAAACATCATATTGTTAGAGCCTGAGGGCTCTGGTTGTTGCATTTGTGCAAGCTGATCTAACTCCTCAATTCAGAACGAAGAACTAGAGCTACTTATTTGAGGGGGAGTTTGAGATGACAAGTAATTACTTGAATAGTTGTCAGCCCATGTAGAAAGTGAGGGTGATGGTTGTCTATTTGTTTGACCATAATTTTCTTCGAGACCTGAGAGAGGTCTACCATATGCATCGTATCCTGACATATTCGGGGTGTATATGAATACCCACAGAATAATGGGAAAGAGCGAAGGTGAATGAAAGAAAGAAATGAAAATAAAAGGGGAACAATTGTTTGTTCACGTTGGGTTCACCAATTTTATGCAATAGAAAAGTGACATGCGAGCATGAGAATCTACAAGCAACTCTTCTTCGTACCCGACCTCCTGAGGTTGTGCTGAGACAACCGGTGAGAATGGAATTTATATGGATACAGGAAAACTAGTTGGGTAATCTTATATCCTTGACACACAATAATGGAATCTGTGAATCTAAGGCAAAGAAGGCCCTTCTAACCTGAATTGATGTAATGGATAGTTTGGATATAATATCTACTCGGAGGCTCCAATCAATGTCGAGCTCTTCCGAGATCCTATCTATTGGCTGTTGGATACGTGGAAAGTGACCTGTAGGTGCTTCTGTGTATATTTCCAGACAAGGTCATGAAAGATGGTGATGAGAGGTGTAGTGGATCCTCCAGAGTTTTATGGATGATTCTCTGGTCTAGTCCAGAAATCCCTAGCCTGATTGGCTGCTACATTTAATATGGAGAATTGTGTAATGATGTCTGGTGGAAGTGGTGAGGATCTAAATATTAGTGTGCGTAAATTGTCATCAATGTCTGATTGATCAGTAGGCCCGTTAGGTTTTGGGACCTGTGGATCACAACCGTAAGTTTGTGGTTGTGGCGGACCTCCTATGGTCATATGGGGAGTCAATCTCTTCTCCCGACTATCCAATAGTCGTAAGCTTTTTCAGCCTCTATGTTTAGAACTAGAAGTTGTGTAATTTTCTCAGAATACCTTACAGGTGTTCTGGCAACTTGAATACGTAAGCTAGTATCTATGTCGATGAGGAGGTCTCCTGCGTTGGGCTGTGGAACTAAAGGATCGCAACCAAATATTTGTTCTCTTTCGAGTCCTTGTACAGTCATGCAGATATCCTATCAAGGCAGTCTATAGTTAGGGTGATTTGACCAAAATGTGTATGCCTTGTCATCTTCAATATTTAACTCTCTCAATTGTTCACTAATTGCTCGTAGGTTTACTGTTGTTCGAAAAACCTAGATCCTAAGGTCTTGATCTATATCAGCTAGTGTTGTGGGGAGATTTGGTTGAGGCACTATCGGTTCAAATATGTATTCTCTGGGCTCTCTAGGTCCCGTGATTGTCATGCAAAGATGATTCAATTTTAACTGAAATGAATAAACTAATTATGAAAGATGTATCTACACTATGCATATATTCTTTTATTTTTGTATTTTTGATGAAGTATTTTAATGAAATTAAAAGAGCAACTATTCTAATATATTCAGAAAATGGACAATTAATCTAATGACATAATCAAAACAAGCAAAGTAGCCCGATGTAGCTATTTACCTGTGCAGTTGTGAGTTTATCCTAAATATCTAAATAACTAACTAGTTTAATCGAAAAACTCTCAATCCTACCTCAGAAGTGAGGAATGAATCATAGTTTCTCAGAAACTATCATCCCCCATAGCTTCCCTGGCAATATTGAAAGCAAAATTTAACTGAAATAAAATAATTTACTACTCTATTTGATATATTGTAATTAGAAATTTGATAGCTCAAACCTAGAGTTTATAGAACAGTGGTAAATCCAGTTGTGTGTGACTTCAATCCCCTCAGTGTGATCTCCTCGTTCCTTTATGTTCTCATGAATCCAGAAAAGTGCGTATATGATAGTGTTAGCAAAAGAAGATATTCGAACAATGGCAGCTTTGGATATAGACTGAATACAATACAAGTAGGAGAGGGATAGTGCAAGTGAATAGAGTTTGACTATGCAATTCCTAGCAGGATTTATGCGGGAATACAACACAAATACGCCAAGAATTCTAAAAACTATCTTTTGTGACAAAACATAACCTACAACTCTAAATGGATTCCAATTCTAAAATGAAACTACCTTATTCTAAACTGATTGTATGGAACAACAATGAAGTAAGATGAAACAAGAAGATCAAATGATCTCTAAACAACAAAGGAAGGCTGATAATTGATGCAAAACATGAAACTATTGGAACTCTAAGCAAGAACTTCAAACAAACTGAATATTTAAATAGAGAAGGAGAGGGGCCATTTGTTTGAGAACAAGTTGGCTATTTATAGCAGTTGCATTTACCAGAGGGTAACTCCCAATTGATCTCTTTTACTATAAACAAAGGGAAAACACTATTTACTAGGTAGGCCAAAACATAAATGCAAGCCAAAGTGGTTGAAGAATGCGGGTGAAAGTTGAATTTTTACGTTTGATGCATTCGTCAGAACATTCTGGAAAATGCACACAGGACCGCTGCCCAGCACAGGGTGGCGGTTACAGGACCACCGCCCTATCCTGGGTGGCGGTCATGGGACCGCCGCCCAGGCAGGGCAGTGGTTCTCTTCACTAAATACAAAAATGCAAGGAAAAAGGGGGGTAGAGGGTAGTAACGAAGCACGCGGAGCTTGGATAAAGCATTTGGGATGCAAACATACACTTAGTGAGCCTTTTCTGGATTCCGAACACCTTGTGAAGAGACCTAAATCATCATTGGGGTTTCTGTAACCTCTTTCCGGCAGTACAATACCTACATTTTTGGGTACGTACATATTTCCCCCTCGGAGAAGCATTTTAGCCATGGAGAGGCATAAAACGGTGGGTCCGAGTATGGCGGTCCCAAAATGGGGAGTTAGAAGTTATACCTGACATGCCCGTGTGTCGAAACATCGCCATCCAAATTCCCACTACCTGCAAAATGAAAAGAGGACTCAAGTGCAGATAGATAAAATAAATTGAGAAATAAAACTAAATTAAATTAATATGAAATGAGGACTTACCATCTACGCGGGGATTTAGAACTTACCTTCGTCGACACTCCAACCTTGTGAAAGACATTCAAAACCAAATTAGAAAACTATATATATGTGTATATATATAGATATAATGAGCTCATTTTACTATTCATTTACACATGTTGATTTGGTGGTTTTTGAGCTCTGGGACCCACGGTGACTATTTTCATGAGAGTATAGTCAAAACTTCTGTTACGAGATTGTGATCATGCCTCCGAGAGCAGGACATCAACCTGTGAAGTCTCAGGTTAGTTCTTCTCAATTTATTGTTTTTAAACCTAAAAGATAGAAATGTAGAAATCTTTGTCTTGGGGGGGTTATTTTCGAAAATGCTAGTTTTAAATGAGTCTCTAGGGGGGGCGCCCATAGGGTAGGTTTTTATTTCATCTAAAATGATGCATTTTTGCATTTTTAAAGTGTTTTTAGGGTTTTCGAGCCGTTTGGCGATTCAGGATAGGACCGCCGCCTTGCATAGGATGGCTATCATAGGACTGCCACCCCATGAAGGTGGTGGTTACAAGACCACCACCCTATAAGGTAGAGGTTACAAGACCGCCGCCACCTAAGGCGGTGATTGCGAAACCACCGCTCTGCACAGGGTGGCAGTTTCGAACAGAATGCAAAAGGAGACATTTTACTTTGTTGTTTTTACATTTTTAGCATTTTTATATGTTCCTGATGATTTTCCCAGTTGGATTATGTTACTAACTTACTCCTTTTCTGTGTTTTTGGGTGGATGCAGAAGAAGGAGGATTATATCAAATGAAGCAAAGAGAGGGAGTGTGATTGGCTCCCGATAGTGTTGGATGCATTGACCCAGGTTGAGAGCAACACTTTGTAGCAGGCTGGCATCTTGCGGATCTCTCGGGTTCCTCACGTTGCTCCTTCCAGACACATACTATGTGACTTATTCTCATATTGGGATGCCGACCGGAATACCTTCCGGTTACCAGAGTGCTAGGGGTGAGTGGACCATCACCCTTGAGGATGTCTACCATATATTAGGGGTCTTGATTCTTGGGAGGCGGTTGTCTCTTAAGATAGTACTATCTAGATCTCAAATGGTCCAGTGGGCCACATATATGGGAGATGTTGTTATTTCCATGGGGTCGAAGAAGGGGGTGAAGGTTTCTCCATTATTGAGTCATATATTCCTGTGCTCCGCAAGGCCATTATAGGAATCCTTGCATCGTGGTTGATTGGGTACAAGGGAGGGGATACTCTTTTATACTGTTGGGCTCCTATTATTGCACAGATTGAGGCACATGGCTGCATTTACGCTTGGGGAGCAGACATTCTTGGGACCACCTACCATGATTTATATATGGTGGTCCGATTACAGGGACAGTTATTGAGCCACCCCACTCTAGTCACGAGTTGGGTGTATGAGCACATCATTCCTTATGGGAGAGGTGTACAGGCAGAGGATCCCTGGGGCTGTCAGGGCAGCAAGGTGGACAGGGATGACCGTACTTAGGATGCCACACCAGCCAGTGGCTTCTTTGACTATTGCAGACATGGAGGCCACTCCTTATCAGGACATGGCAGGGTTATGGGGAGAGGAGACACTTAACATTGATCGCTTGCCTACTCTACCAGCGTCAGTTGGTAGATAGGACGGGGGAAGTTGGAGATCCACCCCTTTGATAGAGTACCACAACAGTTTGGCCTCCCTTATATTGATATGTTTCCTCTAGCGGGGCCAGTATATAGATCTGTTCGCGAGGCTAGGGGAGGTCCTAGAGGCCGAGGTTGGACTATGATCACTCCTGGCATTCCCATTGTAGCTAGGAGGGTGGTTCATGCCCGAGGGGTAGCTAGTGCTCCTCGAGCACCTTTACTTCAGATTGGTGCCGGTCCTGCTCATAGTGGAGATGAGCCCATTGATGTGGACTCTGAGTCTAAGGAGTTCACTGGGGTGATATAGAGGAGGAGACATAGGAGGGTGAGACCGGAGCTGGTGAGATAGGTGAGGAGGATGACAACGATCCTGAGTGGCATGACACTCAGGATATCTTGCGGGCCAAGAGGTCAGAGAAGGTGACCCTGATTTTAGAGGAGTTTCCTTCTCAGGATTTAGGGGGAGATGACGAGTCCATGGCAGGACGTCACTTTGTTCTAGATGTGGGAGAGGCACGATAGTCGGTGGCAGCGTTAGTAGCAGGCACAGATCCTAGAGATCCCACCTGGAGGCCTGGAGATCCGAGTGAGTTACTACTCTTTTCTCGATTTTGTTTTAGTTAGAATTGTTTAGTTGATGTTTCCCTTTTACTATTTTTTTTATTTTTGGTCTTATTTTGGACAACTTTCTAACTTGTTTTGTTTCTCCTTTTTTTTTTGCAGCGACTGCTAAGGGATGGCGAGATTTGATTCACTAGGTGTGTGCGGACACTCTAATGCTCCCTTCAGAGGGTACTTGGGCCAAGCTGACTGAGGATGTTGGAAAGCCCTCAACAGTTGGCTGACATACTGATGTCTTTTCCCCTGTCTGGAAGGTGGAAAAGATCATGACCTCCCTTCGCACCGAGCTGGCTGGATATAGGACTATTGAGCACTTGATGAGGAGGAGTAGCTCTCATAGTGAGACCACAGCTATTGGCCGTGATCGTGAGCCCTCAGTTCATTCAGAGTGTCGTCGCAGCCAGAGTCCTAGATGAGGTCGTGCACCTTCTGAGGGATCTCACAGGGATTGAGAGATCATGGTCCTTTTTTGTAGTGATCTTTGGTCGGATATTTATACAAGTATTTTTGTATTTTCTAGGCTCATTGAGCATTTTGACCATGCCTTAGTGCATGATGGCATTGTACATAAAACACTATATATATATATATATATATATATATATATATATATATATATATATATCTTTTTGGATCTAGATCTTCTTGTGTCTAGAATTTTGTGATTCATTTCCCATGTGTACACTAGATGTTTTTAGAGTATTTGTTTTTATATGCTTTTCAGAATGTATGCAATGGATGACAAATGATAACAAATACTGAACAGAATGCTTTACTTTATTTGCTTTTGTAATGCTGATATGTGATGATGTAGAACATTTTGTAGTACTGAACTTTTGGCCTCTTTGGGCAATGTCTGTTGTTTCTTCTTATGTTGGAAAAATGTGATGAATGTATAGAGATAAAGAGATGAACTTGCCCCATTCCCAAACTCCACGCAACTAGTAAGATGCGAGGGCTCAACACCAAGAGTTGGGAAGGGCACAAATTGTATGAGTTTGACTGAATGGAACGATGAGAGATAGACAAACCAGTGACAGAAACCAAACTTAGACCTACACACTTACTCTACTCAGAACTACCACCAAGCTCAGAAGGCAACTTACTTTTTAGTTTATCTAGACTTAGATTTATAAATGGCAACCTGGTTGACAAAATATGGTTTTGAGGATTTGATCTCTTTAGAATTTGGACACTTATTTTCACTTAATATAATTTGATTTGTATTTGTAAAATACCAAGATTTGTTAATTTGTGTGAATGGACCCCCCACACCCTGCCCCATGCCACTAGTAAGAAGCATGGGTTTATCACCAAAGGTAGGATATAGGTGAGTAAGGGCACTTCTTTCCTTCCCCAACCTCGCACCACCAGTAAGAGATGCGGGCTTATCACTGAAGGTTGGTGGGGCAAAGAAGTGTGTAAAATAAAATATTCTGTTTGCTTGGTATTTTTGATTCTATTTGATTTTGACACTTCTGATCTGTGATTTTGGGATATCCTTGTTTCAAAGAGACATAAGAGGGATAGATGTGACACCAAGAAGCTTCTAGAACATACCGTAGGTAAGAACAACTTCACCTAGTAGAAAGAAAGAGCAAAACCAAGTATGCAGGCCTTGGTATGGTTTTCGTCAACATTTGTCTGTCAAACTTGATGAAAAGATTTTGAAACTACTTGATGATGTTTGAAGAGATGTGATTTGAATGCTTTTTCCAATATTTTCAGAAATTTGTAATAGATTGCTTAAGAGTAAGTTCCTTGACTACAATTTTTATGAAACGAGTGGACAAAATGAAACAACTAAGTGACTAATGCAATGTAGGTAGATATAATATACAAATGGTGACATTGATGTCTCATGCGTAAAACTGTTTAAGATGCAAGGAATTGACTATTTCATTGAACTCCTCACCTTCTAATGTACACAAGAGATATGCACCATTTCCGTAGTCTTTCATGACTCGGTATGGGCCCAACCACTTGGGCCAGAATTTCCTTCCTTCGCCGGTTTTCTTATCAATCCGGTTGTCTAGTCTTAAAACTAGATCTCCCTCATATATTTCTCACTCATAGACTTTTTTGTTATATTTCCGGCACATCCAGTCAGCATAGGCTCTATGCCATTGTTTGACATTTAGCCTAGCCTCATCAAGGCTTTCTAGTTGAGAGAGGTGTGCCTCTCTATAGGCATCTTCTCCCAGAATCCCTTGTAATGAGATGCGGAGGCTAGGTATTTCGACCTCAAGCGGGAGAACTACTTCTGCCCCAAATACTAATGAGAAGGGGGTTGCTCCTGTTGGTGTTCTTATTGAGGTTCGATGGGCCCACAAGGCTGGATATAATTTTAAATGCCAATCTCATTTGTTCTCCTTAACTATTTTGAGGAGAATAGATTTTAATGTTTTGTTCATTGCTTTGGCTTGTCCATTGGCTTGAGGGTAGTAAAGAGAGGCCATATGATGGTTTATTTTGAATTTGCTGCATAGCTCATGGACCTCATCATTCTTAAAGGATGTACCATTATCTGAGATAATGACTTGTGGGACACCGTACCTATAAATGATTTGGTTCAGAATGAACTTGGTGATTACCGAACCTGGTACGGTGGTGAGAGGCATGGCCTCTACCCATTTGGTAAAATATTTTGTGGCCGTAATTATAAAGTTATGGCCATCTGTCGATGAGGGAGAGAATTTCCCTATCAAATCTAGACCCCACGTGGAGAAAGGCCACAGGGTTGCTATTGGTTGCAGAGATTGTGCTGGCATGTGAATCTCGTGGGAGAATTCTTGGCATTTGTGGCACTTACGTACAAACTCTATTACATCATGTTCAAGAGTGGGCCAAAAATAGCCCATCCGATGTATTTTTTGAGTGGTGGCATGACCACCGAAGTGACCTCCACATATCCCACTATGGGATTCATAAAGAATCTTCTTGGATTCTTCTGTGTCGATGCATCTTAGAAGCATGCCATCAAAGGCTTTATGATAGAGTACTTGTTCTAAAATAACATATTTAGCAGTGATAATGCGTAACCGCCTTCTTTGTTGTGATGTGGCACCTTCCGGGTATGTATGGTCCATGATAAAATTGATGATGTCAGTGTACCAGGGACATGTAGAGATGGGGGCCTGGTTTTGATAAAGTATATACACTCATCGGGAAAGTCCAGATTTACCAGATCACCTCCATCTAATGGATTGTCAGCTAACCAGTCTGCAATGATTTGTCCCTTAACGGATTTCTGGTTTACAAATGTTAATTCAAATTCACCCATTAAGGTTATGAAACATCCAGCCTTTTTAGATAAAGACCCTTGCGTGAGGAATGTTCGTAAATGATCTGTCTTTACAATGACCCTTGTTTCTTGATTTAACATGTAATGTCTTAAACATTTTGTTGCAAAGACTATGGCAAGGCATTCTCTCTCTGCCTGTGTATAACATGTTTCATAATCGAGCAACGTTCAGCTAATGAAATAGACTACACATTCTCATTTATCATTGTCTTCTTGAGCCAACATGCAGGCTAGCGAGACATCAGTAGCCCATGAGTATAGGATCAAAGGATGATATGGTCTGGGAGGCATTAGCGTGGGTGGAGACAACAAGAAGCGTTTAACTGCTTTGAAGGCCTCGTTGCATTCTTCTGTCCAATCAATGCTATAATATTTCTTTAATAGATTGTTGATTGGATGAATAGAAAAACTTAAATCTGGGATGAACCTTCGGATTGCACCAAGTTTCCCAAGAAATGATCTGATACCAGACTCGTCTGATGGTGGAATCATTTCAAGAACAACCCAGATTTTGGCTGGATCAACATCAATCCCTCGTGAGGATATAATGTAACCCAGAAGCTTACCTCCTGTCACACCAAATACGAATTTCTCTGGGTTCAATGTGACACCATATTCAATCAATCATGAGAGGATGATATAGAGTACTTCTAGGTGATCACAGTGATTCCTGGCCTTGGCCAACAAGTCATCCACATAGGATTCCACAATTTTATGGATAAGATCATGGAATATGTATGTCATTTCCCATTGGTATGTAGCGCCGGTGTTCTTAAGACTGAACGACATGACAACGTAACAATAAGTTCCCCAGGGAGTTATAAACATGGTTTTGGCTTGATCCTGTTCAGATATTTTAATCTGATTATACCCTGAGAACCCATCCATGAGGGACAACAGTTCAAATCCAGTTGTTGCATCAACAATGACGTCAATGGATGGTAACGGGAAGTCATCCTTGGGACAAGCTTTGTTAATATCCTAAAAGTCTATGCAAATGTGTATCTTCCCATTCTTTTTGAGAATAGGGACGATATTAGATACCCATTGTGAATAGTCAACGGGTTTGATGAATCCCACTTGGAGAAGTTTCATTACTTCTTCTTTTACCATGAGAGCCACTTTTGGCTTCATTGGTCTTGACTTTTGTTTAATTGGTTTTGCATCTGGTTTAGTGACAAGATTATGTACCGCGATATGTGGTGCAATTCCTGTCATTTCTTTATAGTTAAATGCAAAAGACTTTCAATTCTCTTTGAGGATTTGGGTGTGTATTTCTATCTCCTCTAGAGTTAACGAGGATCCCAACTTCAAAATTTTTGGTTCTTCCTCCGTTCCGATGTTTATGTCAATTGTTTCTTCGATTAAAGAAGCGTTGCCTTCTTCAAATTCAGGTGGGGCCAGAGGTAGTTCCAAAATTTCTCCGTTCTCTACCTCGTAGATATTGAGATCCTTTTGTGGAGGAGACTCTATCATGGGATTTCCAAAATAGGAAGAGGAATGTGGTATTAGGGAAAGATCTACTATGTGGTGAGCAAGATGTAACTCTGCATAGGCATTTAGATATTCGAGGTGACTCTATCACTGTCAAAGTGATCTAGGATAACAAAATCATTCTCAGCTTCTCTATGAGTCAGGAGTGGGTTTGTTGGTATTTTATGCACTAATGGTTCAGTACGAAGTGATACCGTGAAACTTGTATCTTCCAACTCACTGTTTGGAGTGAAACGAGGAAGCTGAGGTTGCTATTGAATCTGTGAGAAGGTTCTACTCTCGTGGAATTGCTTCAATTGATATGAAGTTGAATCCTTTGCTTAGATCTAGTACCACTATTTTGTAGAGTTGTAAATGTTCAGCTCTAGTCTCATATACCTCAGAGACTTGGTTTGCAACTAGTTGTGAGTCTCCTAGTACTCTAATGTTATTGACACCCATTCTTTTGGCTAGGATGAGGCCAAGGAGGAGGGCTTCGTACTCCACCCCGTTGTTTGTACACTCAAAGTTTAATTTAAAGGAAAAAGGTAGGATCTTTCCCTCAGGAGAAGTAAAGATCACTCCTGCCCCAGCTCCAAAGTGACATCTAGCTCCATCGAAGTGGAGAGTCCAATATTTTCTTGGGAAAATGGATGTTGGGATATTCGTCATGTCTGTTTCTTCTGCCTCAGTTAGTTCTACCATAAAAACTTCGTCTGATGGAAGGGAACCAATTCCTAGGGTGTATCCCATACCCATAGAATCAAATGGTAGGAGAATGGGCAGATATTTCTCTAGTAATTCTACAATTTTTGCGGTAGTCCCTAATGACACCATTTCTATGACGTTAGTCTCATTTTTGAGTGCTGGAATGCCCTCGACTAGATTTGTAATTTCCAATTCTGTGGTAGGTATCAACTTCTCTTCTGGTTTTGAATTAATTGGTTTGCTAAGTTGATTCGTTGGGAGTTCAAACTCAGAGTGAACGCCTGGTCTTTTCTTCAAATCAGCTAGGTGTATATCAAAGGGTTTTGGGTCACCTTGTGCCACAAATATTTTCCCTAAGTGTAAAAAATCTTATTTCTTGGAATAACGTGGAAGGGATTGCCTTCATGCGGTGTATCCATGGTCGATCGAGGATCATATTATAGTTGGTTTCGTAATCTATAATATAAAATTCAGTGAGGACCGTCTTGGGCCCTAATGTGACTAGTAAAACTATGGTTCCAATTGAAGTGGCTTTGAGGCTATCATAACCTCTTAGCATATTTCATGTTGTGGAACAATTTGTTTTCTCCATATCCTAGCTTTTGAAGAAAAGTGAAGGGGACTATATTAACTGCTGCCCCATCGTCAATCATTGTGCATTTAACATAATTATTGTAAACCCATACTTGTAAATGTAAATTTGGGTCTCCTCTTCACGCAATTTCAGTGTTGTTGGCATTTTTCTTATATCGAATATAAACTCAATATCCCTATCTGGATGCCTTGGATGGTAGATGTCAAAGTCTACATGGTTTACTTGCGTTTCTAGAGGAGGACTGATGTTGATTAAATGACCAAGGCCTAATAATTCTAAGAGGGCAGCCCTGTGGTAGGAGAGTTCTTTAACAAATCCAAAAAGGAGATGTGAGAGAAGGTCTTTGTTAAGTCATTAATTAAATCATAAGCACCTATGGGTTTTACCAATGTTTGTTGAATGTTTTCTAGTTCTAATGGATAACTTGGAATTGGTTGAGAAGAATAATCCCATGTTCTTGTTATGGTTTCTATGGGTAGCTCGGTGTCTAACTCTACCAGACCAACTATCTTGGTTTGCGGTCGAGTTCCTAATTGGGGTGCGACTAGTGGATTTAATGAAGTTGAAGCTTCATGATCATTATTTCCTGCCATAACACCCTTGTTTTTTCCGCTTGGATCTAACCTGTTATTGTTAGTATGATTTGGGAGTAGATCGTTAAAGATCTTGAGGGGTGCATTTTGAGGGGAAACTGCCCCTGTGTAAGTGTTTGGTGCGGGTATTACATAATTTGCTAAGAACATATCTATAAAGAGTTGTCTTTGGTCTTCTGGAAAATGATGCATGAATTTATTGTAGTCATGACAAGTCCTAGTATCATGGCCTTGAATCTTGTGGAAACCACAATATAAATTGGGATTATAATTTCAAGGTTGTTGATTTGAAACCTGCTGTGGCCCAAAATTCTGATAAGGTTGCTGGTTGTTAGAGTTAAAATTTTGAGGTTGTTGCCTTTGGTTTTGACTCTGATATCTAGTTGGGTTTCAATTTTGACCTTGTGTTTGGATTTATTGTTGCTGTTGTTGTTGCTATTGTTGTTGTGGTCATGGTGGATGATTAAAATCCACCATGTTGATTGTTGGAGTAAAATTGTTATTTCGCTGATTGTTAACAGGTGGTGAAATGTTTACAACATTTTCTCTTTTAACTTGGTCTGTTACTCCATCTGTTGTAACCCCGTGGTTTTTGTTAAGGATTTTGGGTCCTAGATTGGTATTCCCGGTGTTAGGATAGGCCGTAGTGTTTTGATTGGGAGTGATTAATTTCCTGTTTGTTCCATATGTCTTACGACCACTATCTATTGCTGCTTGGTCAATTCAGAGAGCACTCTTGAGTACTTCATCATAAGTTCTTAGTGGGAACTTTTGGACTTCTTCCTTTATCTCTCTATTGAGGGAATGAAGGAATAAATCACATAGTTCCATCTGATCCATGTTTGGAGCACTTGCTGATGAGTAGAGAACCATACGCCATCTTTGAATAAAATGAGCAGCGGATTCATTATGTTCTTGTTTAATATGCAAGAATTCATTGATTCCTGTTCTTAACAATTTGTTCATGTCAAAAGCTTTGATGAACTCTAACATGAGTTGTTTAAATGAGTGTATCAAGGCTTCAAGTATTATGTAGTACCAATCAAGGGCAATACCCTCTAAGGTTTTAGGGAATATCTTAGCAACAACCCCATCCCAAGGGAGTAATTCCTGTATGGCCATGGCATAGGCCTTGATGTGTGCATTTGGATCTCCCTCCCCTTTGTATTTGGGTAAATTGGGAAGAGGTCTTGGAAGCATAACACTTCATATGGTGAAGTCTAGGGGCTCTTTTAAATATTCTGAATAAGTCCCTACCACATAGGCTTCGACCATCGATGGTGCTTGCTGAAGGGGTGGGGGTGGAATGGTTTGTTGATATGGCATAGCATATGTATTTGCAGGGACATAAGGGAATCCCTGTGGTTGAGAGAACATCCTTGGGAGAGGAGAACATGTCTCCCTGTGGTGATTTTTAATAAATGTTTAAGTAGGGAGGAGCATAGCTCTGGTATGGGTTGTTTGGTGTTAAGTCAGGAGGTATCATATTTTTAACTGGAGCGGCATTTGAAAATGCGGGTTCTAGTTGGTGTTTGTTGTGGATAGTTATGCAAATGTGAGGAGGCATGCCTAACGTGCCTGTTCCTATAAGGAGGTCAACCTAGCTGGGATGATGTGGAGGGTTAGGGATTCCTGCTTGCTCAAAATATGAATTTTGATTTGCTTGAGAAAGTTCTAATCCTCTAACTTTCTCAACTAAGGCTGAAATGACCTCGATTGGTGAAGACACGGTGTTTTTCCTTAATGGCGTTTGTTGTATACCTTGAGGTTGTAAAGGGGTATGATACCCTGCTATGAATTGATCATTACCCTACCAAGCTTCACTGAGAGTATTTCCCATAGGTGGAGGAATGGGGGTGTTTTCTTAGAGTAGGGTATCGGGTTGTGTTTGCAAACTCCCTATAGGTGGATACTTGTATTGGAAGTGTTGTTCACTTCTAGCGTAGTGTGCTAAATACTCCTCATCCAAAAGTGGGAGTGGATCTGACTGTTTACTGATTTTTGGTCTGAAAAAAACCTGAGGAGATGAAATGGATTCTCCAGTAAACGTCATATTGTTAGAGCCTAAGGACTCTGGTTGTTGCATTTGTGCAAGCTGATCTAACTCCTCGATTCGGAACGAAGAACTAGAGCTAGTTCTTTGAGGGGGATTTTGAGATGACAATTAATTACTTGAATAGTTATCAGCCCATACAAAAAGCAAGGGTGACAGTTATCTATTTGTTTGACCATAATTTGCTTCGAGACCTGAGAGAGGTCTACCATATGTGTCGTATCTCGACATATTCAGGGGGTATATGAATACCCGCAGAATAATAGGAAAGAGCAACGGTGAATGAAAGAAAGAAATGAAAATAAAAGGGGAACAATTGTTTGTTCAGAATGTCAATTGGAAGAAGTAGTTCACCAATTTTGTATGATAGAAAAGTGACATGTGAGCATCAGAATCTACAAACAACTCTTCTTCATACCCAACCTCCCAAGGTCATGCCGAGACAGCTGGTGAGAATGGAATTTATATGGATACAGAAAAACTAGTTGGTTAATCTTCTATCCTCGACACACAATAATGGAATATGTGAATCTAAGGCAAAGAAGGCCCTCCTAACCTGAATTGGTGTAATGGATTAGTTAGATATAATAGCTGCTCGGAGGCTCCAATCAATGTCAAGCTCTACCGAGATCCTATCTATCAGATGTTGGATACATGGAAAGTGACCTATAGGTGCTTTGTGTATATTTCCAAAAAAGGTCATGAAAGATGGTGATGAGAGGTGTAGTGGATCATCCAGATTTTTATGGACGATTCTCTGGTCTAGTCCAAAAATCTCTAGCCTGATTGGCTGTTACGTTTAATACAGAGAATTGTGTAATGATGTCTGGTGGAAGTGGTGAGGATCTAAATATTAGTGTGTGTAAACCGGCGTTAATGTCTGATTGATCAATAGGCCCGTTAGGTTGTGGGACCTGTGGATCACAGCCGTAAGTTTGTGGTTGTGGCAGACCTCCTATGGTCATATGGGGAGTCAATCTCTTCTCCCAACTATCCAATAGTCATAAGCTTTTTCAACCTCTATGTTTAGAACTAGAAGGAAGGTTGATAATTGATGTAAAACATGAAACTATTGGAACTCTAAGCAAGAACCTCAAACAAACTGAATATTTAAACAGAGAAGGAGAGGGGCCATTTAATTGAAATCAAGTTGGCTATTTATACCAATTACATTTACCAGAGGGTAACTCCCAATTGATCTCTTTTACTATAAATAAAGGGAAAACACTATTTACTGGGTGGCCAAAACATAAATGTAAGCCAAAGTGGTTGAAGAATGCGGGTGAAAGTTGAATTTTTACTTTTGATGCATTCGTCGTAGAGTTCTGAAAAACACGCACAGGACCGCCACCCTGTCCTGGGCGGTGGCCACGAGACCACCACCCAGGCAGGGTGGCGGTCCTATCACTTAAGACCAAAATGTAAAGAAAAAAGGGGGCAGAGGACAGAACGAAGCACACAGAACTTGGATAAAGCATTTGGGATGCAAACATACACTTGGCGAGCATTTTCTGGATTTTGAACACCTTGTGAAGAGACCTAAATCATCATTGGGGTTTCCATAACCTCTTTCTGGTAGTACAATACCTACATTTTTGGGTACGTATAGGTACCTTTGGCTCCAAATGTGGATTTTCTTTCATGATATTGTCCCCAAATTCATCTGCCATGCTGATGAAAACAACATTCTTCTTTTGTGCCAAGTCTTTCTCTTGCTTTAGGCACGTTATTTCTACATCCTTAGTCTTGATCTCCTCTCATAGCACCCTAATTGTTGCATCCTTATCCATATTCCACCTTGCCACCTTTGTCGAGACTTTCACCAAAGCATTGTTCACTTGTTCATCTGACATAACATTAGGCTTTATTGTTATGTATCTGGCCTGAGGTGTCTTCTTCAACCTCCTTGATATGCATGACTCCTCATGCACATCAAATTTCGGTTCATCCATGTGTGTGTGCATCGACCATGACAGTTACTTCCTTGTGTGCATGGTTTCCATGTCTTCATCCATTAGCTCCTAGCCATACAACTCCTTTTGTGTCATTGTGCTTTGAAAACAGGCATAGACAATTTTACTTGTGTCCTGAGCATAGCCCATGATCAATGGAACATACTCTCCACTTGTTCTCTTTGTTCTTGGCCCCTTAGGAACTTAGGCTTCAAGATTCAGAGCTTGTTTTGTTGTATCCTTAGTAGTCTTAGTTATTGTCTCATCTGCTTCCTTTCCTCCCTCTTCTATGTTCTCTGGAGGTGTAGGGGAATTGGGTACACTTTCTTTAGACTCTTCTACCTCCTCATTCAGCTTTAAATTCCTTCTTCTCGTCTCATTTGTATCCTTTTGTGGAGATAGTTAAGGTGATCTACACACTGATTATGGAGTAGCACCTTGGGTCCTTGTTCTCTTGAATACTCTTTCAAAACGACGCTCTCCTTAGATTGTATCCAATTCCTCATCATCTCCCTCTTGTGGTTGGGTGGAGTAGTCACGCACTCAACTTCTTCCCTATTTGGAGGTTGTCTTATTCCTCTATGCTCCAAGCCACCACTATCTTCATGCTCCTCTTCTTCTCATATACTTGTATTGTCTCTGTGGGCTTAGGCGCTATAATATTTTACATTGTATGCTTACCTTTTGGCGGCCCTGGGAGCGTGAAATCATTCTCCACATACTTTTTGTTCTCCATCTTGGGCTTCAGTTATAAGTACACAAACGTTGCTCCGGTGTCCCCGACTACCAAGCTTACATACTTCATGCTTATAATATCTGAGATAAGCCTCTCAATGTAGGCATTCTGCCCTAGATATACATAATTTTTTATCAGAGTATGGTAGTCATAATCTACCTTGTCAGCATTGAAGGTCAGATGACGCACATCCAAAAACTAGTGAATTGCTGACTAGAAATACCTTGTTATGAAGGCATACAACAGTTCACACCATGTGCTCCAAGTCCCATCCTTCATCGCAAATCACGCGATGTAAAAATACTGGTAGACTGCAAACTGTACTACCTTACCCACCACTGAAGGCAACTCCTTGGGTATGTGTCACTCTTCTTCAAATGTTGCATAGAGTCTATCATACCACATCTCCTCCCTTTTCTTGAATGGTTTTCTCATTAATCCATCACACAAGTACGTGCCAAATCTTTCCGTAGGTGACTTGTTCTCCATATGGTGTTCCCAGATTTTCTCCTTTGGCCCATCGGGCACCCCGATTTCCATAAACATCAGAGACAATAAAATAGCCTCAAAATTGATCTTCTCTCCTGTGCATGCTTCTTCAATGATAGTATCCAAGATGTAACTAGAGATGTTGTGAATCACTCCATGTGACATCTTCTTCGCAATGTGTAGCCACATTGTGTTTACTTGTGACCATCTTTCTTGGTCATTCAACTTTTTCACTAACTGTGCAACTGCTTGAATGATTGGGTACTTCTTTAATTTATCAATGTCCATTTCACGCAGACCCTTGGTGTACCCAAATCCTTCCTTGTCTCTAGGATTGCGGCCTTATTATTTAAATCACCATTTAGATCTACCCGTGTGTCTTTCAACCCTATTGCTGTTGAGATCAACGTGGTTGTAATCCTTATCTAAAGTCCTGCAAAGTAAAAGAAGTCTTTATGTACCCTACTCATCAACCAACGATACAATGGTTCATATTTCCCAAAGTAGGGGAGCTCATACAACTGATAAACCCCAATTTTCTTTAATAACTTCTTCCCAGCATCATCATACACCAACATGTCTTCTGTTGTGCACTTATTCATCTTTGTGTTTAATAACACATCTAGCTCCTTATTTTTAGATGTATGATGATTGTAGTCACTGATCTTGCTCTTTTGGATGTGGGAATCCCATTCCTAACCCACAATTACACCCTCCTAATACTGCATTTCTGAAAAATTACTCTCAGGGGTCATTTCAACCTCCACTTTGACCTTCTTCTTTCCTTTTACTCCTGTTGCGGCTGCTTTCTTCAGTTCCATCTATAACCTACAATCTTCCAACTCTAAATACTCACCTTTTATCTCCTACAATGTGCAAACCGAAACCCTAGCTTGATTCAGTGTTCCCTAGTTGAAATTACATGCCCTAGCTCTTTTGTAATGCTTTTCTTTACTCAAACCCTTTGCAACTGTGGACACAAGCTTCCTCTGCACACAAATCTACTCGTCTCATTTTGTAGCTTAGTCGCACTTGGATCTTTAAAATTATCACGATTGCAATGATAAAAATGAACTCGCATCCCATCCTTATATAGATTTTCAAAAAGTTAGTGCATTTATTGCTTCTTCACCTACCAACAATCCTCTTATTGACCATTTTCATTCTTTCCACGTGGTACATCTTCCCGCCCAAGCTATAATCTTCCAGTGTGCCTTCCTACCTTCTAACCACAGACTTCTCTTCAGCGTGCCTCCATGCGCATGAATACCTCACTACTACGCTTTCCCTTGGCAATTCTCATGGCCTCTGCTTACCTCGCGTTATACTTGTTTCTTCATTCATCTCCATCTATGGTCCTCATTTCCAGAAGCAATTTTTTCAATTCTCCAACTTCAATAGCACCTGTAGAAGTTAGTTCCTTTCATGTGTACTTATTTTCATCAATCCTATACATAGATATCAATAACCTATCCCACACTAAGGGTATGTACAGTCCTCTACGTAAAAAATAATCTTCAAAATAGGAATTAGCTTCTGGAGTGTACACGTGCTTTATTACACACACATACCAACTAAATTGACAAATCATAGCGACGAAGAAGGAAATACATTAAGGAATTTTAGAATTGAAAACCTAATCTAGATGGCAACATTGCCTTATTACAAGCACCAAGAAGACTTATTTATAGTAGGGCTTCAGCCTACTCCCGTTGAATTAACCGGGTAATCATATTTTGTCAAATGCCTCTAACTAATAAGAACTTGTTTCAAGTATGTGAATGATAACATACGACCCCAACCAATGTACTTTGAGTTTACCTAGTGTTAGCATACGGATTTGCATGCATGAAAATGACATGCAATAGTGTGGGAACGAAGTCCCTCCCTAATGAAGGTGAGGCTGCCTTTATTGAAAACCAAAACTATATTTACATATGTACATTCAAAATTGTATGTGGGAGATGTTTTGGAAAATTAATGGAAAGAAAAGTGAATGAAGAAAATGGAATGGAATGAAGGAAAGGAGTGGAAAGGAATAAACTGAAAGAACATGCAAGAGTTAGGTAAAAATAGAGCCTAATATTGCATGAAGAAGAAAGGTGAATAACCAACACAAATAAAACAGAGTTTGAGTTAGCCAAACAAGAATGTGTAAAAGGGAACACACATGAGCAAGTAGATAATCAGAGCTTGATCACTATGAACTAGAACAACAGATTAATAATGTTGATAATAAGATCAAAGATAATATTTGCATGCAAGATTCAAACACCTAACATCTAATGAACATAAGAACATCAAATGTTACAAGAGATAATGAATGAGACACAAAGTTCGTATTTCATTAACTCCAAAATGGTTTCACAAAAGAACACAAAGTTTCTTCCTGAAACAAAGCTTGCACACAAAATTATTTCTTCTCCTCTCTCAAAGTCACCTTTACAAATGAGCCCCTCACTTCCTTTTATAACCCAAAAGTTGGTTACAAAGTAGTTAGGGTTTTACATGATCATTAAATAAGGCACCTAAGTGACCTTTTAATTTTTCTAACCAACTTTATTAAAGACAACCAAAAAAAGAAATTACTTAAAATATCCATAGTTTCCTGAAAACAAATAACAAAACCTTTTAAAATATAAAATAATAACCAATGCCTTATCCATTGAAATGGGGTTTGCCTATCTCAAGCTTATGAGAAATGGACGCTCCCACTTCATTAGATACCAAGAAAATTAACTCCCTGAACCGTCGGTGAAATTAGGATTTACCACTTTTGCCAGTTGAAAGGATCTAAACCTTCCCAAAGTTTCAAACATCTTTTCTTCTACTGGAGGTTCATTTGGTCAAAGAATAGCCTCACAAAATATCTACAATTCAAGAATGCTACTTGGCATATCATTTAAATTAACAATTTTGGATTGAGCTTTCTCAAATAAGTTCTTTAATTTGATGCACCGCTCTATTGAAACTGACGAGAAATTGTTGGCGGGAGTGTACATGTTCTTAAACAATTGTGAAAATTGCTCTTCCACCTGCTCTAATGAATACCTTTGATTATGCTCATTTACGAGGTTGCAAGGAATCTCAGCTATGAATTCTTGAATCAAGGAGAGTGAAGTGAAGGCTTCATTGCACATGCTCTCATAATGGATCATAGAATCCTCGAGAAGTGTCTTCCTTGATTTGAGATGCAGAAACTAAAGAAAACATGTCCCTCGATGTTCAAATTCAAGAATTCCTTCAATGGCTAAAACTGAGGATTCCATACTTGTCATCTCCTACAAACTGAGCAATACCTCATCCAAATTTGATATATTAGAAACAAAAGTTTCTTTGAAAGAAAGAATTGGATAAAGATATGCACTAACATCTTCATGAAGCTTAATTGTGGTCTTGATCGTCCCTTGGCCTAAAACGAGAATCTATGAAAGCCAAACTTTAGTGACATGGCCTAATGTGTTTATTTATTTTGACAAATTGAGAGTTTCTTCGTCAGGGGCAGCCACTGCATCAAGTACTGGGAAAGTGGATGATATGGGATTTATCAAATGTTGAACATATTCCACCAATTGATTCTTTTCGGCCTTGAATTGAGAGTTTTGAGACTTATATTTCTCAAGTCTCTGTATCATGATATCAATTGAATCTCGAGCCATCACCATGTCACTTTCTAATGTAGACCTCCCAAGTCCAAGTCTAGAAACTTCATAATCAGCAGGTGTCATGGCATCACGCTCCTTATCAACTTGTGGGATGGCCAGATGTGTAAATCTATTTCCATCACTATCCACCATTTTTTGAGAAAGCACCTTAGGCTTCTTTGGAATGGTGTCGTTTGAAAGTTTGAAAAGGGCATCAAAGTCAATGTCAATTGCCTTGACAACCCTCTTCCTTTTCTTAACCTTGGAATCAACCTAGGAAGGAGTATCATGCACTATTTCCGCATACAAAATCCTAGAGCTCAAATCAATATTCTCATTGTTCTCGACATCATGAGATCCTACTTGAATCCTATCTACGACCTCGCTTTGAGGAGAAACAACCTTAATATCCACCTCTTGATTATTTGGGATATTTTGGGAAATCCCTTCATGAACTACATGCTCCGAAGTGTTTGATATTTGAATTACCTACACCTAAGTGGACGCTTGTTTGAAGCATGGCTGAGGATTGTTTGCCATGAGCTTCTGAGCACTATTAACAATGTGAGTAGAAGAATCTCTACTCAAGGTAGGAAATCCTGATACACACTCTCTTCCTTCTTTAGGGTTAGGATATTTATTTTTTTCTCCTCGTGACACATTACTTAGCGAAGTGGATTTTGGCAACCACTCCTTTCTTGCTTGTTGTGTATGATTGGATAGTACAGAGGTTGATTGAGAAGAGGCTTTGGTTGAATGAAGGCCTCCTCATGTTGGTAATTTTTGTGATCCTGAAGCATGATCTTTAATTGATTGTAACTTGGCAAGTTCTCTATCATACCAAGATATGCTTCTTTCAAGAATCGGTTGATTCTTGTTATCAAGAGAAAAGTCGTCTCTTTTGGTCCAGTCAATTCGAGGCAACGGGGTAAAAGAAACTGCATCATATGAAGGATTAATGACATCTTCATCATAATTTATGAATGAATTAATAGGGTTCTTGATGCAGAAGGCCTTGATCTAAGCAAGTGTTGGGCATGAAAACTCTCGTCTTCTTACTTCATGCTCGTCTGAACAGGCAACCCAAAAATCTTCCATGGTAAGGTTATGTTGATACTTTGCTCCAAGAATCTTCTGCATATATCCATTGATATCAAATTGGGATCTCTTCACATATGGATGAATTATGATGAGGGTGAACCCTTTTTCCATGAGTTGTGCACTAAAAAGATTTGGACATTGATATTCTCCAATTTGAATTGGGAAATGAATTCCTGAACGGTGTTTGTCACTAAGAAGACAGTGAACTTGGAATAGTTGTCGTGCAAGCTCCATTAATGCCCATCTGTCACTGACGTATGTAGGAAGCTTCCATGGGGTACCAGCAAAGCCACTCACGTGAATGTAGGAAAATGATGAAAATTTAATAAACCAAGTTCCCCATTGGGAAATGACACTCATGACTTCTTTAGAAAATCGTTCCTTTGTATTCTGATTTAGGTTTCGAATCATGCGGAAGGTGAATGCATCATTGACTCTTCTAAAATGGTGAGAGTTATTTTTGAAATTGAGTTGAGGGTAGTAATGAAAAACACTATTTGACGGCCCCATGACTCCTCTTATTTCAAGTCCCGAAAATAGCTTTCTTCTTGCTACTGCATAAGTCAGATACGATGTCATGTAGAAGCATCTAGTCATCTTAACTTCTATCAATTGTTTGTGAAGGGTGTTACTGATGATAGTGGCCCAATCCACAAACTCTTTCTTGGAAAGGATGATACAGATGAACTGATACATCCATGGGTGGAAAATCCTAGCAGAGGGTAGACCGAAAACTTGACTTAGGATAGTAATCATGTCCCCTATTTCTTCCACGAACTCAATGCGGTACAATTCTTTGGGAAGCCTGTCAATTCAAGGCCTCTTGGTTACTAACCAATTGTTATTAACCATCTTGCACCACCTAAGGGGTTCTTCTTCCCAAAATTTTTGTGCTAACTGGCGAGTGATATCTACATTCTTAGGAAATTCAGGTATGCCGAGCAATTCCTCAATATGCTCCGCTGTGATTAAGAGGAAAGGCTCGCGGTTATCTTTAAAAATTCCTCATTTTTTAGGATCATAATGCTCTGCGCAAGCAATAACCAGCTCCGTACATTACACCGAGACAGGAAATGTTGCTGCTTGGGGTAGACCACTATGGTAAAGCCTATCCGAGAATATGGTTTTGCCTTCAGTTTTCACCCGTTCGCAGATTTGTTGCACATTGATGTGACCCAGATTTATATCAATGATATTGTCATATGCTGACTTAATGGAACTGGGAGGGAGGATTCCTTGGAATTCATACTTGAATGTGGACTTATTCGATGTCTCCACCAGCTTCCTCGATCTTCCTACAGATTTGTTAGATTTCTCAACCATTATGAATTTAACAGAAAAATGACTCGGGCACGTAAAACAATGCAAGCGAGGTCGGGTCTCAGTCTTTGAAACCCCCATCAGTGCAAGAAAAATATGACTCACTTAAATTTTATTATTATTATTATTTAAAAACAATAATAATAATAATAAATAGTCCTGGTTACAAATTTTATTTTTATTTTAAACACACCGAGACTCGGTTTGAATTCTGACTTGGGCGACAATGTTTTTTTTTAATAAACGAAATCACCTGATTTCGATATCTCAATTTTTATTTAATTTGCCAGAGCCAATTCTACCTAGTATGTGTGAAAATTACCTAATTTAAATAGCCGCATACTTTGAGATTCACTTCTTCCTTGCGATCGTTTGATCGATGCGTGATTGAAACTTCTTGTAAATGCGTTGATACCTTGGAGAATGCGTGATTTATTATGTCGGAAATAGAAATGATTTAATCTTTACTCATCTGGGAAAACATGTTCTTCTGTGCAAAATTTATTATTTTCTTTGTTTCCTGGACAACTCCACCTTCTCCTTGGCAAATGCATTTAAAACTGTTTGGGACTGTTATTTTCCAATGTGGCTGACTGTTTACTGTTGATGGTTACTAAAACTTTAGCGTGAAATCCTCCTTGGAAAATGAGTGGGTATTTTTACCTTGGCTGCGTGATGTTTTTGTTCCTAACTAGGCATTGAAAATTGCCTTCTCCTCCCTGTTGCATGGCCTCCTTTGGTCTATGTTTTACCTTTGTCTTTTGTAATAAAAATCTCTTTAATGAATGTGTGGGACTTCTTTAATGAATGTGTGGGAGGAGTTTTGGACTGATCTGGTCTTTTTTTGGATTATACCTGCCTCTTTCTCTCCCTCAAAAAGGCGTTGAAACTTAGTGCTTTCTTCCTCCTAGCAGTCTTGGGCTATGTGAGAACTTTTGGACTACTCTCCTTTCTTGTTGTGTGTGGAATCTCTTTCTCTCCCCTTATGTGGTCTGCTTGGTTTGGCCTTAAACTTGATTTATTTCTTTTCCTTCAACTACATGTACTATGACCAAGGTAAATGTGTGGGAATTTTACAAAAAGAAATGTGCAGACTTCTAATTATTCTTTTGTTTATTTATCTGTTGTTTTCCCTTCGCCAATGCATGGTATATTTCCTTCTGCTGGCTGGGCATTGGAAAATCAGCTCTTGTTTTCTTCACTTTAAAACCTGTGCATTTCTTTGGTTTTCCTCTCTCTTGCTACCCTCTCTCATGTGCATGGAAGCTTTATCTTTGCTCTCCCCTTGGCTACGTGGGAACTTGTTAGGACGGTTCTCCTTCAACAAAAATGTGGTGATCTTTAAACTACTCCTGCGTGGTCTTTTGGACTGGGTGGAAGCTATATTATTTTTCCTTCAGGTGGAGAGCCTCTTCAATATCTATCTTTGTGAATGTGTGATGATTCATTGAGGGATGTGATAAAATATTACTTTGTTCCTTCAGAAGAAATAAGAAGCAAATGGAAAGCTTCACATGACTCTTTCCAACGAGTTCGACGGAAGAATTTATGAGGATTACTCCAACTTCCCTTCTTCCCGGGTAGTGGAATTAATTGCCAGGGGGAATGGGGAAAGCAACGGCCAATTGCCAATGGGAATGGCAAAGTGCGCTGGCAATCTCCGTTCAATTTCCCCATGTGGGAAATCGAGAGATTTCTTGCCCATTTTCCAATTCATTGATTTGGCAATTGGTGGAGAAAATCCCACAAGCGGGAAATTAAAATAAATTTGCTAGGAAAGGGGAAATCTAGGTTTGGGAAGCCAATTTGGCATTCCCGGCAGTTGGAAGCACAAGCTTACTTCCCCGGCAATAAAATAAAAAAATTGTCGAATGACTTTTAATAATCATTATATTAATAGTTATTTAATTAAAAACCCCGAATTTAATAAAGAAATGATTTTATCAAATAAAGGATAATAAATTAATTAAATATTAATTAATTATTAATGCATTTTAAGACCTGGCAGGAGGAGTTCTTGCCCGAAATGGATGAAACAAAGACTGGAATGATCACAGAAATGAGACGATTGCGATGAGAGTGATGAATCATGCAATGTAACACCTTTGAAAATTTTCAAAATTTCCATTTTAAAAAAAAATTACGAAGTCAAAATTTGCTGATAACACCTGGATGGCACAAAAACTTAGAATCATAAAGGAGCACCATATGTCCTATCTTAAGCCTTTTATCCCTGATGTGCCTGTCATGCCATGCTTTCTACCTGGCCTTTTCCTATTTTTAAATCCAATGTGTTATTTCTCGGCTCTCATCCAATGTGATTAACTTTTCAATCCATTCTTCTAAAGCTTGCTCATCAACTAGACCTCCAGCATGTGCAATACGTAAAGAGGGTAACATGAATTCCATAGGAAGAACTACTTCTGTGCCAAACACTAACTAAAATGGTGTGGCTTTATTTAACCTTTTATTGTTGTTTTATATGCCCAAAGTATTGTAGATACTTTATCATCCCAATCCTTCCTTCCAACATCACATATTTTTGTCAATGCTTGGCTCAAAATTTTGTTGAAAGCCTCAGCAGTCCCATTCGCCTGAGGATGATATGGTGTAGTCTTATGGTGTGCAATCATGAATTCATCCAATAAAATTCTGATTGTCTCATTAAGAAAATGTGTGCCCCTATCACTGGTCAAACTTAAAGGACATCCATACCTTGTAATAATATTCTCCCACAGAAACCTTGCTGTTGTAGCCACTGTGTAATCCTTTGTAGGTGTTGCTTCTACCCACCTTGTCAGATAATCTGTGCAAGTTATGATATAGCGCAATCCAATTTTTCCCGTAGTTGGTGAAACAGGACTCAAAAAATCTATAGCCCATTTTTAAAATAGCTCTACGCTAAGAATAGGCCTTAATGGCATCTCATCTTGTTGTCCTAGTTTCCCAAGACGTTGACAATGATCACAAGCCTTCCAAAATTCCTTGCAATCTTTATACAGTGTATCCCACCATAATCCAGCAAGTAAAATCTTGCGTGCGGTTGTGTCACCTGCATAGTGGCCACCTGAAACACCACTATGAGTTTCCTCCATGATTTATGTGCGTTCATGTTCTAGTACATAACGACGCAGTACTTCATCCTAGCCTAATTTCTTCAGGTAACCGCTAATCAACATATAGGGTGTTGCGCATATAGAAATTTGTTTCTTCTCTAAGGATTTCATTCCTTCTGTCGCCATGCTTGTTTGTAGAAAGACAACAATGTCCTCTAATTCTGATGATGCTCATTGTAACCTATATAATTGTGCATCTGGCATGGTATCTTCAATTACCTATGCTTATTCTCCTAACTGTATTCTAGATAAATGGTCTGGTCTAGAATTACTTTTCCCTGGTTTTACCACAACTGTGAAGTCAAATTCTTGAAATAAGAGTACTCATCTACATATACACCCTTGTAAAACGGGTTTTTTACCAAATACTTTAATGCCATGTGATCTTTATAGAAGAAAAATGGTATAGCTAGCAGGTACTGTCTGAATTTATGTAGCGCATAGATCATTGACAAATCTGCGTGCTCTGTAGTGGTGTAATTTTGTTCTACAAGAGTCAGTTTTGTACTAGAAAAATAGATAGGATGATCTATAATACCTTCTCCAAGCTGAGCCAATATTGTGCCAATGGTTGTGCCAGAGGTGTCCACATGTACATGAAATGGTTGGTCCCACGAAGGAAAATGTAGAATATGCGCGGTAGTAAGTTTCTCTTTTAATGTCTCCAATGCGCATTACTGCGGTTCTCCCCAGTAGAACATACCTTTCCCTTTCAGTAACTCTTCCAATGGTGCAGTAACTTTGGCATATCATTTAATAAACTTCCTGTAATATCTTGTATGGCCCAAAAATCTGTGCACCTCACTCTGACTGGTAGGTGCTTTTAAGCCTATAATGACTGTAACCTTGGCTGGATCAACCAACAAACCTTCCCTACAGATTATGTGTCCTAATAGTATTCCAAATGGTGTAGCAAATATGCACTTCTTAATGTTCAAAGAGATACTCAACTGTCTACATATTTCAAACATTAAGCATAGATTATCACAATGATCCTTAAATACTCCATACACCTTCCAATCATCTAAATAAACCTATAAGAAGATGTGAATAAAATCCTTGAATGCTTGAAAAACTATGCGCAAAAATACGGAAGGTGCATTTTTTAGACCAAAAGGCATCACAATATAGGCAAAGCTACCCCATTCAGTAGTAAAAGTATTCTTTTCCTTTTCCTCTTGGGCAATCCTAACTTGATGATACCTAGAGAACCCATCTGTAAACGAATAGATTTTATGCCTTGAAACACCTTCTAGTATTTCCTTAGTGAATGGTGTAGGAAAGGGATCAATCACACATGCAACATTTAGCTCCCTATATACCACATTGATCCTAATCCTGCCATCCTTATTGATATTGATCACCATTGGACTAACCCATTCTGACTCATTGAGGGGCTTGATAATCCCAGACTTCAACATTTTGTCAATCTCTTCCTTGACCTTTTCATGCAAGTTGGGGTTCATCCTGAAGGGTATCTTTCTAATTGAGCGTGCACCCTCTTTAAGATTTATCCTCATCTCTCCTAATGATTCATACACACCTTTCAGTTCATGGTACCCTTAAGGGAATAAGTCTTGATAATCCCGTAGTAGCACTATGATTTTTTCCACTTCATAGTCTGACCAATAGTCTCCAATTATGGCTTCCTTAGGCTAAGCATCTGATCCAATATTCACTTTCTTGGTCTTCATAGGTTCATGATAGGCGCGTGTGGTCTTATCTACATTGTCCAATACTTCACGCCTACCTGTCAAATGGTTTATATCCAGATATTCTACTTCTTCGTCATCCACTAAGTAGACCATTTTTCCTTTTTCTTTCTCAAGGAAAGCACATTGAAGTAGTTTGGCATTGACCTCTGTCTCTTCAACAAGACGTGCTCCCAAGTTTCCTTCATCGAATAACTCCTAAAGGAGTTCTCCAGCCTTAGCACTATCTCCCATAGTTAAGCAATTTATGACTTATAATGCTTCTTCCACCGGAGGCTTGGTAGAGAAGAATTTAAATGTCTAGGCCATTCTTGTAATTAAATTCTACCAATTTACAATCTCTCTATGAAGTTCAACATAGACATACCAAGCACGCGTGTAGCCTTATAAAGTGGAATAAAACTTGTGCACCCAAAGCGAAGGTGGTAAAGCTTCTTGCCCCTCTATGTAGAGTCTCTCACACTTCCGAACGTGGTTGTCAACAGGTTGATTACCATGATAAGTGCATATTTCAATAGGTTCATTACTCCTGAAGAACCTAGTAGTAAGAGCAACGCTAATTTCATTCCATCCGAAAAGATTATTCTTGTGGACCACCCACCAGTGCGTTGCTATCCCACGTAGTGTATATGCTAGCATATTTCTTCTTTCCAACGGGTCTATCCACTATTCCTCCATGGCGCGTAGGAACACCATAGGATCTCCTTCTCCAGTATAATAAGGTACCGAGTTGTTACCTATTCTCCTGACATAACACGGTTTTCTGCCTTTAGGAAATATGCTCTTTACTTCACGCCCTACCAACTCATAAGTGCTATGAGCCCAATTATCACAAGCAATACTTGTAGTATCGCTGATAAACTATGCATCCTCCCACTGAATCATTCCTTCTTTAGATGGCTCAAGCATTTATGGATCCCGAATGGCGCGTACATAAATCCTATTTAGGTCTGCTTCACTCAAGGGCTCAACATAGGGCGCAGATTTTCCATCTGTTAAAGTGATAATAACTCTTTCCTCCTTGTTTTCAAAGATGATATAACCCTTATTGAACCGAAGATCAAAATTATTTATATAGCACTAAGTATGCACCAATAAAGGTGGGAAGCTATCTAAATTTGTCAGTGCTAAAACCTCAAAATCTCTTGTGAACTTGGCTCTTTGTATGGTAATAGATGCATCTTTCAAAACTCTGATGGGAGTGTCCTTAGTTTTATTATCCATGAACAATACATTAGAGGATGATTGCAATTGGGGTCTCCCCATTTGTACCCATGCATCCAAAGTAAGAACATTGACTTATGCACCTGTATCAATCAATATATTACTCAATAGCCACCCATCCAAAACAACATTCAGAGTGATTTCCTTGTCATAATATAGGCTATGAGGGGGAAGATTTACATGCAGGTTCTGTCATCCGGTCTCAATACTTGTGCGTGGATTGTTTCCTTTTAACCAATTCCCAAGTAGCAGAATAATATTCTCATGGTGCAATAATTTGCACACTTCTCTTAAGTCATCCATATCAGTTTGGACTGTATTTGATGTTGTCTTTTGCTCCATCTTCGGTGATTGTTGCTTTAAATATTGTATTTCACCCTAAAGGTTCCTGAGTACCTCCATGGTTTCCTGATAAACCTCCTTCTGATGGGAAGGATCTGGGTACTATGCATGTAGTACCTCTTCTTTAGTTATGGTAGGATTTTGCTGCAATTCGTCTCTAGCATGTGTTGCCTCAGTGTGGGTCGTGATCTTTACTTACATTGCCTCAAAACTTGCTTCCAACTTAGGCATGCACTGATTTTCCATAGTGTGATGTATCCTAACCATTCATATTCCTTTGTTTTCTTATTTATGTTACTTGTTAAGATGCTCATACAAGTCTGGGAATTCCTCATAACTATGATTCTTGCCACAGAAAGAACATGTAACATTTTGAGGACATTCGTGCATGTAGTGGTCAAGGGATTTACATGTATAACATGTTCCACAAGGGAACTCTCTTCGTTCACCACCATGGCCTCATCCTCCAAATCCACCACGGTATCATAGACCTCTGCCACAACCACCTTCAAAACGATTATAACGCACCTAAATGTGATCTCGATCCTAATGCTCGTTCTTGCCTTTAGAGTTATTTTAAACTCATGTTTGTCATACACTAATATCTATTGCATCCTGGATCTGACCAATCAGTCGGCAGTCTTCCATGTCATGAGTCGTGGACCTACAAATTTTGCAGTAACATGAAACATTATTCCTTATCACGTGTTGTAGTAATGGGTAGCGGCTAACATCATGGTCTAGATGGCATATTTCATAGTCTAACAATAGTGAGCACATAGATCTGTGGGGAAAACTATCCTTTATGTGACCTTCCACTTCACAATCTGTGCACCAAATCCTTATGTGCGTCTCTTGTGGTGAATTTTCTGATAGTTTCTCCAACTGCTTTGTCATAGCTACAATTTGTGCTTCGAAAAATGGGCTTACCCCAGTGTCTATGCTTCTAACTGCCTCAGCATGTAAGGCTACTTCAAGTGTATTGCAAGGATCAGTGTGTGTTTTATGTGATAGCGCCCTCCTAAAAGGTGTAATCAGGCCTCCAACGAACCATTGTGCATTTTGGCTTGCATGAATATCATAAGACAACTTAGATAACAACATTTTGAAATGGGCATCATACTCTCTAACACTTTCAGTAGTGCCTTGCTTAATACCCTTGAGCGCACTTTTACTCTTATGCTCAAACTCAAGGATGTGAAACTCTTTAAGGAACACATCTTTTAAAGTTGTATAATCTACGCAAGTCTGATCAGGGTCAAACTTTATGTACCAGTTATGTACGTGCCCTTGTAACATAGTAGTAAATTAGCTTGTTGTATGCTCTAAAGCCATGATTCCTTTTGCGTGCCATAGTATTTCACACATGTGTACATGTTCAACAACATCTTCTATGCCCCTATACCTTGGAAGACGAAGAGACATCTCCATGTAAATATTCTGGGGTTGGTGCAGACCTTGCCCACCTGATCTAGAACCTCCTGTGTTTCTTTTGCCTCCAGAACCACATGATCCATCGAAGCTAGAGCCACCTATACCTCTTAATCTTGAACCTGTAGCTGAGGTCGGACTAGAAGATGTACTTCCATGTGTCCCAACCATAGTACTGAACTGCACCCCAATAGTCTAAGAAGTGTTACTACTCCCAGAAGATAGTCCAAAAATTTATGCGCTCAAATTCTGTGTAGATGATACACCCGAAAAGGTACTCCCATATAACAATGAATTCGTTTACGCTGCCATCGTTGTGCCTCTTATAAGACTCGATCCTTCTCTCCCACTACTTGAATTAGCTTTCTGATTGTTTGTTGTACTAGATGATGGAAAACCAAGCATAAGGGCAAGGTTGTCATGTGGATTTGGATGTGCACCCGCGACCCAGGAAGTTTCTATTGGCGCACTTCTGCTTGAGGATGAAGAGTGTTCCTTGCCATGCTTTCCCAAATGGGGGAGTTCCTGATGCTCAGTTTCCACATCTTTTGTGTGAACTTCAACTCCTTCCCAAACTATCTTTCTCCACAACACCATTTACTATGCAACCTCCCACTGCTTATCTATCTCCCTCTCATGTGCATCATTATACTTAAGCCACCTTTCCTCTCTCTGCCTCTTTACCGCTAGGTCTTCCATATTTCACCCAACCTGCTCCTTCCCCCATGCATGGTGGGGTTTAGTTAGCTATCGGTTTTCTCTCCAAATTCAAAGTTATCATCATGATCTTAATTGCCAATAGAATTGCCTGCAGGTAAGTTCCTCTGGGATATCATAAAAACTAGAATTCAGCTACCTCTGGGCACGAATAAGTTGAAATTGAGTACTATAAGATATAATTGTTCAATACACCATGGAACCATGTATCCACAACACAAGTTCAAATTAGATCAGCCTCACAAAGGGCCTAAAATTCTTCCTACGTCTAGAAAAATGTGTGATACCTCTAATTCCATTTAGACACATAAGAAACTAACCACTCGTACAATTCTATTAGAAAAATAGCAAATAAGCTCTCATACAAACTGTCATACATATTTTGTTCCACCCATGCACGTTTGTTAAACTCAGATCCATTGTTGAACCTCTATGTGTATTCTTCTTCCAGATTGTGTATCCACTCCTCAACACTTGCTAGGGTCAACCGGTATGTCTTCATTGTGAACGATCCTGAAAACAACTAAAAAGGAGGTCCTAGCAATGAAACCAATGATGCAGCCTAGAATTCACCAGTAAAATCCTAGGTACATTGGCACATCACTCAGCCTAGACTGAGCACTCACTTGAAGCGCGCAAAGGTACCAGGTCCCTCTTTAGGGTTGTTATTGTAGGATGTTAGCAAGATGAAGACTTAAAGCATTCAGATCTTGTTATCCTGTAAAATTGACAAGGGAAATTTTATAGATAACCATACCGAAATTTCATTTTGGTCCCCTGAAGAGATCTGAAAATGTTCAAAATGGCCTAAATCTCCTTTCTGGAAATCAAGTTTTAAAATAACTTAGTCATTTTCAGCCTTTTGAACTGGGTGCAAGAAATGTTGTGTCGACAAAAAGAAATGTGTGCCCCTTAGAAAATACTTTGGCGCCCGAAACATCATGTCAACATCGATGAAGTAGCACCCCTTTGGCGTGGAAAATATCATGTCAACATCATCAAACCTGCGCCCAAAATGTGTGCCTAAGGCGCAAGAATCGGCATGTCAACACATCAAAATGTGTGCTAAGTAAATTCCCTTTGGCGCTGAAAACTTCATGTTGCCACCAATTTAATTGTGCCCCCCCTTTTTCCCATTTGGCACTGAAATTCTCATGTTGACGCCATAGAATATGCGCTTGAGGCGCTAAAAACGTAATGTCAACGTTAACCAAACTGCGCCAAGGCACATTTTCACCCATGTCGACACTCTAAAAACTGTGCCAAAGAAAGTCAATGGCGTAATAAATGCTAAATTCTCTATATATAGGCGCTTAACACCTGTCATTTTCATGATTTAAAAAATGTGAAAAATATTCCTTTGTGCTTGTCAGTTGTCCTTGTCACCCTCGCGTGCCATTTTTCAAGTTTGTGAACCCTGACGTCATCCTTCGTCCCTTGTAAAACCAAGTAAGTGGATTTTATCACTCTTGTTATTGTTTGTGATTTTGTTTCTTGGTTATTGTTAGGTTTTAGGGTTGTTATAAACTAAAAGGATAAATCTAAAAATGATAACCTAACAATCCATAACTCAGCCAAACCACCCTACCTCTCCTTCTAGATCTACAAATCTGGAAGGTCCCCACCTCCGAATAAACCATTCTTTACATTTGCTTGCTGCCTTGAAAAAAACCCCTCTCCTCCCTGCCATTTTGCAAATCCAAAGAGAGAGAAAAACCAAAAAAAGAAAAGAAGAAATCTTAGAAATTGCAAAGAAATCCTTAAAATCTTCAACACACTATTTTACATGTTGCACTCCCCACAGTCGCGCCTTGGCACACTATTTTCACATGCAACATATCCCAAAAGCATGCCCCGCGCCTTTCTCCTTGGTGCCAAAACCTTCTGTGCAACACTCCTCAAAAGTACACCCTTTATAACCCTTTGGCACAGCTTTTCTCTTATCAACATAGGCGCACCTTTTTCCATGTCAACATCCCTAAAAGTGTGCCCAACCTTTTTAAGCCTCTACATCATGCTATGAACTTGCGCCTTATGCCCTAAGCCTCATATCACTCATTCTTCTTTCTGCAAGATTTTATTATGGATAACATGACAGTTGACATGGCTCTTCTATGTTGGACCTCCTTGATTCTCATTGCAGAACAACAACAGCCATCCTCGAGCTCACACATGTCTTCCTCAAGTAAAAAGCCAACCAAGTCTAAAGGAAAAGCAAAGTTGACAAAGCAAGAGATGAAGTACAAATATCAAAAAGTTAGGATTCCTGACTCATATGTAGAGATTGATCTCGATATCAGAGACTCTGAGCTCAGACACATTGATATGGAAGACTTCTAGGCAAGAACCAACCAGGAAACTAGTGGCCCCTGGATGAACAAACTGGTGGGCAGTGGATTACACTTTGCAGCTAGGCTACCGGTAAGTGCTGTGAATAACGAGTTCATCATGCTGGTGGCTCGATGCTATAACAAGGACATGAGATGTGTCAAAGATAAAGAAGGCAAGATGATCATCGACATAACTGCTCGTCACTTTAAAATAACCCTGGGCATTCCTCATCACAGGCAATACATCGCCATAAGCCTAGAAGACTGCAAGAAGGCATGGGATGAAAATGAGGACAAGTCTATGTAAATGATGAATGAGCGATATCTTAAGAATAAAAAGCTGGTGAGTAGATGGCTACATACCATCCACCGCAATGACTTCAATGAGGAACTTTGTGATACAATCACCTTCCTGAGCAGAGTGTTTGGGCTTCCTAATGCCCATCATTTCCACAAATGGATGCTGAGGTACTTAGAGACCATGAGAAAGAATGTGCCTAAGCAACATTTTGGCTAGGGAGAAATCATCAGCGACACCATCTCTCAGTAACTTCAACAGGTCATGACAAATAGGAAGTTCTATATGAATTCCTATGTTGTATACGTTGTAGCATCAACGAGAGATTTCACAGGCCTAGCTCGAAATAGGGTATGGCCCCAGGTCAAGATATATGAATACTACCCAGAGCTAAGGCTCGAGAATAGCATCCCTCAGTTCTCAAAAATCAACGACACCTTCTTCTATGAGGTGATCTACCTATTGAGACTGAATATGAGACATGGTCAAACTAGCCCCAATGTGGTCACTGTCACAAACAAGTGGGGAGCATTGTTCACTCAGTTTTCCACATTCACATATCTCAGGGCGGTGAATTTTGAGGGTGAACCGACCAAGCTACCAAGGTATGCAGGGTCCAAGCTAATTCTCTTGGAGTTGTCAAGGAAACTAATCACATACCGTGAGAGATGCATGAAGAGAAAGAAGGGAGGAACTCCATTCCCCCTTACAGTGGGCTGATACACTTTCACAATGCTGGCCAAAGCATGGGAAATGTATGTCGAGCTTGAATTGTTGAATCTAAAGCATAACTTCCCAGTCAAGCCTACCTTCGATTGTCGGGGTTTCCTCCCAAAGGCAAAAATTGATCCTATCCATGTCCTTGAGATTGAGGACATCTACATTGACCTGACACATGAAATAGATCTCAGGCGAAAGGATCACTCCAAACTGGATCTAGAAGAGATAAAACACTATGGCGTGGCCATCATTCCAGAAGGATTCTAAGAACCTGATCAAGAAATTGATCAAGTTTACCTAGACACGGATGGGGAAGATTGGCCATTCGCAGAGATTTACAGAGCCAAGGCACCAAAGACCATTCAGGAAAGGGTCAAGCCCATGTTGTAGCACACCAAACATTAGTGTAAACAGAATGGTCTCATCTACCTTGGGGTAGATTTCACTACTTCCCCTTTGGGTAGAGCACCTCCAAGAATGGCCTAGGTGCTGAAAGGAAAAGGAAAAGATAAAGAGGGAGAACCAAGCAAATAGGAAGAAACTCCTGAAAGCCCTCCTACTGCTTCTGAAGAGCAAGTGGTCGACCTGGTCTCTCCAAGTAAAGAAGAAGAGACCACCAAAGTTTTTATGAACACATCCACTCAGGATGTGGTCACAGCTACAACCACTGAGGTACCCACCATTCCTTCTTCTGCTCCTTCTCCTCCACCTGTTGTTGAAGCATCTATTCAATTGGATGTTTCTTCTTCTCTCCCTTCCTCCATTCCATCTCCCACCTATTCCATCTTCTCCTCTCTTGCAGATTTTTCACCTAGTGTTCCCTCCATCCCATTACATATCCCTTATGCCTCCATGACCTTTTCTTCTCCTATAGTAACTTCAGGCCCTACAAGCAACAGTGTGTTAAACTCCTTTTCGATGCCACCACCAAGTGTCTCAACGTTCTTCCCTATGGCCCCTTCAGTTGCTTCCCCTTTTACTCCTATTTCTTCTTCCATTCCCTCTACTCCTTCTCCCATAAGTCCAAGTTGGATCTCTGACCATCTGGGTCAACTCAAGAGAAAGGTTCCCATAGCACACATGGACTTCTCTATCATTCTGAAGAAGGGACCAAAGAAGTAGATAGTGATAACTCACTTTTTAAAGAGCACTTCAGGAGAGAGGGTCATGGAGATTGCATATCCTAATCCCACCAAAGAGAAGAAAGATCTATCTCCTACAGACTTTATAGTGACCCAGGTCACAATGGGAACCTCATCTGAGAGCCTACAAGGAGAAGCTTTGTCTGCAGTAGATGCCCTCTGCAAGAAACTTCAAGAAGCAAAGGAGGAGAAGAGAATACTAAAGGAACAAAACAAACATATCCTCCAAGCATTGTAGAGAATGGGCAATGCACCTCCTATGACTGCCACCGAGCCTACCGAAGTTCTCAGTCAGGACAAGATAAATGAATATTCCAAGACTGGCAAACAAGGCGCGGTAGTATCTTCCTGGATAGAGTGAATCCTCAGAGATAGTGAGGAAATAATTAAGAGATTCACAGGACTCTACCAAGGTATAGATCAGGTAAATAAGGAACTACAGGCAGTAGCAAGATCCCTCTCCGAGGATTTGGAAAATGCCAGATTACAACATGAAACTTTTCAGGCAATGGTCAACTACTCAGCTGATGACCTATTAAAGGTTGGCATCATTGATCACCCACGGGCACACAACAAAGCTCTCATCGCTTTAGACTATTGGGTTGATCAAATGGAATTTATCCTGGAGAGGATAGATAAAATCAAGGAGGAAGCCCTGGATGCTAAATATAAAATGGAGCATACGATCACGAAGATGTCTCCAGGAATGCTTAGTGAAATGTTCACCTTGAGGGAGGCAGACGATACAATCCAGCTCTTCAAGGATATTGCAACCCAAGGTTTGGCGTCAGAGATCACTTTTGACCGAGAGTCTATTAATAACCTTCTGGCTTGCCATGATTTCATTGGATACTTGATTGAGGCATACGAAGAGTATGCCAGATTACCAAATAAGCTTAAGAATGAAAAGGAAACTTACGAAGTCATTGGCGACCATTTCAAGGGTCCTGATCATAATCAACTTCAGACCATGATCAGCAAGTTTATGGAGTATCGAGCTCAATGTCACATCACCTCTCCCAATCAGAAGCAAGACACTCCATTCAAGCAAAGAGATGATGACGAGTAGTTTCTCTTCTTGTGTACGCTTTGATCTTTTTGTAAAAATATTTAAAAAGTATGTTGGCATTTATGATGACATCATCCATGTTGCACCATGGGATGTTGCCATCCACCAACTTGCCCAAAGTCAACCTTTGACTTTTTAGATATTTTTTAAATATCTTGTAAGATATTTTGTAAATAATGGTTGGTTTATTTTTTTCTTCTTTCTCCTTCTCCTTTTATAAATACTGGAATACTTGTTATATTCTGCATGGACATTTGTTGTATGAAAAAGGAAGTGAAGAGAGAAAGACTTTGTGCCTTCTTGTAATAGAAGAGATACTAATATATATGTTCAGACTTTGTGCTCAATATATGTGTTATTTGCATCAGATCTTTCTTAAGTTAGATCTATGTTTCTATTATGTTGGATTCATTCTTATTATCGTCATATGTTCATCAGTATTGCTTTGTTTGTTTATGCAAGTAAGTTTGGCTCTGTTTACTACCAGCCCAAAGCATAAACCTTCTGACCTTTTCGTCTTGGAATTCATTTCTTTTCTCCCTTCAGATCTATCCTTCCTTCGTTCCTTCCTCCCTACCTTTGTGTTCGCAATTGGAACTACCTCTACTAGGATGATATCCCAAACCCCCTGAAGTTAGAATATTATAGATTTGCATAGATTCCTACTTGATAGAATAGCAATAAACCAATTTTGCTTTGTTGTTTCAAAGAGAGGATATGCCCTGCACAATGTTGGCATGTTTCCCCATGATCTGCCTAACCAAAAAAAAATTAAACCAATAGATCCATAATTAATCTAACATTCTATAGAGCATTTCCTAGATCTAGATCTTAAAGTATCATAAATCAAACAATAATAATAGTGAAACCCTTTATGCAGTAATAAACTATAACCATGATTAACATCTTGATTCATCCAATAACCCCAATTATATTAAATACAGTAATACACATAATCTTCCTTATAATAACAGTAATATATGCTCATGCACGCATCATATTTGGTAGCATAACCTCATAATAACTTGCTCTCACACACCACTTCCATGTTATACACTTCACTACATATTTATATGGGTGAGGACTTGCCCTTCACCACTTATCTAATCCCAAAATAGGTCACATACTATTATTAGCCACGCACCATTATAAAAATAGCCACACATGCAAGTGCGCTAACAATAGACTACTTTTAGTTAACTTCTAATAGTAGATCTATTCTCAGCCTGTATCCATGTAAAGTGCTTTGTAGTTGATCCTTCAAAAATATCCAATGCGTCTTGTGCAAGTCTTTGACCAGTTTGTCTAATCTACACACGATCTCCAAAAATAGATCCTCATCGTGAAAATGGCTAAGTCCCGAATTTGTCTCTCTTCTTTGCATGCAATCCTTTCCGATCCTCCCACGCTTTTGAATGCACTCTACTTATCCACGTGAACCTTCTGTATGTTTTTCGCTAAGTGACATATTTTTTTTATCAAAAACCACTTTACTCTTGGACATTAGACAACATATGACGTAACTTTGTATTTACCGTTATATCCTCTTAACATCCCATACATTTACCACCTATCAGGGACAGGAGTTCCTAGCTACTACTATCCCATCTTTGGAACTTCAGTCATTTTCCCTCTTTTTCCTTATTTTTAAATGTCACATCATTTGGTACCTTCTCTAAAATATTTCTTATTACTTTGGGTTGGCATTTTTTGTTGTTAATGATGAAATTCAAACAAGGGAATCATATATATACATGACTTACTCACTATCATTAAGGGCTAGACAATTTTGGGACTAATACTTACTATCTACTATCTAGGCAAGAGCAACATTTAAAGACTGCATTTGGGCTACATACATCATTGCATAAGAGGGTTTATTCTAAATTCCATCTCAAACATTCATCTTGGGGGAAAATTATTTGTAGCCCATTATTTTGGTGCGAGTGGCACAAGGGCAACCTAGCTTCAAGGGACATAATTCAAATCACACACACAAGAACTACAAAGAGTCTAAAATGAATTACAATGATTGGTGAAAATCACATTGGGGTGACTTCTAAGGTCAGTTCGACTCAAACATATGCATTATTTATTTCATCTAATGTTTGTTTAAGCCTTGTGCAGATAACTAGGGTTTGTTTTGTAGGTACAAGTGAGATGCAGGAACCCTACAATGAAGTGGATGTGACTGAGAGCAAAAGGAATTAAATAAGTTAAAACCCTAAAAATATCATAAGCAGAATTACTACCAGGACACTAACCCCTAGTTGAGACACCAACACCCAGACGGTCTCGTACACATTTGGGCACTCCCATCTTAAGAGGTTATAGATCCTAGTCTCTTATATAGAGCTTGCACAAACCATATCCAACCTTTACAACTTGTTTTCCAGCCCATAATTAGTCCATATTTCCCAATACAATCTAAGTCACTCTTATCTCCTAACTTACACAATGTTTATACTTTACATTCTAGATCTTCTTTATTACTAGTATATCTATTTGATCTCAGTCCTCTGATAAAGATTTAAATTTCTTTAAATCATGTCCACATGGATGTATGCAAAATCATCATCTAATATGTGTCACATACAATCAATAACTATACAATCATTATCTATATCAGTAACTATACACTTTACAGTATCTGTAGAAACCCTAAAAATACATACCACTTTCTAGCCATTCCTAATTATCCACATCCTTTGCATAATATGCCAAAATTGGTTCTAGAATGAATTCTAAACCACTATCCTCTTACATCTCACTAAAATTCATTCACATCCCCTTTAGAATTAGTTTAATTAATTAATTCTATCATGCTTCAAGTATTCACCCAAATCCCTTGAGAGTTAATTAAATTATTTCTATTCATGTTTAAACTATACTCTTATGTCCTTTGGCTAATTTAATTAAAGATTTATTTAATTAAATAGTTAAGTACCCACTCATAACCCTTAGTTAATTTAATTAGTTATTTAAATATAAATAAATCTATTTATCTCCTCACAATCCACTTCAACTATCCTAGTCACTCAAGTTAAACTATCTCACTCCACTCCACTTCTAGAATCCTACAAAGGTAGAAGCAACAATAATACATGTACAACCACCTTCTTGAATGAAAAATTATTGCCAACCAAAAATTCATTTCCCCTCAATGGATATTCAATCCATTCAAATTTTCATAACCAAAGGCATTCATGATCTCGTTAAGAATCTTGATCTACTCCATAGCCTCTCCTTCCATTATAAATAACAGGCTATATGCTTCACAAAAATCCTCTTGAAATCCTCAAAAACTTTAAACAATTGCAAAAAACCTCTTCTCATTTTCCATTCGAATTTGCATCCTCATGTTCACTCTTGCTTATATCATCTTGAGGTTTGCAAGAAGACTGTAAGGGAGGTTTGCTTTTCATTATTAGCTTAATTATGTTTTTACTTGTAGTTTTCATTGCTTACATTATGTCATGCATGGTAGGACCCCACACTTTTTTATAGTTTTTAAATTAATTTTTGCTAATCCGGATATTTCACTTTTTTCTTAGTGTTGTTCTATCCTCATTGTTCAACTTTCAGGGTTTTAGGTGCAGCAGAGAAGGAGAAATTTAAAAAATAGACTTTTGGTTGTATTTTATCAATTCTATCCATTTCCAGGTAAAGTACGCTAGCGTTACATGAGAAACACGCAAACTTGAAACTAATCACCCTAGTATATCATTGTGCATGCTAGCATAATCTTACGTGTGTATTCGTAACACTAAATTTGGCCTATTGTCTCTTACACGCGTCTATGTAATATTAGGTGCGCTACCATAATAAAAAAAATTGTTACATTAACATGTCTACTTACACACTAGCACACTTTACAAAAATTCATTGTTACACTAGTGCATCTACTTGCATGCTAACACACTTTACATTGCATGCTCTAGCGTATCAATATGCGTTCTATCGTAACCTATCTTCCTGAGGCCATAACTTTTGCTTTCGAACTCAAAATGACTCCATTTTTTTTGTGACAGAAATGCCTCAAGATGAATTTTGCAATGAATACATAAGTTTTGGATTTAAACTTATATAAAATTCATGTTTTCCTTTCTTATAAAACTTTTCATTTTATTTTCACATTAGCTTCGTTTTTTGCTCCAAATTACTAAATCTTGTGTGTAGGTTTTCATATTTGCTTTCCAAAGATAAGTTGACCAAAATAGTTCTTATATTTGAAAAAACTGTTAAATTTTTATTTTTTTTAGTAGATCAAACCAATTGTGTATGCTCTTCTCTCACAACTTCTTGGGTGATCTTGAGAATAAAAAACAATGAAGTTTATTTCTTTATTTTACATCATGTTTTTGTTATAGGAAAACTACTAACTTATTATTTGCAGGACCGTCTCTATGAATATTGTCTTCGAATGAAACTACTAACTTCAATTTTCCTTGCTCATGGAATCAAGCAAACTTTATCACACATTGTTATTAAACTATATAAAACACTCTTTAATTTTTTTTCAGAGAAGGGTTTATTCCCCCTCAGACTGTAAATGTGGGAAGTGTATGGCCAAGCACAAAAAACTCATTATGAGGAGTACCATAGGAACCCCAAATTAGTTGGTGCCTTGAGGGAATTGGCCAATGAAACAGTACCCATACCTACTTAACTGGTACACCTTATGAGAATTAGAGCCAAAATTATCCTTCGTGACAGCCCCGGTTTGATCATTTAAGCAGAGTAAAATCCAACTTATGGAATCAAGGGGTAAAGTAAAGTCAACAACTAGAAATTTTCTAGTGTATCATGCTCACTCAGGTAATACTTAGTACTTAGGGAGAGATATATTTTATAGGAATCCCCACTTAACTAAGCCAAAGATACTTTTAGAGGCCTTCATTAATAACATTGTTTTCATCTACATTACATGTTATTAAGTTTGTGTTCCACACTCTTATCATACATAATCAATATTTTTTTTCCTAAATATTTTTTTATCTTAGCATTCACTTTACTAAGAGTTGAATAACCCATCTCATTCATACACTCTACTATCTTAACATTCACTTTGTTAAGCATATAGTGTTTTTATCTCATTTTAAGTCTCTTCTATTTGAGCATTCACTTTGTTACGAGTTGATAAATCAATCTTATATCTACACTTTGTTATCTTAGCATTCACTTTGTTAAGGGTTGAGTAATTAATCTTATTTTGACACTCATATATCTTATCATTCACTTTATTAAGAGTTGAGTAATCAATCCTATATCTACACTCTTCTATCTTACCCTTCACTTTGTTAAGAGTTGAGTAATCAATCTCATTTCTACGCTCTCCTATCTTAGCATTCACTTTGTTAAGAATTGAGTAATTCAATATTTGTTTCTCGCATCTCATATCTTAACATTCACTTTGTTGAGATTTAGACAATTTATCCTCATTATTAGACTCTTTTATCTTAGCATTCAATTTATTAAGAGTTAGGTAATCAATCTCAGTTCTACGCTCTTTCATCTTAGCATTCACTTTATTAAGAGTTGAGTAATCAATCTTCATTTTTAGACTCTTCCATCTTAGAATTCACTTTGTTAAGAGTTAAGTAATCTATATTCATTGTTAACCTCTTCTATCTTAGAATTCGCTTTGTTAAGGGTTGAGAAATCAATCACATTCCTAAAATCTTCCATCTTAGCATTCACTTTGTTAAGGGTTGAGTGATCAATCTTCATTTCTAAACTCTTCCATCTTAGCATTCACTTTGTTAAGGGTTGAGAAATCAATCTCATTTTCTAAACTTTTCCATCTTAGAATTCAATTTGTTAAGGGTTGAGCAATCAATCACATTTCTCTTATCTCCTATTTTAACATTCAGTTTGTTGAGATTCAGAAAATCGATCTTCATTGTTAAATCTCTTATTCCAACATTCACTTTTTTGGAATTCGAGTAATCCATTTTCACATCCTTAGGTCTCTCATTTTAACATTAACTTTGTTGAATTTTAAGCAAGTGTTTTCATCTCTAAGTCTTTTATTTTTGACATTCAGTTTGTCACAAATCTAAGAACATTTTCATCGCTATAACTTGATCAATCAATTCAATTTCCTAGTTTTATATTTTGGTATTAACTTTTCCAAATGTTAAGAACATATATTTTATCACTACCCCTTATATCTTGGCATTCAATTTGTCAACGTATAAGCACATCAAACAAGTTTCCACGTTACCCTTTTTCATACAAATGATGGGTTCACACAAGACATCAAATGACGATTTATTCGAAAGACTTCATGAGATGTCAAAATAACTCTCTTGTATGGATTCCCAACTTAGTAAGCAATTAACCAAAAATCCAATCATATAACTTAGTGAAGACACTACTATGTAATTGCTTGGACCTTATTTGCCCAAGTCTCATAAATCAGGACTCATCAAATCGTTTATTTATTAAAAAATTTTCTATCTACCATGTTGACTTAGACCTCATCTTTAAGACACCCAAGTGTTTTAAATCAATACAATTCAACTTTCTTAAACATGGACTTCTTCCATGATGATGAGTCCAAATTGCAAACCCTCATCGGTAGAAACTCAAAAAAATCAAAAAGTGCATCAAATCGTTTATTTATTAAAAATATTTCTATCTACCACGTTGACTTAGACCTCATCCACCCAAGTGTTTTAAATCAATACAATTCAACTTTCTTAAACATGGACTTCTTCCATGATGATGAGTCCAAATTGCAAACCCTCATCGGTAGAAACTCAAAAAAATCAAAAAGTGTAAAAAGAGAATAAAAATCCATATCAAACCCATCATCAATGTACTATATGAAAATAAAAAACATAGAAATAAAAAAATATTATCCACAAGTATTCTCCACAATAGGGGAAACCGCTTATACAGTCAACTCATCTAACAAACACTTTTAATTGCTTCATCCATTGGCAAATATCTCAATCATAACATCATCATTTCTCCACACTCTTTGTCCATCAAACACGAGTTAATATTGTTGGTCTTAGGAATTGTGTATCTTATCCCTGTTATGGTTTCTACCATTCTAGATATTTTTACCTATGGTTTTGTCTAGAAACATACTGATGGAAAAATCCTTCTTCCAAACAAGCTCTCTCTCTCTTTAACAGAAAGCACTAAAATTCTTCACCCATGTGTTTTGACCGTCCATATCAGTATACGATGTTGAACCCTTGCGTCCTACTAGTCGTATGTGGCTGAGATTTTGGGCCAGGCTTTCTTTCCCAATAAGAACATTATCAAATAACAAGCCAAATTTAATCAAAAATACAAGAAAAAAATCACTTATTACACTTTTCATCCTTCGCAGTCTTTTGTGTTGAGCTCACACTTCTTACTAGTAGTGTGAGACTAGGAAAGGAGGCAGATATCCTTACTTTCCTACATTTTGTCTTCAGTTTTGAGCCCGTACCTCTTACTAGTGGCATTAGGCAAGATGTAGGTGGTCATTTAAAAAAATCAAATAAAATAAACTCTTCAAAAAATTTGGATCAAAAATGCTTAATCATATACATCACAAGAAGTTTCTCATGTTAAGAGAGACAACAATTCCTTCAACTGGACCTTGCCAATTAGTAGGACATTAATGGATCTAATTCTATTCAAACTCTATAAAGTGAATCATCTTGGAATCAGTCATATAATCTTGACTAGAGATGAGTTACATTTTCCCAAATGGACCATTGTTACACCTTGTGTCTTTGCATCTATCATCTTTGTTTTCATATCACTATTTCCTTTATCTCACATTCCTCTTATCTATCAGTGGTGAGCCCTCATATCTTACTAGTTGCATGGAGTCATGAGTGGAGTGGAACATCCTATCATTATACCATCTCCATTATGCCAATGGACTAAAATATTTAAAATTGTTAAACATGAGTTTAGAGAATGCACTATTTACCGAGTCAATACACTCAAATTAAAAAAATTCAAAACTCCAAAATCTAAAAAAAATAAAATATCAAAGCAATCCTTCCCTACACCTTACATTTTGACATTCACTTTGTCAAAGTGTAAGGCACAATCATTCTTTTTCTCTACATCTCATTTTTCTTGACATTCAATTTGTCACATATTTGATCAATCATCCTTAACATCTACATCTTCTACTTTGACATTCACTTTGTCAAAGTGTAAACACAATCATCTCCAATAAAAACCAATCAACAGCCCTATACATTAAATATTCACTTTATTCAATTCTAGGAAAATTATACACAATTGAGTCAAATCCTTTATACAGTGAACATTCACTTTGTTCATGTATTCAATAAACCTTACATCCAATCCTTGATACGTTGAAAATTCACTTTGTTCGCATATTCACCAAATACAATTTTCATAAATTGAACATTTACTTTGTTCATGTCTCAATCAATCCAAACTTTTATATGTTGAACATTCACTTTGTTCACTTGTTAATCAAATCCAAAGCACATCAAGAGTCTTATCATCTGGGTATTCACTTTTTCCAAAGTTAAGTAAATCTTTCATCAAATCAATCGTAACAAAATTTAAAATTAATCCCAAATCAAATCGTACATCATAATATCCATTGATTAGTTAAAAACAAACAAAAAACCAAAAATCACATATATTGAAAAAAAAACCAAAAAAATACAAATAATCACAAAATCCTAAAAATTACAGAAAACATCAAAAATCCCAACAAACCAACACAATTCAATAAAATCAAACTTTAAAATCCTACCCTAGTGATTGTTCCAACCATGTTACGACTATCATAACAAATCATCTTATGTTGAGTAGACAAAGTATGGTACTTAGCAAAAGGCACACATAAGGTTTGCATGTAAGAACAGGGTGCATTCAAATGCGTGGAAGGATAGGGAAGGATGTGCGCAAAGGAAAAGGACTGATCTGGGACTTAAGCCATTTTTAAGAGTACGTGTTACTTTGGAAATAGCATGCAAAGCACTCAAATCAGACAAAGACTTGTGTAACATGCAAGGGCTGTTTTGGGAAGAGCGTCTACTAAGTGCTTTGCATGGGTTCGAGTTAATAATAGAATTATTACTACCAGTTAACCAGAAAAGATATATTATTAGCGCACTTGCATGTGTGTCTATTATTGTAAAGTCACATGGCTATTTTTTAGCATGTAACCTATTTTGGGAATTATGTAAGCAGTGAAAGGCAAGTCCCCACCCTTATAAATATGTAGTGATCTGCGTTGTATAGGAGGATTGGATATGAGTTATTGTGAATTTATGTTGTCATACCTCATGTGTGCATGAGCTTATGGTATTACTTATTATAAGAAGATTTTGTGTTTTTACTATTTAATGTAATGGAGTGTATTAACTGATTCAAGGTGTTAAACATGATTACAACTAGATCTTGCATGGTTGAATTCATTATGGCTATTGTTTGAAACCATTACTCTTTAGATTTAGATCTGGAATATGCTTTGTAGAATGTTATACCAATTATGGATTTGAATGCATTAACTCTTCATCTTGCTAACATCTTGTACAAACAACCCTAAAGATGGGCCTGGTAGCTTTACACGCTTCGGGTGAGTGCTCAGTCTAGGCTGAGTGATGTGCCAGCATGCCCGGGTTATCTCTAGTAAATTCTAGGTTGCATCATTGGTTTCGTTGATGGGACCTCTTTTTCAGTTGTTTTCAGGATGGTTTGTGATGAATACATACCGGTTGACCCTAGCAAGTGTTGAGGAGTGGATACATGATCTAGAAGAAAAATACGCATGGAGGTTCAGTACCAGATCTGATTTTTACGCACACACATGGATGGAACAAAATCTGTATGATAGTTTGTATGAGATCTTATTCACTATTTTTTCGATAGAATTGTACGAGTGGTTGGTTGTTTATGTGTCTAAAAGGGATTAGAGGTATCGTCAACTTGTCTAGACGCAGGAAGAATTTCAGGCCCTTTATGATGCTGATCTGATTTGGACACGCATTGTGGATACTTGGTTTTGTGGTGTTCTGAATAGTTATATTCTGGAGAACTCAATTTCCACTTATTCTTGCCCAAAGGTATCAGAATTAAATTTTTTATGGTATCCCAAGGGAACTTGCAAGGCATTCCACTGGTGATCAAAATCTTGATGGTGACCCTGAACTTGGAAAGCAAACCGATGGCTAACTAAACCTCACAATGCATGGGGGCAAGAGTAGGTTTGGTGAAAGATGGCAAACCTAGTGGCAGAAAGGAAAAGAGAAGAAAGGTGGCTTAAGTATAATGATGCGCATGAGAGGGAGATAGAGAAGCAATGGGATGTTGCAGAGTGAGTTGAGGAGAGAGATGGCTTGTGAAGGATTTGGAGCTCACACAAAAGGTGTAGAGCCAGAGCATCAGGAACTCCCCCATTTTGGAAAGCATGACAGGGAATCCCCCTCAACCTCACATGGAAGCGCGCCAGCAAAGACAACCTGGGCCACGGGCATGCATACTAATCTACCTGGCAACCTAGCCCTTGCGTTAGGTTTTCCAGTATCTAGTATCACAAACAGTCAACAAGTTAATTTAGGAAGTGGGAGAGAAAGAGTAAGTCACATAGAAATTACATCAATGGTAGGGAAAACGTCTTCATTGTTGTTTGGAGGTACCTTTTAGGTGCATCATCTGCATAGAATTCAAGCGCGTAGAATTTTGGACTCACTTCTGGGAGTGGTAACACTTCACAGACTGTAGGGTTGCAGTTCAGTACTACTATTGGGACATAGAGAATTACATCTTCTAGTCCACTTCTAGCTACAGGTGGAGGATCAGGAGGTATAGGTGGTTCTAGTTCTGGTGGATCTGATGGTTCTGGAGGTAAAAGAAACACATGAGGTTCTAGATCATGTGGGCAAGGTCTGCACCAACCCCAGAATATTTACATGGAGATGTCTCGTCGTCTACCAAAATTTAGGGGCATAAAAGATGCTACTGAACACATGCACATGTGTGAAAAACTATGGTGTGCAAAAGGAATCATGGCTTTTGAGTGTAAGGCAAGTCAATTTACCACTACGTTATAAGGATGCACACACAACTGGTACATAAATTTTGACCTTGATTAGACTTGCGTAGATTATGCAGCATTAAAAGATGCTTTCCTTAAAGAGTTTTACATCCCTAAGTTCAAGCAAAAGAGTAGAAGCATGCTCAAGGATATTAAGCAAGGCAATATTGAGAGTGCCAAGGAGTATAATGCCCGTTTTAAAACACTTTTATCTAAGCTTTCGTATGATATTCACACAAGCCAACATGAGTAATAGTTCGTTAGAGGTCTCATTACACCTTTTAGAAGGGATTTATCACATAAGACATAGAATGATCTACTTGAAGCACTTAAAGCAGCTTTATGCACCAAGGTAGTTGGAAGTATAGACACTGGGGTCATTCCATTTTCAGAAGCATAGATTGCAGCTATGGTGAAGCAATTGGAGAAACTATTGGTAAATTCAACACATGAGATGGGCACGGGCATTTGTGTATAGATTGTGAACTAGAAGGTCACACCAGGGATATTTTTCCCCGTAGATCAGTACATTAATTGTTGTTAGACTGTGAGATATGTCATTTAAACCATGATGCTAGCCACTACCCATTATTGCAGCGCGTAATAAGGAAGAACGTCTCTTGCTATTGTAAAATTTATAGGTCCACGACTTGTGATACGAAAGACTACCGACTGATTGGTCAGATCCATGATGTTATAGATATTGGTGTGTAACAGACAGGAGTATCAGATAACTTTGAAGGTAAGGGTTAGCATCAAGATCAAGATTATAATCAGGCGTGCTATGATCGGAATGAAGGGTGTTTTGAAGGAGGTCTGTCGACATTAAGATTTCCCTCCGTAATTTCTATTTTATTATGTATGTATTAGGAATAGGATGTTGTTAAGTATGATTAGTAGTGGCGTTTGATAGAAGATAATGACACCATTAGTACGGTGCCACAATAAAGTAGAGTACGGTAACAGTCAAAGTACAATAGGAATGTTGTGGCAAAAAGTAAATATTTGTCATCAGTGGTCTGGTAATGTTAAAATGTCAAAGTTGGGGTAAGTAGAGAAGTAGGGTCTACATGATTAGGAATTAGAAATATTATATTTGTAATAAGGACAAAGAGTGAGGTCATAAATATTTTGTGTATTTTATTTGTGGAAAATTCTAAAAAGGTGGAACCCATGTGAGATGATAAGGTTTATCTTATCTTAGAAGATAAGCCTACATGTAAAGGCAAGAGTTTAGGCATGGAATATGATTGGCCATAAGAGATTTCCTATCCTATCTTAGAGATAGGGTGGATAAGCCTGAATTCCTATAAATAAAGAGGCCACCCCCCTCATTTAGTATAGAGGAAAGTAATGAGAGATATTGTATGAGTAAGTGTGTAAAGGAAGCCATCATTTAGAAGGTGTGTTAAAGAATCCATTGTGAAATTTCTCCCATATTTATTGTTGGAAGGCAAGTGAAGTCAGTAACACTTAAAGTACCTCATGGGTGAGATTGTAACAATTTCATGTTGATATTATAATGTACACCTATATTTTCAGATTTTTCATCATTCCTTCGTATCATAGTCTATGGTATTCTTGTGTTATGTTTGTTGTTGTGTTTATAGATTACATCCACCAAACTAAAGGTTGTGCATTAGTAAATAATCATAGCACAAGGAGTTCCCGATGGAAAATTATCATAGTGCCAAATTGGTGATGATAAGTTGTGGTAGAGGTCGAGGTCGTGGTGGTGGATGAGGTGAGTTTCCTCGCGAAACATGTTTTACATGTGGGTCTCTTGACCACTACAAGTGCGAATGTCCTCATAATATTACATGTTCTTTCTATGGAAAGAATCATAGTTATGATCAATGCCCAGACTTATATGAGCATCTTATTAAGCAGCATAAACAAGAAAAATAAGGCACAATGATTAGTAGGATAGAGTGCGCTCTGGAAAATTAATGGATGCCCAAGCTAGAACCAAAATCTAAGGAATTTCCTATAAAGATCACTACCCACGCAGAAGTGGCGCTCACCAAAGAAGCGTTACAGTAGAAGCCTGCCATCACTAAGGAGGAATTTCTACATGCACGGTACCCAGATCTTGTCCGTTAGAAGGATGTTTATCAGGAAACCATGGAGGTACTTAGAAATATTTAGGGTGAAATAAAGTGTTTAAAGGAGCAATCATGGAAGATGGAGCAAAAGAAAGTAGCAAAGACGGTCCAATTTGATATTGATGATTTGAAGGAAGTGTGAAAAATGTTGTGCCAAGAGAATATCATTCCATTTTTAGGGAATTAGAAAAAGGGAAACACTCTGCACTCAAGTATTGAGATTGGACGGTAGATCTTGCATAAAAATCTTCCCCCCCATAGCTTAGACTATGACAAGGAAATCACTCTGAATTTTTTTGTGGATGGATGGACTTTGAGTAATATATTGATTAATACAGGCACAAAAGTCAATGTGCTTACTTTAGATGCATGGGTATAGATGGGGAGATCCCCATTACAGCCATCTTCTAATGTGTTGTTTATGGCTGATTAAACCAAAGCCACCCCTATTAGAGTTTTAAAAGATATGTCCATTACTATACAAGGGGCCAAGTTCATAGGGGACTTTGAGGTTTTGGCACTTACAGAAGTAGACAACTTCCCAGCTCTACTTGGGTGCCCTTGGTGTTATGCAAATAATGTTGATCTTCAATTCAACAAAGGTTATATCAGTTTGAGAACAAGGAGAAAAGGGTTATTATCCCTTTAACAAATGGAAAATTTGTACCCGATGTTGAGCCTTTGAGTGAGGAAGATTTGAATAGGATTTATGTATGCGTCATTTGGGACCCAGAAGTGCTCGAGCCATCTAAAGAAGGAAATCCTTTAGTGGGAACATGCATAGTCTATTAGTGATACTACAAGTATTGTTTGTGATAATTGGGCTCATGGTACTTATGAGTTGGTAGGGTGCAAAGTAAGAAGCACATTTGTGTAGAACAATAGACCTCGTTGTATCAGGAGAATAGGTAACAACTCAGTACCTCGACACACTAGAGAAAGAGATCCTGCGGTATTTCTACGTGCCATGAAGGAATAGTGGATAGACCAGTTGGAGAGATGGAATATGCTAGCATATACCTTGTGCGGGACAGCAGTGTGCTAGTGGGTGGTTCACAAGGATAATCTTGTAGGATGGAATGAAACTAGGATTTCTCTTTCTACTTGGTTTTCCAGGAGTAATGCACCTACTCAAATCTACACTTATCATGGTAATCAACTTGTTCAAAAGTGTGAGAGACTATGGACAGAGGGGTAAGAAGCTTTACCACCTTTACTCTGGGTGCACAAATTTTATTCCACTTTACAAGGTTGCACACGTGCTTAGTATGTATATGCGGAACTCCATAGAGAGACTAGAAATTGGCAGGATTTGATTGCAGGAATGATCTAGACTTTTGACTACTTCTCTACTAAACCTCCAGTAGAAGAGGAATTAAGGGTTATAAAGTGGTTAACTATGGGAGATAGTGCAAGGGTAGAAGAACTCATTCAGGAGTTATTTGATGGAAATGACTCAGGAGCGTGTTTTGCTAAAGAAATAAAGACATATGCCACACTACTTAAGTGTGCTTGCTTTGAGAAGGAGAAAGGAAAGATGGTCTACTTATTGGATGATGAAGAAGTAGAAAATTTGTATGTAGACCATTCAACAGGTAGGTGTGAGTTTTTGGAAAGTGTAGATAAGAACACACGCGCCTATCATGAACCTATGAAAACAAAGAAAGTGAATATTGGATCGGATGTTGAGCCTAAGGAGGCCATAATTGGAAATTATTGTAAAGGCGCATGGCTATTTTTAGCATGCGACCTATTTTGGGAATTATGTAAGTGGTGAAGGGAAAGTCCCCACCCTTATAAATATGTAGTGATTTGCGTTGTATAGGAGGACTGGATATGAGTTATTGTGAAGTTATGTTGCCAGAACTAATGCGTGCATGAGCTTATGGTATTACTTATTGTAAGAAGCTTCTGTGTATTTACTTTGTTAATGTAATGGAGTGTATTGACTGATTCAAGGTGTTAAACATGATTACAACTAGATCTTGCATGGTTGAATTCATTATGGCTATTGTTTGAAACCAGTACTCTTTAGATTTAGATCTGGAATATGTTATGTAGAATGTTATACCAATTATGGATATGAATGCATTAACTCTTCATCTTGCTAACATTGTACACAAGCAACCATAAATAGGGGCTTGGTACCTTTGTGCACTTCGGGTGAGTGCTTAGTCTAGGCTGAGTGATGTGCCAGTGCGCCTAGGTTATCTCTGGTAAATTCTAGGCTACATCATCTTATCCCTTACATGTCATTATCCTTACTTGGGGCAAGTCAAATCAATCATTTCCCTCGCATGCATCCTTGCTTGGGGTAATCTTGGCTCTCATTCACTCCCTTGCATGTCAATATCCTTGCTTGGGAGAAATGACACATTTCAATCTTAGATCATTTTTCATCTTGGATCCAATAAGAGTGTCATGGGGAGTAATTACTCTGCTCTTTAATCTGATCCAATCCCCTTGCATATATCATTACTCAGGGCCATTAAAATATGCTTAATTATTAAGTGTGGAATGCATTAGGGGCATAGTTATTTGTCTTTATTTCAAGTTGTGTTCCATTATTTTTATTTATGGACCAATTTTAGGTATTTCATTATCATCTTGGCTCATTTATAGCCATGATGCATACTTGTACTGTGTATATTGGGTTTTCTTTCCTTTTTATTTATTTATTTGCTTTGGACCAATTACTAGTATTAGGTTCCCATATTGGCTTATTTATAACCATGGTGTATACATCTATTGTGTATATTGGATTTGTTTTACTTTTTATCTTTTTCTTATTGTGTGTGTGTGTGTTTTTTTTACGCACATAATGGGTTGAACATCATGATTCTTTCGTAATCATGGTGACAACTCTATTTTTGCAATAGTAAAATAAGGTTGCTCTAACTTTCACTATCTAAATGGATTCTCTTGCTACGAGAAAACTCGATCCCATTATTCTTCTACTCCTTGAATCATCTACCCTTTCCGTCTTCATATCAAGCAATTGTTCACCACTTTGTTGTGACATCCATCTATTTGAGGGGGAATCCCCTTAGCATCCACACTCATTGAGGTTCCAAATACTTCACTAGGGCATATCAAGCAGGTCCACCATGCTTCCCTATCATCCACTCACTGATATACATGTGTCTACTATATTTTAAATGATATTACTTTGTAATAACACTTTCAAGAGGGGCAAATGTAGACACCCTAAAAACACATACCTCTTTCTAGTGATTCTTGATTATCCACATCCTTTGCATAATATGCCCAAAATTGTTCTAGAATGCGTTCTAGACCACTATCCTCTTACATCTCACTAAATTTTATTCACACCCCCTTTAGAATTAATTTAATTAATTAATTATATCATGCTTTAAGTATTCACCCACATCCCTTTAGAATTAATTAAATTAATTATAATCATGCTTTAAATACACACCTGTGTCTTTTGGCTAATTTAATTAAATATTTATTTAATTTAGTAGTTTATTACCCACTTGTTTGCAAGAAAATTTGTCGGGTGGAAAAACTTGTGGATTTCTTGCCAATGCTCTAGGAATCTAACTCCCTCTACTTAACCGATGTACAGCTATCCATATATGCATGTGCGTGAAAAGGTTGATTTATTTGGTGGCCTTTCGACTGGGGATCCAATAGGGACACTCCACTGACCCTGCGGCAAAGCTTGTAGATACTTGCAAGTGAGGACCTTGTCTAAAAGTGGGAAAGGGAGTGAGAAAAGAGGTAGGGGAACTAATGCTGCAGGTAGAAAATCAGATTCTTGCACACACACTAGTTAGAAACTTCAACACATGCACTAAATTTATGAGAAGAAACAACTCTGTAAAAATAACAACAAGACCAAATAGAATTTATTGATCACAAAGTATCAAGAAACCCCTCAGTCAAATAAAGCTAGAAAATAATTCTTATTGTATTGATTGCTCAAACAAAAGTTGTACATAGTGGGGAATGGAGGAAATTGAGAAGATGGGGAAATAGAAGAAAAATTGGCTATCTCCTTTGTTCTCTCAAGGTACAATATACTCTTGAGTTTACAAGATCAATCACCAACCCTTTGCAATGGGAATGGCGTTACAATTTATAGAATGAGAGGTGACTTATCATCTTCCTCATGACCCTCCATATGCCTTAATATGACTTAAGACTATTCATATTCCACTTTAAATATTTAAGTCCCTTTTATAATAGCAAGGTGACTTAATTTACATTATGTTTCTAAAGTCACTTTTAAGTGACTTAAAGGAATATCAAAAAGTGCAAACCCCAACAAAGAATTAGAACATTTGAAAGTGAGAGAAATTTGGGGGCAAGAGGAGAGAGAAAGAGAGAGAGAAGAATAAGAGGAGATGTCACCTGATGAAGTCCGTTGATCCTCATTGATGGAAAGCTCCAAATGCAGTGAAACTATGAATCTTTGAACTCCTTAGACACTATGAAACTCCTCCAAATTAGCTCACAAACGCTCGCCCAGTTGAATGAACTAAGGTGGATCTCGAATTCCCTATGAAAAATGGCTAGGATGCTCCCGAACAATGATGTCCCCTTGAATGATTATCCTTATACGACCCATTGTGCCAAAACTACTTTTTGAGTGTAACTTACTATTTTTAGTAAGTGTGAATTGCGATCCGAGATGACCCTTTTTTATGACCTTTCCTGTGATGTTCCCTCTGTGTTCACCACCTTCTTCATGGAATCTTAAAATGGTGGCTTACCTGAAGTAACATTCCCCTATGCAAGGAGACATGTTATTTTTAGTAAGTGTGCCACGAATGTCAAATTGTGATGAAATGAGTCTTGAAATTATGGGTTTTATTCCAGGTTCCACGCTCTGAATTTGGAGTAATTCCTTCATCTGAACAAGTGGGAAAATGATGTCTTCATCAGTAGGGGTAGAATACTGACAAAAAACACAGCCCTCCATATCCCTAAAAAATAGGGGCTTCACGGCGCAAAAACTAGTTCATGTGAAACTAGATTTTTCAACGATTGTTCCCTCCAATTTTCAGAAGATTTCGCACATTGAATCTACAGGAATTTAAAAATTTCTTCAAAGAGGGCAGAATGTTGAACAAAAACATAGCCCTCCATATCCCTAAAAAATAGGGAGTTCATGGTGTGAAAACTAGTTTGCGCGAAACTAGATTTTTCAACGATCGTTTCCTCCAATTTTTGGGCGATTTTATCCACTGGAACCTTGAGAAGCGGAGAGGTAGCTCACTGATTTTTTCCATTACTATGTCATGGAGGCCATTAATGGAGCTTGAAAATTTCAGGTCTGGTTTTTGTCTCCGTTAGCAACGAAATCAACTCCATTGCGATAGGTTTTTCATTATGGTGCTTCACGTGAAATTTCTCTTCAATCCGGTGACCGGTTTGATGGGAAATCAAGCTTTTTCCTTCGTAGAGCCGAAAAGAGGATTTCTTCGCTGTGCGTAATCCTTGATGAAAATTTGAGGTCTGAATATGAGTTTTTAATGGCCTTCAAGAGATAAAAACTTAGCAACAAATGGTTCGTCAATCCGAGCACCGGTTTACAAGATATGTTTGAATCTTTGTTTTCATGGCTTTGGGGATTTCCATTGTTCTCCTTCTCTGTTCTTCATTTATCCTTCTTAGCTTGATGAAAATTCCTTCTGAGACCTGTGTATTGCCATGGGAAAGGTATTTAAGTTCCTTTGCTGATCTGGTCTGAGTTTCTTGCAATGGTGGAGTGGTGGACTTGTGTTCTCTGAACTTTTCTTCTGGGAGTGAGAAGCAGTAAGAAGCAGCTGGAAGCAGCTAACAGTTACAAATGATTTTGATTTTTTGAGTTTGAGTTGGGTGAATTTTTTTTTGTTTTATGTCCCTAACCTTAAGGACGTGAGGGACATCAAATTCCATGGTGGTCAAGAGGATGACACGTGGCGGCGATCCGACAATAGGGAATGAAGGTGGAAAAAGTTCCTTTAAAGCATTGGGAGTTGAAAGGCAGTCACCTGGGTGTCCAGAAGAATCCCCATAGGGTCTGGGCACATTTTTCAAAGTCTTATGTCCCCCACCTTAGGTACATAAGGGACATCAAATTCCACGGTGGTTCTGGAGCTGACACATGGCACCTGATCCGACGACAGGGAATGCATGCTCCAAATAAGCACCTGGGGGTTGAACGACAGTCAAGTCTGGAGGTCATATGAGGGTCCCAGAGGTCACATGGGGGCTAGGAAAATTTTCCAAGGTCTGACGTCCCCCACCTTAAGGATGAAAAAGGGACATCAAATTCCACGGTGGTCCTAGAGCTGATACGTGGTGCCCGATCACATGGGCAGGGAATGTATGCTCCAAATAAGCATCTGGGACTAAGTCTTGTCAAGTCTGGAGGTCATATTTGAGGTCACATGGGGGTAGAATTTTCCAAGGGGATGTACCTGACCTCAAGGACTTTTGGGATCCAAACTTGAACTCCTGAACTACCTTTAAGAGGATGGAACTTCTTGGAACTTCTTGGTGAAATTGTATATGATAATGACTGGAAATGGAATTTTGAATCCAATTATGTGGGTATCATGTCTTGATTCAACCATATAATCCTTTTAAAATAGGATTTTGTATCTAGGACTCCACTTGTGCCTGGGAAATATTGTCTACCAATCATATGCGGCAAAGTGTTGTGAAAAATATTATTTCACCATCATGTAGGTCTTGGAATCCTATTTCCAAAGATGTTTTTTTTACTTATAACTCCATCTAGAGCTCCCGAAATCTTCTTCTGAAGCCCAGTAGTTGTTTTAGGCCTATGAATTGCCTAGGCTTGTGAACCCTGCTTTTACTCAAACTGCTCCAAGTATTTAAAAACTTCCCCAAACCTTCCAAAACCATTTCCATGATGTTTTAAGGTCTTGAATTCACCTCCATGTTGAATATTACCCTTGTGTTCCGTGCTAGGGTGGTTGGTCCAGTCCTCGAAAGAGTGATAGCCCTTCCCAATATTGCCTGGAGATAGTATCTTTTTAGAACTCCCTAAAATCACCTAGGGGGATGAGTTTACATTATTCAATAGGTCATTTGGAATGATTAGATAGAACTGGGGTGTCTTGGAATGATGGGACTTAAAAAAATTAACACTGAGGTATCATTCCGTGCTTGGAAATTGTTAATTTCCCTATTGCACATTTACACGAAAATAGTTGGCTCTAGCTTGGGGACATGACATGGACTGAGAATAGTGAAGACATGACATGGGAATCTAGAATCTCAATTTTAGACCATATAGTTCATTTACCAGTGCCTTATCCATTGGGCCCTGCAAAGTCATGTACAACTTACAAGAGAGAGAGAGAGAGATAAGAAGGAAACTCACACACACACAAAACGAGAAAAAGACACACACAACACTAGAAATCACCTATGATACAAGGGGGGAAAACCCACTTTCACTAAATCATTTTTCTTTCCTCAAGAGTTACCCCTGAGTAGGAAACACTAAGTGATGATGTTCTGTAAAGCCGTTGATGGGTTCTAAAAAGTAGCCTCCCCTCCTCAATTTCTTATGAAATCCATGTGCTTTCACAATTATCTGTGTATTTGGTAGGAGTGATTCCATGTGAGCTTCGTGATGCTCGAGTCCTTGCTTGGAAATTCCACTACCTTCATGTTCTTTGAATTTGGTTTCATAGTGCCAATTGCCTTCCATGTTTATCCTTATAGTTGATTCTCCATCAAGCATCTCATCGCTGCCCCAAAACTTATTTTTGCCATGTTCCGAACAGATTTCTTCAATGCAAGTCAACTCAATGTTTTCCCTATTATCTTCTTCCATGGTGGAGGTGTTTTCTTAAAAAATGGAGATGTCTGAAGGAGATACACGAAACTTTTATTCTTTTACACTCATGAACTTCTTTACACAATGTGGAAGAAGAAAGGCATGTTTTCATGTTTATTCTCATCAACCAAAGTATTAGAGAAGTCATCAAGCTTATCAAACTACTCCATTTCAACATCAAAAAATTGGTGCACCAAAATATGAAGCACAAATTGACTCATACTTTTCTTGTATCTCCATGGCCTCGAGTCAAGAGTTCAATACCGAGTTGAGGATCCTTAATTTCTTCTGTGCAGCCTTCAAGTTATCTTGTATAGATAGTTATTCCAAAATTTTCCATAGACACTTTTTTATCTTTAATGGAGGAATATTCTTGTTGTGCCTCTAGGAGATGGTTAAAAATATGATCTATATGGGCCCATGATTCATTCTAAAACATTCTCGCTGATCTCTTTCATGATTTGCATTGTCGAAGATTCACTTTATTACATACACGGGCATACTTGATTCATGACACTTATTGACAAGGAGAAGATATCCTAGCTTTGAGGGAATGACACTCCTTCAAGCTCAAAAATCCATATCATCTTGTCCTTTGTAAGAAGTAGATAACTTTGTTGGGGCGAGAAGTATGAGAATAATTTTCAGCTACATCTTGATCATCCATTATTAAAGCCTCTTTCTCAGACCTGAAAGATGAAAGGCTATGTTTTCACCATGATGATGATTCTTCTCCTTGAGTGAGTAGAGGTTATGTTTAAATTGCTCATCCTCCTTGGATTTGAAAATAGAGTGGGATTCTTCCATTTGGTTATCCATGATTGCATCGGGAGAGAGATTTTGATTCTTTAACTTCCTTCATTTGTTCATGCATCATTTTTCATGTCACTTGAGGAATTAGGAGGATTATCTATGACAATATTGAATTCATCATTTTTGGGCCGTGATCTCTGGCTGAGTTTCTTGCACTTCTTCAGATCTATCCATTTGATAATCAATTGAAAGATAAAAACTTGAAAAGAGATCATCCATGCTTACTTTGAATTGACCATCTTCTTCATCATTGGTGGAGTCTTTGGAGAGCATTGGATAATCCATTATGTTAGTAAGGATATTCCTTGACTGAATATAATATTCCCCCCCATGGCATTGTGACTTAGAGCCAAATGGAATTTTTGAATGGTGATCATATCTTTATCTCTTCAAATTCTTTCTCCATGATGTTGCTTTGGCTTTCATCGGGAGATTCTATGACAAGATCTTCTTTAGAAGCATCCGAGAATCTTTTAGTGAATGAAAACCTTGTAGTACAGGATAGTAATCCAATTCTTCTTCAATAGGGTGCATCTCATCATCTTCCTTAATTTGATGCGGAGTTTCAAAATGTTTATATCTTCTCTGTAGAGCTAAAGCATACCTCCAAATATCATTAAAAACTTCAGGTGTCAGAATTTCCTTTTATTATTCTCTTGATTATTTCCACATATTCTCTTTTCAACATGTTCATTTCTTCATCACCATGTGAAATGAATTCATATAGAGAATAGTAGAAGGACAACATTCTAAATTTTGTAGTGAGTTATGCAAGATTACAAAAATATTCTTCAGTGGATCTTGCACCATACTGTCTTTTGTCATCTTCTTGAATGTTGATTTAATCTTCATCAGAAAGGCTCAAGGATAGGATTTTCTTCAGCGGTAATTCAAGAATATTTTAGGAATGAAAAACTTGTGGTATGAATGATCTTAAGGGTTTTCCTCTATAGGATAATTATCCTCTTCTTCCTTCTCACTATGGACAGCTTCAAGTTGCTCAGTCATCTCTTTCAAGAATTTGGCATATTCTCGAGATTCACACCTTATCTTATGTCTCCTTTAAATACATTCCTCTTCATCAGTGACAGGTTCTTTATTCTTTCCTTTGTCAACACTAGTTCAGAACCATGGCTGATCAACAATCTTATTTTCCAGGAAGACATCTTCATTCTTTTTCTTCAATGTCACTTAGTGGTACTTAACCTCGAATCTGGAAATTTCTTCATGATGTGGGAAAAAATGTGCATGACATGGAGTTTGTTCCTTGATGGAGTCACCTTCAAAAAATGATTTTCCTTTGTAATCTGATCATTATTGTTGATTTTTAGACCTTATGGTCTTATATTGGGTGCAGATGCTCCTAAATCTACCCCACGGTGAGCGCCAAAAATTGTTGGTGAGAAAATTTGTCGGGTGGAAAAACTTTTGGATTTCTTTGCCAACACTCTGGGAATTTAAGTCCCTCTACTTAACCGGTGCAACTGTCTATATATGCATGCACATGAAAAAGGTGGATTTTTGTGGTGGCCTTTCGACCGGGGATCAGATAGGGACACTCCACTGACCCTGCGGAAAAGCTTATAGATACCTGCAAGAGAGGACCTTGTCTGAAAGTGGGAAAGGGAGTGAGAAAAGAGGTAGGGGAACTAATCCTATAGGTAGAAAATCATATTCCTGCACACACACTAGTTAGAAACTTCAACACGTGCATTTATGAGAAGAAACAACCCTGTCAAGCATGGAAATTAAGACCAAATAGAATTTCATGAACACAAAGTATCAAGCAAATACCTTAGTCAAAGAAAGCTAGAAACTCCTTCTTCACTGTATTGATTTCTTAAATCAAAAGTTGTACATAGTGTGAGAATGGAAGAAATTGAGAAGGGGAGGAAAGTAGTAGGAAAATGGCTATCTCCTTTGCTTTCTCTAGGTACAATGCACTCTTGAGTTTACAAGATCAATCGCCAACCCTTTGAAATGAGGAATGGACTTTACAATTTATAGAATGAGAAATGATTCCTCGTCTTCCTCATGACCCTCCATATTCCTTAATATGACTTAAGACTATTCATATTCCTACTTTAAATATTTAAGTCCCTTTTATAATAATCAAGGTGACTTAATTTACATTATGTTTCTAAAGTCACTTTTGATTGACTTAAAGGCATATCAAAAAGTGCAAACCCCAACACAAGAATTAGAACATTTGAAAGTGAGAGAAAGTATGGGGGGAAGAGGAGAGAGAAAGAGAGAGTAGAAGAAGAAGAGGAGATGTCATTCCCGATGAAGTCCGATGATCCTTGTTGATGGAAATCTCTGATGCGATGCAAAGTTCTGAATATCCCATTGTGCCAAACCTGCCCTTGCCTCAGTTGTTTCTTGGGGTGACTTACTATTTTTAGTAAATGCACCCATATGGGGAGACTTACCCAGTATTTGTAGTAAGTGGTTTTTCTCACTATTTTCTATTTGATAATCATTTTGACCTAGAGATGCTCCTGAACAATGCATGTCCACTTATCTTTCCATAGCCGATCTTCAATGCATGATGACCTTTGTCTTAGCTGCTTTTGATGATGACCAAAACATAGCAAGTCTGTATGTAGGAAAACTTACTATTTTTAGAAAGTGTGAATTCTGAGCCGAGTGACCCTTGATTTGTGAACAGAACATACTTTTTTAGAATTTTCTTTATGTTATGATCACACCCTTCATGGAATTTCACATTGTTTTGCCTGAACTAGAATTCCCCTATGAAATAAATTTTGAAATTTTCACCTGACAGTGAGCTTCGGGCACGTGAACTGTCCATGGCGGCCATTAATGGAGCTTGAAATTTGTAGGTCTATTTTTTGTCTCCATTTGAAAATGAAAAAAACTCCATTGTGAATAGGTTTTTCATTTGGAGTCTTCATGTGTAAGTTTTTATCAAAAAAAAAACATTTCCATTTCCGGAATGATGGGAAATCTGACGAATGTGAGCTCGGTACACAAAGTGAGAATTTTGTTGGAGAACTAATTTTCTGGCACACGAATTGTGACCTCCAATTGATTTATTCGCATCGTTGATCATCTTGAAAATTTTTGAATAATTTCTGCAAAAAATCATGAATCTTGATCAAAAAATAGAGCCCTTGTATCTTTGCAAGATATGAGGGATTTCTTGATCAGGTGTGACTTCGTAGTTATCTGTGAAAAAAACTCCATTTTCTCTTTACGATCGTTTCATCATTTCACTCCATTTTTCTCTGAGCCCTGACATATTTTTTGTGTATTCATGGTTTAGAGAGTTTCCATTGATCATGATGGAGCTGGTTTAGATCAGCAATGGAAGACCGGGTGTTTGGACTGTTAGCAAGAACATGGCCATGGCATGGAGAGAAGTTTTGTGAAGGAGAAATGAGGGGGAAGAAACAATTAAGTGACCGGATTTGAATATTAAAAAACTTTTTACATGGAGGGAATGGGAAAATTTTTATGTCCCTATTTTCCCTGAGCTTAGGGATGTGAGGGAACATAAATTTCCATGATGGTCAAGGTGATGCAACATGTGTTCTCGATCCGATGGCATGGGATTTGCTTGAAAAATGCACCTGGGGGTTGACAGCCTAGTCACGTGGATGTCCAAATGATTCCCTATAGGGGCTGGGTGCTTAGTTTTTTCATAGGTCTGATGAAAATTCCTTTCCAGACCTTAGGTAACATAAGGGAAATTATTTTCCACAGTGGTTTTGGAGGTGATACACGTGGCGCTTGATCCGATGACAGGGAGTGGATGTGTTCTCTGCAAAACTGCACCTAGGGAGTTGAAAGTTGGTCACGTGGGTGTCCAAATGACTCGCCATAGTTGGGTCGCAGTGAACATTTTTCAAGGTATGATGTCCCTTACCTCAGGGAAATAAGGGATATCAATTTCCACGGTGGTCCTAGAGCTGACGCGTGGCGGCCCGATCCGACGACAGGGAATGGATGCTCCAAAAATGCTCCTTACAGGCTGAAGCTGTCAAGTATGGAGGTCACATGAGGGTCCAAGACTGTCATATAGGGGCATCAAGGGGGCTCAGAACATTTTCCAATGGGATTATGTACCTGACCTCAGGGATGTCAGAGGACATAAAATCCCGCCAGGCTCCTGGAGTACTGACACGTGTCCTCTCAAAAAATGGACTAAGTCCTGAAGTGCCTTTGAGAAGGTAATTTGGGAATGAAGGTAACTTGAACTCCTAGTGGAATTTCTTGGTGAAATTTTATATGATTATGACTGTAAATATCATTTTGAATCCAATTATGGGGATATCATGTCTTGATTCGACCATCTGGTCCCTTAAAATAGGATTTTTATCTAGGACTCCACTTGTGCCTGAGAAAAACTACCTGCCAATCATATGTGCCAAGGTGTTGTGAAAAATATTATTTCACCATCATGTAGGTCTTGGAATCCTCTTTTTGGTGACATTTTTTTTACTTCTAACTCCATTCAGAGCTCTTGGAATCTTCTTCTGAAGCCCGACAAGTGTTTTAGGCCTATGTACTACCTAGGCTTGTGAACCCTGTTTTCACTCAGACTACTCCAAATCTTTCAAAACTTCCCTAAACCTTCCAAAATTATTTCCATGATGTTCTAAGGTCTTCAATTCACCTCCATGTTGAATTTGGCCCTTCCTTTCTACTCCAAGGTGGTTGATCCAGTCCTGAGAAGGCCAATGACAACCCTTCCCAATACTGCCAAAAGATAGCATCTTTTTAGAACTCCCTAAAATCACCTATGGGGAATGATATAGACTTTACTTCACCTAGGAGGTAATTTTGAAATAAAATAGGGGGTGACCAGACTGTCAAATTTGTCCTAGGGTGCCTAGGAATGATAGAACATGAAAAATTTGACACTGGGGTATAGTTGTCATGTTTAGAAACTTCCAATTTCCCTGTTGCACATTTGCACGAAAACACTTAGTAATAAGAAATGGATATAAAGAAGAGGGGTTTTTCCTCTCTATGAAGCTCAATTTAATATAGAAATTGATGGAATCCCTTAAACTTAAAGCATACATTAAAAAGGAAAAAATTAAAAAGGCATACTCTAATTCTAAATTAAGGAATGATGGGACCTCTGACTTGAACAATAACCAAAGAAAAAATAAGTTGTGTAAGGATGTAAGGGCTTTCATTGTAAAAGTGATCACACATTTGTTTCTTTAAGTGACATTAAAAGATGTTTCTTGTTAATATCACTTCAAAATGCAAAGTAAAATCACAATTCATTGACAATCAGTTTTGTTCTCTAAGGAAAGGACTACATATATAAAAGTGGTTCAAATGAAGGAAAATAGGATGCAGAGGCACCAATTCTAACATCTACCATTCTTATGAATTTACAATAACATACAGACAGCTAAATGTAAATGCGTCCTATCCATCATACACCCATATCTCAATGATATCCTAAGACAATTGGAATGTCATGTAACATGCAACATCCTAATGAACAAATTGAAAAGAGGTCCCATGAATGGAGCCAAAACGTAGTTTTATTGTTTACTAACACATAGCTAGGTTACCTAACACTTCATCCAGACAAGTCTAGAAGCTCACCCGAAGTGTGCAAAACTACTAGGTACCTCCTTTATTTTCTTACCAAGATGTTAGTCATGCACATTCATAATCATAACCTTCATATAGGAAGAAACATCATAGCATAACAAATTGGGAACACATATAGTAACGAAATCGTTCAATGATTAAGAAGATTTGTATACCCATCAATCCATGTTCACACATAGTCACATTAGAAATGTAAACATAATCATCCATTATAACCATAATTGTATCACATAACAAATATTCTGATTACATCCTTCTTATAACCAGGCTATGGACCATGTACGCATACACAAAAGACTCTAAAAGATACATATTAAACAACTCAACACTATCAAAACTTACAAGGTCCTCCCGAACTAGAACTCAGAAAAACTCTCAAGAAATAGTTATTAAAAAGATGCATCACCCATATATATACATGATGGGGGCTTCACCTTCACCACCTACATGCATATTTCCTAAATATAGGCTTGTTCTAATAATAACATGCATGTTTTTCTAACTTTTTTTTACAATAGATCAAGCTATAAATAGCTTACTTTAACCATGCTTTAATTCCTATGATTAGGAATGCATCATGTGTCACCTTTTTCCTTATCTGCATATGTTTTTTCTTAATAATAGACCTTATGTGTGCCTCATGTTATCTTTTTTTCTCTATTTTTATCCCATGCTCCAAAAATGGCTAAGTCCTCAATATTCCGCATGCATGTGCACTGACCTATTTTATTGTATGGTGCACACCTTCGCGCACTATCCTTTCTCACTTTCCTCGTGTATGCGCTTCCACACAGTCCTTAAAACTTATGCCAAAATCTAGATTTCATAATATGTGATCATCCTATCTATACATGGTTTCATATGATGGGTACTCCATGTACTCTAGTCAATTTCATGCGACTAAACATTTTACCCCAAACTAGGGGAATCATCCTTAAGATTTTGAACTAATAAAATGTGCTACCTTACAAGTTATTTTATCAACAACAATTAGAATAACATCATGTTTATTTACCCATTGAACATAGGAAACCCTTGTACAAAATCCTTATGCTTATTACCTGCCATTTATATTGTGGTAGAGTTGTGGAGGATCCCAGTAAACCAACCTATAGATCCTTCCATATGTTTACCCCTTAAGCTCTATTTGGCTAACATTCTAAGTACTTGTGCTCAAAAAATCAATTACATCCTTTTTCATTCCTTTCCACCAAATATTGTTGTTTGAATCCAGTAAGAATTTTCATAATGCCAGGGTGTCTAGAAAAAGGTGAATCTATGAAATTCAGCTAACAAATTTATTTCTTAATTCATTTAACAAAGGTATGTATACTCTATTTTGAAACCTCAAGATTCCTTCGTTGTCAAAGTGAAAACCTTTATATCTCACATCATTTGGATCTGTAGCAAGTGTTCATCTTCACTTGCTGAAAATAAGAATCAAGATTCCATGATGCTTTTTACTTCATCTTTAAACTAAGTTCTCAACGTTATAAGAGCAAAAATGTGCTTCCTATGACTTAGAGCATCTACAACTCTATTTTCTTTGCCTTTAATATAAATTATTTTAAAATCATACTGAGATAGAAATTTTAACCATCTCTATTGTCTTGCATTCAAATTTGGCTGAGTAAAAATATACTTAACCCAAGATGATCAATTTTTAGTTCAAAAGGTATACCAAGAAGATAATGCCTCCATACCTGAAGTGCATGAACAATGACAACAAGCTCTAGGTCATGTGGAGCATAATTCAATTCATGTAACTTGAGTTTTCTACTTTCATAAGCTATAACATGATCATTTTACAACAAAATACCTCTGAGACCTTCCCCAGATGCATCCGTTACAACAGTAAAGTCTCCATTAGGATCAGGTATAACCAAAATAGGTGTTGATGTTAACTGATCCTTCAGAGTCTTAAATGCATATTCACATTTTTCATTCCACACAAATTTCTTATCTTTCTTCTGCAACAAAGTTATTGGTGCAACGACCTTAGAAAATTCTTTAACAAACTTCCTATAGTAACCAACAAGACCCATGAAGCTTCTAACTTCATGTACATTCTTAGGTGTAGGCCACTCAGTTATTGCAATAATTTTTGAGGGATCTACCGCTATTCCATCTTTTCTTATGACATGACCCAAATAGTGCACTTCCATATCATAGAAAGAACATTTGGACAACTTACCATACAACCTTCTCTTTCTTAATATTTCCAGAACTATTTTCAAATGCTCATGATGTTCTTCAATGCTTTTAGAGTATATGAGAATATCGTCTAAGAATACAAGCACAAATTTGTCCAAGTATTCTTGAAAAATATTATTCATTAAATTCATAAAAGTTGCAGGTGCATTCGTTAATCCAAATGGTAAACCCATGAATTTAAAATGTATGTACCTTGTTCTAAAAGTTGTTTTATGAATATCTTCATCCTTTATTCTTAACTGATGGTATCCAGATCAAAGATCTATTTTAGAATACACTGATGCACCATACATCTAATCAAACAGATCATCAATCCTAGGAAGTGGATATCTTTTTTTAATTGTTGCTTTGTTTAACATCTTATAATCAATGCACAATCTAAGTGTTCCATCTTTATTTTTCACAAAAATTATCAGTGCTCCCCAAGGTGAGACACTCGGTCTTATCAAACCTTTAGAAAAAAATTCTTGCAACTGTGCCTTAAGTTCTACCAATTCAATGGTAGTCATTCTATATGGTGCCTTGGAAATAGGTTTGGTTCTCGGCTTGATCTCAATCGTGAAATCAAACTCCCATTTGGGTGGAAGACCGAGAAACTCTTCCAGAAATACATCACTGAAATTCTGTTATAGTGGGTATCTTTCTGTGAAGTCACCACTTTCATCAGTTGCTTCAGAAATTTTAACTACATACAAGGTACAGCCTTTGTTTTTGGCCTTTTTAAGTTCCATAGCTGACAATTTTCTAACTGAAATTTCATGTTTTATCCCCTGAATGTTTGTTGTTTTCTACAGGTCATCCAAACAACTAATATTTTTTTAAAACAATCAACCTTTTCCTTATGTTCAGCTAACTAGTTTAACACCTATGATTACATCATAAGACCCCAAAGGAGCAACATAAAGGTCAACTTCAGTGGAAAAACTAGGCAAGTCAAGGACTGCTCCAAAAAGACACATGCTAACTGTGTGAACAACATTATTTCCATAATGTACAGCCCATGATTTATCCATTTTTATAGATTTTAATTTTAATTTTGAAGCTAATTTAATAGAAATAAAACATTCAGTATCTCCAATATCAAAAATTATAGTTACAGGTATACCAAATAACTTACCTGGAACTTCTATGGGTGTGACTTACTTTTCAACCTATTTGTCAGCTACTGCAGTGTGTATCTTATGCTACTAATTTTGGTCATCCTTCTTCAAAGGACATTGATTTGCATAATGATCCTTGCCATAATTGTAACAGCCTCCTACAGGTCCCTTCTTAGGCTCAAATTTATTTCCCACCTTAAAATTATCATTCTGACCCCCATAGGACTTCTGTCTGTTATTATTGTTCTTGACAAAGTTATTTTGCACATTAGCAGCAGGTTTATTTGTTGTTGTTTTCTTGTTGTTATCAGTAACAAATTTGTTTTTCATACCAAACTTTTTCCATGGTCCCTTTTTGGGTGCAAGAGATGAAGAAGAGTTTGGAACTTTCTTTCTGATTTCCTCCTTATGGGCAGAGATCACTTTCAATTTCTGCTCCTGCCTTATGGATTTTTCTACAACCCCTTCCATAGTGGTTGGGCTGTGAACATCCACTTCTCCACCTATAATGGGATTTAACCCCATGATAAATTTTTGTATCCTGAACTTCTCGTCAGTTTGATACTGAGGTATGTACTTAAGGAGTTTAGTAAACCTCTCCCAGTACTCTGTTACAGTTAATTTTCCCTGAGCTAAGTTCTGAAATTCAATCATTTTCTGATCATAGTAAAGTTGTGGCAGCCATCGTTTCCTAAAATAATTTTTAAATTGATCCCAAGTAATGTTTGTTTCATCAATGTTTAACTCATCCTTACGGTTGTCCCACCATGAAGATGCTTCATGGGAAAGTTGATAAGCTCCCCATATTGCTTTTGTTTCCTCTGAGAAGTTCCTTATTGCAAAGTACTTCTCCATTTCGATTGAGCCAGTTCTCAGCTCCATCTCCTAGTGTAGTGTCATCAAACTTGGGTGGACTTATCCTTTTTATGTCATTAGTGAGTTCAGCTGCCAATCTTGCCTTTTTATTTCAGGCTGATTAGGTGCATTTGCATTAGCATTGGCTGCATTATTTTTATCAACGCCAAAATTTCCAACATTGGCGTTGTCCACAGGAGGTGGTTGATTGTTATTACCAGCATCTTCTTCCTCCTCCTCATTTCCCATTACTTGTTGTTCAAGTACAACTAAACAATCTCTTGTGTCCAACAGGGAAGCAAGGATCTCATCAATTTTTTGGGTAGTAGCTGCTTCTCCACCAGGTGGTGGGTTGTCTGCAACACTTCCTCTTGTTCTAACCATTTTCTGTTAACAAGAAAATTTAAGTTTTATCATATTATGGACACAATAGGTCCAAGAGCTGCAACCTTCAGCTCTGATACCAAGATGTAACATTCCCATTTTAAGACTTTAGAAACAAGGGATTTTTTTTGAATAATGTTCTCTGTTCTAAATAATCATAATTTAGAACACACATTCCATGCCAATCAATCTCATAACAGATAACCATATGCAGCTATAATGACTCAGTGAAACACTGATCTCTCATTTCATGACTCAGTATCATACTGATCTCTCATGTTAACTTAATGATTTGTATACTAAGTATACTTGGTTCTCTTACCCTTTTTGGGGTATTAAGTTTCTATTTAAGAGGCCTATCTGAATATTTGTTACCAATATTCATCTGAAATCCCACTTCTTAAACTAGGTGACATAGGACAACGCAACCAACAACTTGTGATACTTTGGCCAAAGATTTACAACATATTGTTCATGTTTATATTCCTAGATGGCATACTTGTCAAACAGAATACGTCCTTCACCCCACTTCATCTGTTATCTAGAATGGTCTTCCTTGACTCCTGTCAATCCACTTGTTCAAGGTTTAACCCTAACAAAGGTTAGCAACATACTTTAGTGTAGAGAACTACTCACAGTGACTAAGGGTACATAGACATACTCAATCGACCTAAGTCTATTGTATGTGTCTAGTTATCCTAAGTTGTTGTGAGTTTCCCCCAACACTAGATTATGCTTCTAACCTAACCTAGGGAATAACTATGATCAAGTTCGAGTTTATGTAGATCTAGATGATTAAACTCTGAAGGGTGTTGCAACATGTCAACTGCAACACAGTATCCCCATGAAGACCCAAGTCTTCATGAAGGTATTGTCCTGCAGTTGGCGTGTGCCAACATCTGACTGAGTTCATCCCATCTAGATGTACAAACCCAAGAAGGAAGTTAATTACTTAATTATTTTCCTTAATTTAAAGTTAATTACAACAGCCCTACTGAACCACTAGTTCATTAACCATTAGGGTTACAAGAAATAACTAAATTGTAATTGTTGTGTAGATACATCTGCCTCCAAACCCCTTTATGAAGATTTGTTTTTAATTCATTAACATTCTAATTTATGATTCATTTTCACAAATAGTTTCAAAATACTAACAATGATATTAACTTAATTAACTTATCCAAGTCTTAGCTTGTTTAAGTTTTGAATCAGATCCTTTTATAATAGACTTCATTAGGATGAAGTATACTATTATATATATATATATATATATTATTTTCATTTGTTTTATTTAGATTAAGGAATTAATCAAGAGGAAGCACATCTTCCTCTTTCCAAGATAACATTAGGATTTAATTCCAAAAGGTCTTAAATAGACTGCGTAACATTGTAGAATATTTGTTTTTCCTTTTCTAAATAAGAATTAAGGTTCATTTGGAATCTCGTAACATTTTACAAGTTATCATCATGATTCCATTTACCCATTAACATCATTTTAGTAAAACCATAGTGATTTAATTGAATGACCAATCCTGAATGTCAGCTTAATAAGTTGCATTAATAAGAGGATAGTATATCTAGTACCTTTATCCTCTATTTTGTTTTAAATCAACCTAAGAGGGTTCATTACAGATATATAATAAAAGAATAGAGATAATAATTATCATTACCATTCCCAAAAGATACAAAAAGATGACACATCAAGTAAAGATAAACCCACAATATTTTCCATCCATCAAAGTGGAATTCATACATTGCAAGTTCAAACACTTCTGGCATCTTTAGTGTCAAACAACATCAATAAGATCAATTAAAAATACAACTCTCCTTTCCAACAAATATATTTCAATAATAATTCATATTTCATCATAAAAGATCCAGTCTCTTTGGTAAAAAAAGTAACATCATAAAATATATTTTCTCCTTTTACCACTTACAAAGTCCATCTGCAAAAATTGCTAGCATGGGTCAGTTCATTTAACTGAGCATGATAAGCACTAAGCATTAAAATGATGTGCTTTTAACTAACTGTTTCATAAAGAGAACTCTACTTTTATGAAACAGTTAAAGCATTACAGAAAGACATATCATAAAGAAATACCAGTCACAAAAGAGAGAGAAATAAAGTGATAATTCATATCATTTTTAAGAGAATATCATGATATAATCATATTCAACTTTTTACTAGTGGTTACTTAAAAATAATTAAAGCATTAATCTAGATTAATAATATTTCTCCAAAATCACAACTAATTTTTCTTTATTGAATTTCATGAATCATATCTTAATCAAATTCATCTCAGCAGTAACTCACTTAATTTCATCCTAAAATATAAGCTTCCAAGCTAAATCGAACGTAGGATAAATTTAGGATTAACCAACAACATATTAGTAAAGAGTTTCTTATTTAAGAAATTTGTATCCTAAATTTAGATTCAACAACCAACCTAAGTTTAGAATCAGCATCAAACAAATTTGACAAAGGATGAATTCAATTTGACATGAAATTGGAACTAATAACACATTCACAATGAGGTATATAATTACCAATGTAATAGTCAAAGATAAGAGTGAAGGAGTTTAACAATCAACTACATATCTTACAATCCTTCCAATATATATTTTCCCTCTATAAGAGTCTTACTAATAATTTCCAACCTAACAACAGTATTCTTTAAAATAACCATTTAGCTTCCGCTATCTCATTCTAAGACAAATAGGTTTAATTCTTCAAGAAATTGCTAATGGAGGTATATGGTACAAACCAAACAGGTCAGATCCCTCCTTAGGAGTGATACAGGTGAAAGATGAAAGGAAAAAGGATAGATATTGTTCACTCTATATCCTAGCAAGGATGTAATAGAAAAGTATAGTCTCTACTATCCTCAATTGTAAAAATGAACTAAGGTTAGATCAAAATCAAGTTAGATAATATTTGTTTGAGAAAGATAAAACAAAGAACAACAATCATTTACCTTCCAAAGTTTAATGGGGTTAGTATTAAAATACCTTAACTACCATAGGCTACAAGTAACCATCACCTAACAAATACAGAGGAAAATGGAAATAGAATAGCCAAGGAGCAAGTCTTCCTAGTCTTTCATAACTCATAACAGAAAGTGGAGATAACATCAATAATGGTATAGATGAGGTCTCATTACTCACTCATTAAATAGAGGTACTCTTTCCTAAGATTGAAAAAAAAATGCAAACATAATTAATTTCCCAAGGAAAAGAAAACAATCAACCCCATACAATCATTGAAGCCCAATGCACTATTCAAACTTACAATCTATAACAACACTATAGCACAAAAACTACAATCCAAAATGATATTCCTTCTAAACAATAATTTCACCAATTCAAGAAGTTATCCAAGTTTCCAAATAAAGAAGATAGAGTAACATTTAAGTAATTTACCCTTTTTGAGAAATGATTTCCTTTTCAAGGAGATAACACAGTAAGCTTACCCATTCATTGACGGTGAACGAAAAAGGTGAGAGCAAGACTTAACAATCAAAACTTCCATTCAGTCCAACTTAGACCCATGTATATTCACAATGATCACTAAAACAGACAACTAGGACAGGAGTAATAAAACCGAACCAATATTCATATCCACAGAGAGACAAACGAAACGTTGACATGACCACAAATCTTGTGCACAAAGTCAAACTCAAAAGATATTTTAAACCCAAAAATGTTGAAGTCTATTTCCTTCCAATATTCATTCAAGCTTATACAGGAGTCGAGATATTCTACAGTTCAACATTATTTACCACAAGCTTATACAGTAGCAACTACATCTCTTATTTAAGTGAAAAGAATAAGATATACACAGACCAAGTTGAACCAAGAAGAACAAACCCAGACCACTTTTCCTCACACCAAAGAAGATGTAATTGAATTCAATAAAGTATTCCACAGATCACACAACAGGTTTAAACTAACAACCATGCCAAAAAGACACATTACACTTGAGGTGTTTCATTCCCAAAACAAGTTCAACATCAGATGATTACTATCAAGTTTTAACATAACTCAAACAGGCGTACAAAAGATTCAACATCATCTCAAGTCCAAATAGAAGTTAAGCATGATTCATTCATTTTTCCAACAAAGGAAGACAAAACCTAGAATGTATTTTCATCATAACAGTGAATCCATACAGAAGAATACAGTGAAAAATACAAGCATTGAAAGAAAAATAAAAAAAATCAAATAAAAACTCATTTGTTCCCCAAGAGTAGAGTTCTTTTAATGAAGACATTTAGGAAAAAGAAAAACAACTTAATGGGTAGAGCCTATCATACCTGATAGAGCTTCTTCGTGATTTGAAGAAGATTTCCCAGTCTGAGCCTCAACCACTTCTTTTTCTCCACTGCAAAATCAACCACCTCAACTCTTCTGCTTCTTCTTTTACTTCCACAGAGTCCAAAATAGCTCAAGAATGAAAAAATACCAGCAATATTTAAAATAGAACTACTGGTTCAAAGAACCGAAAAAACCCCATGCAGAGCCACAACTCCAAAATGAACTGAAGATCAAAACAACAATACCGAAAACCCACCATGCATTTTTCCTAGGAGGTTTCTTTCACCAAAAATGAAATCATTTAATGTGAAGGACATAAATTCCCTCCTATTTCTCCATGCCACCACCATCTATCTTTGGTGATGCCTTAATTTCAAATTTTGCATGCAATTTCCATTTAGTGGTGATGCCAACTAGGCATCCACTAAAATCCCAATGCCTCCACCAAAATTGGCAATCTGTAGCAATTAAAACCTAAATCAATTCCATTTAATGCCTTGAAAACCGATGCCACTGACCATACCAATTGCCAAGTAGTCCATAGGTACCCCTTAGGTTAGCAATAGTTGAAGATAGATTTTTATTAGGTTAGAAAATAAACCTTAGTTCCTAGGTAAGTATTATTTATATTAGGCTATATTTCATTTAAATAAACATAGCTCTCCCCAACTTAGGTTAGATATACCCTTAGACTAGGGTCAACCTTAGTGTTTATTATTAGGTCCAAGGTCCTTATACACTATTCAACATTTTAACATTAACAAGAAGACCCAGGCCTATCACTTAAAGCTTGTTGCTAAACAAGGATCCCTGAAGAAGAGTCCTTCACAATTATAAACAAAACAAGGCTCAGTCTAGCTTCACCTTCCATTTCTGAATGCCAAGACAACAAGACGAACAGGTAAGAAGAACTGAAGCATACCTTGGATCAATGGAATTGATCCAAGGTTTTGCTGTCAACACAAGATAAGTTATGACAAACAACAATACAAGTTCATAATATTTTTAAAAGTGAATTTAAGTTGTACAAAGAGATGAATGGCCTCATTTTCAAGTAAGCATAAATCACAACAAAGTGAACCTTTTCAACAAATAATGAATTATCCATTACAAACATGATTTCCAAAAGTCATAAGAGTACACCTTCCTAAGAAAAATCACATGTCAACGTTTGGAATGTCAAGAGTCAAATAGGGTCATCATGTGTCAACCACCATGGAACTCTCGTGGGTGGATATCTCTCTACAAGAGTAAAAAAATCGTGTTAGATCATCACAACACTGTAAAAATATCATCATACATCAATATAAAATGTAAAAATCACGTCTACATCACCTACAACAACGAACACCCACATATGAGGCATTTCTAATAATGTAGGTATGGATTATATATATTTATGTCAAGACCATATGGTTCAAGGGATAAATCGTACAATTCTAACCAAAGATCAAAACTGGACTATTTGGTCTGCTTTTGTCCATGTATGTATAAATTCAACAAAATTTAAAAATTTCCAAAAATGGGAAAATATACCCTATTTTCCATATAATTGGCATCATTAAATGCATGTACCAACTCAACCATCATTTGTGACTGAACAACATTAGCCACACAATCAAATCGTGTTCGTAAGACCTTTCTAGCTGTTGGCATTGTCGTAAACTCAAAGCTCGTATCACACTCAATTCCAATCACACAATGAAAATTACCTTTTACTTTTTTACTTTACTTATTATGCGTAGTAAATTTTTATTGGTTGCATTTACACTACCTTATTTATTACCTACTCAATCTAGTTAATTTGGTCCCTGGAACTGTGCAAGCCATATCTCGAGCTCTATTTTCTTATTTTACACGTCATTATAGACACAAAATGTATGCACTTGGGTACATTTTTTAGGTCCTAGAGCATATTATTATATACATGATTCCTAAGCAAGAAAACTAGTAATTGATAATGTCTTTTTGATATTTTGCTTTGTCTTTTATAATTTTATTGACCTTACACAACCTACAACCTAGTTGGTACTTGACTTATTTATCTTTTTTGGCCTCAGGCACTAGCGCCCATTTAGGACAGAAGCACCCAGGCACTCGTGTCCCTTCTGGGTTCTCTTGACCCTCTCTCACCTTTTCTCAACCTTTTGGGTCTCTTTTATCTTTTGGGCATCTTTTTCACTTATGGGTTGACCTTTTCGTTGTCAATCACGAAATTCAAACAAGGGAATCATATATATACATAGTTATAGCTATCAAATAAGAGGCCAAGCACTAGCATTATCTACTATCACCTAAGATTTCATCTAAAGGCACAAGAACATTACAAAGCATCCATGATCTATAAACTCTTCAACTTTGGAATTATCCACAGAATCACAATTAATCATTGTTGTTGTACTTTCTATTAGAAAATAATAGAGATAGCTAGTGAATGAATTATACTTGTGCTTAGAATCAACAATTTGCAGAAAGGAAAATAATATAGACTCATACACCAACAATTTTATCCTGGAAAACCTCCAAAGGAGGAAAAACTAGTCGGGAAGGGTAATTGCTCTTTCTTCCCACTTTTATTGGCCAATTCAATAATAAGTATAGAAATTACAATAAGTGTGAAAGATAAGTAGATAATATCTCACACTTCCTCCAAGTTACTTGCTTGCTCTATCTCAATTACTCCTTACTTCTACAAATCACAATTCCAACACTAAGAGCTTCTTACTCACTTGCTTCATGCTTCGATGCCTTTTTTCTCTTCCATAACATGCATTCATAGCCTTTCTCATGTTCTCTCGTGCACTGGAGAATGGGAAAGGTCATGCAAAAGAAGGGAATGGACACCCTTTGGAATTTTGTGATTGTTCGTGTCATATTTTATTTTTTGTCCGCAAGAGCTAGGACCGCCGCCCTGGTGGGGTGGTGGTTCTGTAACTGCCGCCTTGCATAGGGTGGCGGTCCTATCACTAAATAGACAAAACCTTCGTGTATCATTTTTTTCTTCTTTGTTTTGGCTAATTTGATAAAGTAGAGTCATTTTGGATCCCTATGGATTAATCCATCTAGCAAATTCACTCAAGGGATAAGCGTTGGATCACTCTACATACACAACATAGGAGGGGAAGTCCATTCTACTCCATTGCACACATTTTCATCATTGGAGCATTCTATATCTATCTCTCTATCTTAGTGCAACTTACACAAGGGATTCCTAGGGCATCATTACATACACTTTCACACAAAATTACATGGAGTCTAAAATGTAGTGCAATGCTTAATACTAAGTTCACTCTTCAGGTGACCACCAGGGTTAGTTTGACTCGTCATTCTACATCATTTTTATTAAATTTGATGTGGTTTGTGGTGCACGAAAGTGATCAGATCTTGACTATTCACACAAACACTAGTGCCTATAATAGACGTTAGCGCTAAGGCACTCCTGTCCTCCCTCAGGTGCTCCTACCCTACACATTCATGAGTTCTAAAACCTCTAGTGATATTTGACGACACTGCCCATAGTTTATTTCAATAGTTCCCCTGCCTAGATCACTCCCTGATTGCTCAGAAATCAGCTAAGTCACTTTATCTACTCCTCTTACTTAAGGTTTCACATTGTGCTTGTTTGTTTTCTTGTGTTTTACTGTATAAATTAGCATTTGTATTCATTTATTACAGTAATTACATTGAAGTCTCCTTGCATCAGTTACTTCAAATGCACCCACCTTGCAAATATGTTCTTCAAAAATCCCTAGACACTTTGTACCTCCCTAGAAATATACCGCCCACACAAGTAAGTTCCATTCTTCGATTGTCTCTTTGATGACCCTATTGGTCATGATACCACAATCCAATCAATCCATCTTACAAGTCAATTCAAGCTTTAAATTATTTATTTCAAGATAAATTTCAAGCTATGGAAACCACGATTACATCTCTCAAACTAAAATACAACATCTCAAGGCTGCTTCTCATGTCTGTGCTAGTTCTTCTTCTCCACTTCATTCTAATCCTATGTCTACTACATGTGCTCATATAAATGAATCCCAAATCTTACCTCTACCAACACCTCTCAAGTTTGATCTAAATGCTAAGCAACATGATATTCTTCCTGAGCTCATCAATCACCAATTGATCAACTTACCACCTACTCATTATTACCCTCCTTATTTTCTTTCCAAATACAAAGGTATCTCATTTTGCAATTATCACATACTTAATGGCCATAATGACAATGATTGCATATGCTTTAAAACAAAGAATTATGCACCTTGAGCATCAGGGTTTTATTTCATTTGCTGCACAACATTCTGCAACATGCTCATCTTGAATTACTAATCCCCATTGGGCTCCCAAATCTGATCCCTCTATGTCTAATGAACATCATGCCATAATTACTAATGTTCCTTCTTCAACAAGTCAAGAGCCTCCTATCTAACCTAATGTCATACCACCTTGAAAAATACTTACCCCATCACCTCCTCCTATTAAGTCCTCTACAATGTTACCGATTCCAATCAAGCAACCACCTTTAAAAATATTACCCCATCACCTCCTCCTATCAAGTCCTCTACAATGTTACCAATTCCAAAAGCAACCACCTAATAAAAATAATACCCCATCAATTCACCCTGTGATATCTAACCTCTTTAAACTTCCTGTGTCAACCAAAATCAAACCCTAGTCCTACTAAGCAACCTACCAACCATTTTGATGCAAATAATTTTTTATGAAACATTTAAAACCCTCACCATGGTACTGACCTCTTCTTACTTCATCACATAGATATCCATCACTAATCCACACTTGGGGGGCATCACTACTTTCTTCCCCTCTTCCATCACTCTCATTGTCACTAGTCAACTAATACTACACTTTTCACTTATGTATAATATTTCAAACTCCACACTCATGGTACACATATCTCTCTTACATTGTCCCATACGAGCACTCCATCATATGGTTCACACTTGACTGTTGGGGCTAACACTTATCAATGAACCTCGTATCCTATACACTTATTAGTCTACATACTCATGATACATCTTTCCTAACATCTACTATGATTCTTATCTCGTGCTTCATGCCTTATCTTTCTCAACATCCTACACCTTTGGTTCACATACATTGTACTATCATTACCTAATGATGTACTCTAGTGATATGGTTCACACTTGAATATTGAGGATACTTAATTGATCAATGAACCTCACATCATCTACAATTCATGCTCTATGCTTCATGATACATATTTTCTAGCATCTACTCTCACACAACACATTCATTTCCCAATGACACACTCTTGTTCTATGGTTCATTCTTGACTGTTGAGGGGGAATTTCTAAATGAACCTCATCTCATACACATCCATCTGGGGGAAACGTTGCTCCTATCATATTCACATCTTTCATATCACAACACCATCACACTTCACAAATTTTGCATATCTTGGTTGTATTTACTGTTGTTAGCTTATTCTACTTATATGTTACACTTTGTTTCCTATTCTAGACAGATTCTTAGTATGTCATTTTATTTTTTTATACACACATGCACACATTCACTTGGTATCTTGAGGTGAATATAGGACCTTTCACATATTCATACACGATGCATGATGCTCGACACAACTCTTTACCATAGTCCTGCCAAGGATCCTGGGGACATCTACTTTTGCTACTCGTATACTTCATGCATCACAGGTTCTATTGTCACATTATTTACTACTTCTCATTACTAGTCACTTTACTTTTCATTGATTTATACACACTTTTACATACTATTTATCTTTCTAACATGCTAATGGGTGCTTCATGTGTAGCATTTTCCTTGCAGGATCAATACAACCATGGCTATCTGTCACTATTTTTCTTTTTATTGTTTTATTGGATATGCCCTATATCCTATGTTTATTGATCATTGTATCTTTTGGCCTCTTGGCCCTGATTGTCTTGTGACATTATGAGAAATGTCCCATGTATGAAACCCACTTTTCATGGTCCATCTTGTCTTCACTTAGTTGCTTGTTACATTGTCTTCCATTGCATGTTATCTTATTTCTACTAACACTTGTTACTAGCCTAATTTATTTGCATGTGCCTTGGTTTCTACCATGCACATCCCTTACCCACTGTAGGTATCCACTTCAGATATGCATATCAGTATCATGGGTCCTCTCCTTTGGGCTGCATTCTCCTACAATCATCGCATGCACCCAAAACAAGGGGGCATCTATTGGGTGAAAAAATCACCCCTACAGTAGCTTAGAGCTTTAGTAACAGTGCAACATAGTACAAAATCAACACATGAACATAGTTACATATTGGCTTAGAATCAGACTTGGGTCTAAAAAATAGAGTAAATACTAGCACCCAAACCTAGATAGTAGTGGTGGGCACTTGTTTCCTCCCTGAGTGCTTGTGTAATGGGGAAAAATAGTCAATTTATCACTCCAACACAATTTCCAATAGTTTTCAGATCAGTTCTATAGTAGCAGGAACTTTCCTCCAGTTATAAAATTCATTTCTATCAGTTACAATTGAAATAATCAGAAAAATAGAAAGCAAATCAGGACATACCATCTGCAGTGGTGCTTATTCAGGAAGAGTCATGGAAGGAGAGAAAATCTAGACCTCTCTCCCCAACACTCTTCTCTTGGTGTGAGATTCACCCAAAAAACTTCACTCTTGGCGTGAGATCACCCAAAAAACTTGCTCTTGGCATGAGATCACCCAAAAACCTCACCATCGTGAGCACCCAAATCTCAGTAACTCCAAAAAAAACAAAATAGAAATTTTCTATCTCATACTCTCTTACATATCAGGTGCACACTTTCCTTTTACACACTTTTACATTTTTTACTTATACATGAATTACTCTAATTTTTCATACACAGAACTTTGACTACTCTATCACTCTTCTTTTATAGGTATTTGTCCTTAATACACAACAAGAAGCAACTCACATCATCTCATAGGTTTTAACACACTATGTTCACATACACTTCACCGCTAGGGTCTACTTCCCTTTTATAGTCTCCACGCTTCACATTGTGATCACTTCACATGCTTCAATTTTCCACTCGGCACTATGGACTACACTCTCTTAGATAACAAGGTATACATTTCTATCTACTTTATGCTATTGAGTATTCACTACACAACATAAAGTGGGGGAAAATGTAGACACAAAATCTATGCACTTGGGTATATTTATAGGTCCTAGAGCATACTAATATGTACATGATTCCTAAGCAAGAAAATTAGTGGTTGAGAACATATTTTAGCCCTTTTTCTTTGTCTCTTATACTTTATTGGCCTTACACATCCTACGACCTTATTGGTACTTGACTGATTTATCTTTTATGGCCTCAGACACTAGCGCCTACTTAGGACAGAAGCACCTAGGTGATCCCTCCTGGGTGCTCCTGACCCTTTCTCCCCTTTTTCTCACTCTTTTGGGTCTCTTTTACTTTTGGGACATCTTTTACACTTTTGGGTCAACCTTTCAGTTGTTCAATTAATGAAATTCAAACAAGGGAATCATATATATATATACATAGTTATAGCTCTCAAAAATAAGGGATAAACACTATCATTATCTATTATCACCTAATCTTGCATCCAAAGGAACAAATAACATTACAAGGAATTCATCTAGCACATTCACTCAAGGGACAAGGGATGCATCATTCTTGCATACACAACATAGGAGGGGAAGTTTATTTTATTCCATCTCACACACATTTATACATTTTATAGCATTCTAGATCTAGCTCATTATCATTGTGCAACTTGCACAAGGGCATCCTAGGACATCATTACACACACTTTCACACAGAACTACATGGAGTTTGAAGTAGCACTTGGTACTAAGTTCAATCTTTGGGTGACCCTGTTATGGGGTCAATATGATTCCACATATTACATCTTTATTTTTTAGGTTTGATGTGGTTTGTGGACATGTGCAGCTAGAAATTTATTTTCCAGGTTACATGTAAAATTCAGTGATATTAAGGCAAATCAGAGAAAAAAATAAGAGTCTAACAGTGAACCTCCTACTTACATAGAAGAGAATAGAACCAGAATATCTGGGTAGAAACTAGCACCTAAATCCAGTCACTAGTGTCCAGGGATCTCCTATCCTCCTGTGGGCACTCCTGTCCTACACATGGTTTTGAGTTCTAGAACCTCCAGTGAGCCTTGATGACACTACCTAGAGTCTATTTTAGTTCTATTTGTATGCCTAGATCACTTCTTAATTTCAAGAAATCAACTAAGTCACTCTATCTATCTCTTCTGTGCTTAGGGTTTCATATCATTTATTGCTTGTTATCTTGTCCATTTACCATATTATTAGCATTTTATATCATACCCTACAATAGTTACTCTAAAATTAGATATTCAATTAAATTTATATTATGTATTGTATATCACTTGTTCTTTCACACGATATCAAAAATTCTCATTATGCACTCCATAACCCCTATATGTTGCACTACAATATGCCTCAATATTGCTCATTTTGTTCACTTTCACATCAAGTAATCGTGTTCAACACTCTCCCTTTTTCCAAAATGGGGGGAACTATATGGCGTTGACTATGCAAGGTCATCCCCTCCGTCTTGTTCATCTCAAATCAACAAGTAAAGTACAATGGGTTAGCTATGCAAGGCTATCCTCACCTGTAAATAGGTAAACAAGTACAATGGGGTAGTTATGTGAGGTTATTCTCTCCCACGTGAAATTATATTCAAATTTAGCAAGATGATTATGTAAGTCCAATTTTTCTCACCCAAGGAAATGTAATCTCAACACCCAAGCATTCACTCATGATTACCCAAAACACACTAAGCACTAAATGCCACTATGTTTATTATGAATATAGGGCAATCCATAAATATTCAAACACAGTAAAAGTACCCACATCACAATATGCATCCATATAAATCATGGTGGGGGCAATGAGACATATTTCCCTTTCACCTTATATGGGATTTTAGCAAATTTTGAGACATGGATCCATCTACAATGGTGTGGTCCCATTATTAGGAAGCATTATTGGGGTAATATAAGTAGCCCTGTAACACTCTTCCCTTGGTGTTAGGAACATTCAAGTACCTCGTTATTAAAAAATCAAATAACCTTTTTGGGGTTTTGATCACCCCCAACCCTATTTGAATCTCCATGTTTGTAAACACTTCTCTCCACAAGTATGATATCCCCTCTTGATAACTAAAACACAAATCTCCTACATATTTGTATGGTTTATCCGATGACTCGCGTTGTTGACCATGACTTGTTGTTTTCTATCAACACACTTGTATGTTTCTTACTTCACCACTCTCATAGGTACGAATTTCTTTTCCTTTACACTAGTAAATTTTATTCATTAACATAAAGGCAGGGAAAATGTAGACACCAAAATCTGCACAAAATAATTATTACATAATTTTTTTTTAGTTTTTTATATACATGAGTTTCGAACAATGAAACAAGATCTTAGTGGCATTAGCGCATTGTTGATTTGTTCTTTTCTACTTGTTTGCATTTAAATTTAGATTATTTACCTCTTTGAATGGATTTTGAACCTTTTTAAAGAGATGCCTAGCAACTTGTTATTATTTACTTATATTTGAGCCTGGTCCAAGACTGTAGAGTAGGTTTAAAATTGTACCATACGGTCCTAATCATTATGTATGGTCCTGAGCCCTTTTGCTTTTCACTTACTTTTTATTCATGGGCCCATTTATCATTGTTTTATCTTTCAAATTAAATATTTTGGGTTGACCTTTCCCACCACCAAGTTCTTAATTTCAAGGTAACAACTCATATATCTGCATGTTTAACCTAAGCATTTATCATCTAACAATCACTAATCTACCAACCATTTATTAAATTAAGGAAGTACATACTACATTTGTATACTGCATACACAACATAGGAGGGAATAATTCTGAAGTTCTCATCTACACACAAGGGTTTCTATTGGGATGAAGTAACATAGCCTAGTATCAATGTTGAGGTATAAGGGTCAATCCAGGTCAAGGGATAGTTGCATGCACCTTTGCACAAAGCACTAGGAGAACTAAATTAAGTCTGAAATTCAATGTAGCATCCGACGATTCACAAACAGGGTGACCTTCGAGGTCAATCTAACTTAAACATATACATCTTTGTTATTAGACTTAATGTTTAGTTCAATGTATTATGGGGTACCTAGGGTTTGGTTTGTAGGTTTTTAAGTGCAACATCTAGGTTTCATGTCAACTTGAATATATCGAAGAGTGACAAAAAATGACATAGAATGACACTGAAATTGATAGAATCAAACTATTTCAAGGTCCAAAAATGTAGGATGGCTTCAAGAATGTACCCTACAGTATTGATCCCTTTAAGGTCTTGACCTTGTGATTTCACAGTTCAAGAAAGTGACTGTCACAAATTCCAAACACTACCCTTTCCCAGATTAGCCATTAACACATCTTGAATGTCTTTTGAATCATCTAAGCGACATCTTTCCATATTGTATGTACTTACAGTTGCATGAGCTTGATTGTATGATTGTTTGTTATAATTTAAGTTACAAATTTGAGTGCTTTCAATAGTGTAATCTTTGTTATATTGTTGTAAATATAAAACCTAATTCAATTCACCTACAAATTTAATTTACAGTTAAACAATTGTATATCAATAGAGAGTGAAGGGTTGGGAAAAGTACTAAGCTTTGTTGGAATCTGGAATCCAGGAGTTCCATCCTCACTAAGCCATTCACTGTAACTAGAAGCATACTCAAAGCTAGGGTTATCATCATAAAGAGAATTGAACATGTTATCATAAAATGGTGGAAGTTGGACAACATGATGAGCATGAGAAGAAATGGTCTCGTGAGAAAAAAATGTTGATAAATATTAGTTATAGAGGAGTAAGATTTATCGACATAACCATCATCCCCATCACAAGTGAAAGCAAACAAACTGGGGTATACCTTAGAGGGATCCTACTTTAGAAATCCACAAGTGTTTTGGGCTTGAGTAAAGGGATAATAACCCTTGTGGTTTTGAAAATCATGCTAACAATCCATAGCCTTTTTTAAGAAGAAACCCTAAGTTCCATAGTGTTTATATATCACAAGCCCTAACTATGTGATAGAAAATATAAATCATTAGCTAGGTTGCATGTTAAAAAATAGACTGGTTCATCAAAATGTATCAAACCTAAATTAATTTTAGATGATTAATTCACTTGAAATAATTAGGATTTATTACTATATTTTACATGCTATAGAATAATAAAATGTATACATGTTTACAATGGAAACTAAATTATTTGTAACCATTCCAAACTAATAGATAAATTGAAATAACTATAGGGGTTAGGAGAATGACTTAGATGGTCTTAGATTAGTTTCAAAGTGTGTCTCATCCAGAACTTGGAAATTGAGGGATTCTAGATGAACCTAGATCAATTATTCTTGATGAACTATAATTAGGCTTAATACGATACATGAGGTTAGGATTGAATCCCATAAATCGACCTTTCCTACTATCTTGGACCATAAGCTCTTCACAGTCTGATTTTTTCTAGGTTCCTTTGTTATCGCATGTTTCACATTTTTGTATGTTCAGATCCACTCATAACCATATATTTTACATTTGTACATGCAAGATTCTATGCCCTTGGTCATAGGAAATATATTAGGATATGTATAGCTAACATGTGGATAACATTATTTCCTAACATACCATATTGTATTTATTTATGCTCTCATATGCTTATCAGGCCAACATTGGTGCCTTACATAGTATGGTAGGGTATATATAGGAGGTAGTAAGTTGTATTTGGTCATCATATAGAGCACTTGAGTCTTATTGTATGGTTTGGAGGTTGCCCCCTCGAAGTGGCTAAGTCATTCTACTTCCATATCATGATCATTTATCTAAATTTTGGTATTCTTTGGCGTTACTTTTTTGCTAATATTCAGATATATCTAAGTAATCTTATTACAAGTGGTGTCATAGATTCTATCTTATCCAAAATAAATTCAAAACCCTAATTTTGAGGATTCATCTATATCTCTGAATAGGTGGTCAATTTTCCTACAAATTTTTAACTAAGGTGGAAAAACCAATCAAATAAGGTTCCATAATAATTTCAAGATTTTTTGACTTGATTGGCACATGTTATATCCATGTTAGGATTTTTCATAAATTCACTCCACAAGCCACAATTTTTAGAATTTTTCCAAGTTTACATTTTCAAAAAAAACTTTAAAAAAACAAAAGAGAGTTTATTCTTTGTATTTTTTGAATTAAAGCCAAAATAATTCTAAGATTGACCACTTAAATATTAGTTAAAGGGGTTTATTCTTGAAACCCTATTTTTTGTGCATCATGGGGATGTGGCCTTTCTACAAAAATGGAGAGATTGATGTGATGGAATGATGGGTCAAATTCAAGAAGAATTATTTTTCATCTCGACGAATATGGTTTTGGTCTTCATTTTAGCTTAGTAGTCTAACACAGAGGTGGGTTTATCAATTAAATCAAGAGCATTCAAATTGGTCTTAGGAGGAAATGGAACAAATTTTCTTAGCCAAGTGGAAAAAAGAAGAGGATGAGAAATAAAATAACAATGTTATGGAAGAAAAATAAAAAGAACAAGGAGAAGGATGAGGAGAAGAAGAAGAATCAACTATGGGTGATATAGATGGAGGGGAAGAGGATCAAGTTGAAGACAAAATAGAGGATAAGAGTTCAAATAGTGTATCTCCAAAGATAGAAGCTTCAATATTTTAGTTTGAAGAGTGCATTCATTGGAAACATAATATAAAGAAAGTTTAAGTGGATGGTAAGAAGATTCAATTTTTTGAATATTTGAAGCTCTTTATGTAGACACTTAAATTTGGTCATTTGCACTTTAGTAATCCTTGATTTGACTATACACTCTTACTATGATAAATACAACTTTTCCATCCTCGTTTAGCACTTTCCAAGGTCCATTGTTTAGTTTATTTATCCTTGCACACTGACATGTCCACACATCCTGAGAATACAATGTATAAAATCAATAGAAAGACATTAGTTTACTATCTCTAAAATTCATTTGGCATATTTCCTACTCCCAGCTAAGACCATACAGATTGGGAAGGACCATACATCTGATCTTGACCTACTTGTATGGTCTTGGACTAACATGTCTTCCAATTGCACTTTCAAATTGACATCTTTCTTTGAGTCTTATACTTGATTTGGTTTGGCTTTTATTAGATAAATCATATATGAAACATTATATAAGTAAGTAAACACTGCCTCATTTGTTAACCTAAAATCCTTAAGGCATTTTACTAGATCACTCACTTCATACACTTGCAAAAGGCATCCAAATCTCCCTAAATTTCACATTGTCGAATCTATAGTCATTAGGAAAACACCCACATCATGTCTAAAGATAGAAACTAGTTAAGCCATCTATATCATTTATCTAAAAGTTCTCAAACATCCTCCCTCCAAATATTTTGGTAAGAGCCAAGTCAAAGAAAACATGGTCAAAGTAATTTTCAAATTTGATTAATCTATCTAGATATCACATGCTACATGGCAAACGACGTGTGCTTTGAGGCCTCTTCAGAGTAGTGCCAATGTCAATAATGCACGGGGATGCTCACAACTCTTATAATATTTGTTTTACGAGACTCTTCATCCATGGTTATGGTTTGATATGATGATAAGTTCATTTAGAATTACTGGTTGCATTTGTGATAACTAAGGTTTGACAATGATAGATAAATCCAGGAAGATGAGAAACCCAAAAAGTTATAGAAGTTGATTCAAAACATGCCTAAAACCATACAGAAGGGTAAAACCTGTACGGTATGGTCCTGATAGTTTGGTACAATTCCATAACTCATTGAGTCATAGTCATAGTCCTAGTTGTGAAGGTCATTCAAGTTCAAATCTTCTAGTTTAATTATTACATAGTCCCAAATCTCTCCAAAAATCATATGAAATTACCTAAGTTCCTTCATTCATTTGTTGTGAGCTTTCAGTTACATGTTAGGTTGATCAATGTATGCATAATTCTTTCCATCTAATTTAAGTTGTAAATCTGAATTAGTATTTATATTGTAGCATATTTGTGTAGTCACTAAATCATGCAATTATTATGTACATCAAGCCTCTAAATAATTCATTTATATGTATGATTCCTAAGCAAGATAACTACTCGCTAACACCTCTTTACTTTACTTTGACATTGTGTTTAGCCTTTTAGTCTCTATTTCTTTTTGTTTCTTATTGACAACTTACTATCTTGCACACTAGTCAAAATCTTACTCTGATCTGATTTCACTATTTTATCTTTCTAACACCCTATACAAGACCATCTATTTAGGACAGGAGTGCTTGGGCACTATTATCCCCTTTAGGCACCTATGTCCTCTTTACCTCTTTTTTTCGGGTCTTTCGAATGTTTGTTTTTCCTTATTTTATTTTATCGCTCTTAGTTAGTATTTTTCTTGTTAATGACAAAAATTAAGCAAGGAAATCATATATAATATGTCTTATTTAACCTCGTTAGAAGGGAAATCGTTTAAGAGGCACATACTACTATAAAGAGCTAATATTTTCTATCTACTACATCAAGGACTACATTTTGGACTGCATACTTCACTACATAGTAGGGTTTATTCTAAATTTCATACCACACATTTACATTTGGGAAAAATTACTTGTAGCTTGGTATCTCTTTGTGCAATAGGCACTAGGGAATCTTAGCTCAAGGGACACTATTCTAATCACACACGTGTGTAAGAACTACATAGATTCTGAAATTTAGTGCAACACTCGATGAAAATCACATTGGGGTGACCATCGAGGTTTATTCGACTTAAGCATTTGTATTATTCTATTCATCTAATGTGTTCTTGATTATTGTGCAGGTATCTAGGTTTTATTTTGTAGGTTACATGTGTGACACAACAAATCTGATGCAACCAACAACGAATAAGGAGTGACACTAAGTAACATAGAAGGAACTAGATCGTGAGAACTTCCATAGAAATGAACACCCTTAACAGACACTAACGTTTGGGTGGCCATGTCCCCTTCTAAGTGCTCTTGTCCCTGAGATTTTCATTTTCCAAAATCAAACACAAAGCTAATACAGTCCATAATACACTCTTCTAGTCCATTCATCAGCCCAGAATCAGTCCAAACCTATGGTGAAAAGCTAAGTCATTCTCAAAACCCTATCCATCACTTTTGTTCACATTTCCTTTACATGATCTTGGTTGAATATTGTCATATATATTTAATCAGTAGTGTCCCTATCTTAGATTTAATTTCATTAAATCATTTGGTTAACTTGATCTCTTACATGCTCATTGTGGATCCCTCATTTCATGCCCATACCCATAGTGGTCATTTTGGATCTCAAACATATATCGAGCTTGCCCCATCCACTCAGAATCATCCTTCTCCCATGCCTGACCTCATCAACGACAACATTCTTAGAAATTCCAAGAAAATCCCTCTCGAAGACATTAAAGTATCCAATAGTGAACATTCCTATGATGAAGATACCAATGTTGATCAAGACTAATTGGATGCACTTACCAATTTATGGTCTATCATGCATGATAATCCAACTCATGTTCTGCATATCCTTGATTCTCTATTAGTTTCCCAACGTGCTTGTGATAATGTTACCCATAATAGTATGACTCGAACCTTAGCACTCTCTACTACTACTACTTTTTCTATCTGACTTTCTTCCACTCCTTCCAATCTTAGAGCATCCATTGTTCACATGACTATTCCTACCCCTTCTACTCATTACTCTTCTCCTCTCATTTCACACATTTAGCTTAACTCTTCTTCCAAAACCCAAGCTTTAAAGTCTCTTTATCATGATTTACAAGCACAAATCCATCATTTATAACAAGTTACTTCTTCTTCATTTGCATCCCTTGATTATTCACTTCTTCTTCATAGCCCTCTTGCACTTGAAGTGTATTCTTCTCCACTCCCTCCAAATTTTTCTTCACCAAAATTAATCTCTATTCGATGGCCATTGAGATCCTCAAGATCACCTCAATTTTTTTCATGTTGTTTTCCTAGATTATGCATGTGATGATACCCTGTTGACGAATTTATTTCCTAGGAGCTTACAAGATTATGCTTTATGACGGTTCTACAAATTTCCCTCACATTCTATTAAATCATTTACTACTCTTGATGATTTGTTTCTAGCTCATTTTTCTATGAATATTGGAATAAAGATACCTTTTGCACAAATGGCTAAATTTAAGCAAGGATATAATGAACATATTTGTGATTATGTATGGTTGTACAAGAACAATATTTCTAAAATGAGCAATGTATTAGCTGAATCTAAACTACAATATCTCTTTATTCAAAGTCGTTTGCCTCCTTTGCAAGAATGTGTGCTTTTTTATTTTTATCATTCCTTTGACCATATATTCCATACGTTGAAAACTTATGAGACCAATATCCTTTCTTTAGGAAAACTCAAATATGGTTCCAATACTTTTGATCGTTCCTCTTCTAAATTTCTAAGAAAGGCTCCCTTTCGACCCAAGCCTAATGATGCTAAACCTATTGTCAATGTTGTTTATCAACCTCCTAAGCTTCAACTCCAACCCACTCGGCATGTGTTTACTTAATTGCCTTATTCTCCACATATGTTGTTACCCCATCTCATTCAAAGCAATATGATTTATCTTCCACCTCCTCTCGAGTATGATCATAATAGGCCCCATGGTAGAAAGTTTGATGAGCATGCATGTTATGATTACCATAGATGCAATGACCATTCTAGTGATAAGTGTTTCAAGCTTTGTCGTTTGATCCAAGATGTCATTGACAATAATGATATCCAATTGCGTGAATCCACTACTCCCAAATCTACTAATGTTCAATGACCCATTGCCTAAGCATGACAAGTCAGCCCCTAAGTCCTCTTATAATCATACTTACCATGCAGTGCCTCCTTCTGCTTCTTTGGATCACCCCCTTGGATTTTTTATTCGTGCTATTGATTTCACATCACCCATTATCACGTTCATTGATGTTGATTTTCACACCTCATTATCCTCTCATAGATTACATATTGATTCTTTTGTTAGGCTCCATGCCATCAACAATTTTCGGGTACATCCTACATTCAAATACATTGCATGTTTATGATCTTTCTTTTTGTCCATTGGTTTCCCTTTATCTCGAATAACACACACATATCCTAATTCTTATGGCCATGTTATTCTACCCAACATTTTCAGGCATATTACTATTTTTATGCCATTTATTGTTGGATCTATTGTTACGCATTGTGATATTCTAATTTGGCTTTGGGTTGCAAAATTCGTGCCTTCTATTATACACTTGTGCCTTAAGTTTATCCATGAGAGACATCTTATCGCTATTTGAGGCATTCCACCAAGGACACCTTTGTCCTTGGCCCCTTCGAGTACCCCATATTTAGTTAGTCCTAGTGCATCCTCTCTTATCCACAATGACTCCTTAGCCTTGACACCTCCTATGGTATCTAGAGCCCTTGCTCCTCTCGTGGCACCTTTTGTGCATCCATATCAGTTTCCTTCAGGCATGGTTACTACTCATAGGCCTCATCACATCTATCAATCACATAGCCCACCTCATATGGGAAAATATTCACATAGATCACATGTTTCACATGCTCCATCTAGACATATTCCACTCTCTATTTCTACGCATGCTCATTTTAGCCCTATCTCGTATACTTGGGCTCATGCACTCTCCCATAACCATTGGATCCTAGACCATGTTCACATATGCACTTCTTTTACATCAGTTGATCGTGGGCCCTTTCCTATTACTCTCATTGCATAGATCATTTTGGCATTCAAACTTGGGGGCATCCTAATTCCCCCACACCACCCGATGACACACTCTTGTTCCTAGTTCATACTCAACTGTTGAGGGTTTATTCATATGGACCTCCCTTTACATGCACCACATGAGGGGAATCCTTATTCCTCCCTTCTCGTTGATTTTCTTTCACAAATATACATTGAAAAATAAAAAAATATTACAGTAGATCTTAATTGGATGCATTTTTCCTTGATTATATTGCTATATGTTGCACCTTTTTTTATCATGTTACTACGATTCATAGTTTTCTTTATCATTTTTCATACACACATGCACATTCACATGGTATCTTGAGGTGAATACAGGTCACTTACAGGTTGTTACACGATGTATGATGTCTACCCCTACCCATTATCAGTCCCACTGAGGTTGTTATGGGCTTATACTTATCTTCACTTGCTTTCATGTTCTATCATTTCTATATTTGACATTTTCCTTCCTATATTCAGATTTTATATTGTCACATACTATTTATCTTCCCTAACATGCTAATGGGTGCTTCGTGTGTAGAATTTACCTTGCATGACCCCTTCTAATCATGGTTATTTGATTTGTTTGTACTTTATTTGTCATTGTTTGCGATTTATGCCACGTGTTTGCTTGATTTCCTTACTTGCACAAGATTTTATGGCTCTGATTATCTTGTGACATCCCGAGTGGTGTCCCATGTATGTAACTAGATCCTTGTTGAGTCCTTATTTGTTTTTTTCCTTTATGCCTTTACTAGTTTTTATTTTTATATCCATTGCTTGTTTGTGAGTAACACTTGTATGCTAGCATTTTCCCCTTGTTTTGCTTGCGCCATGGTAACTATTATGCACAATCCTTCTTCCCCCTACAAATTCCTATGTCAGATGTGCATATCAGTATCAATCTTCTTAGCTTAGGCTCTGTTCGCATTTGTTCAAGTAACACACCCCAATCGAGTGGGGGCAAACATTGAGTGAACCTTTTCACCCTCCCAGCAGTTACAGACACGGTTACAGAAACATAGACATCAAGAACATAATAGAAATCATGTACATAACAAGTCCAAAAATTGACATCGTCACAAAATTCAACATGGACATAAGCACCTATATTAGACAAGAACGCTTGGGCGCTAATGTCTTACCTGGGAACTCCTGTCCTTGGGGTAAAAATAGTTATAGAGCAGTTTTAACAGTTACATAGTCACATTTTTCTCTAGTTTCAGTAGTTACATAGCCAATTTCAGATTGTAATCAATCACTAATAGGAACTAAATACTAATTCAAGAGCCCAAATGGGAACTAAATAAGGGAATGACATGTAATGCATATACAAGACATTAATATGCCTAGTGCTTTGTGTCACCCTAGGCAAGTTACAAATCGGGTTTTTGATCATTTGCAATGGCACTTATTCGTAGGGAAGTGTTAATGATTGGAGGGAAAAACATACTGCTCACCCAATACACTTTCTTTTAGTGGTGACATGATGCCTAAAGTTGAATTTTAGCATCACGACACTCAAATCCCTAGTTTGGTGATAGGACACCTAAATCCTTCATGTTATTCTAACCAACTCCTGAACATCGACTTTATAACTAGGAGAAAATTTCTATCCCTTTCGCTTTCAACACTCTAGGTGTACCCTAACCCCTTTATTTAGATTTTTAAATACACATTTCCCTTTTTACATATTTTCTAAGTTAAATTTCAATTATGTTTACCTAAAGCATTGACTATACTTGTTTTCTTTTGCATGTCCTATCCTATCCCAATGAAGACAAAGCATACAAGTAACCATGAATCAAATCTCAAACATGCTCTGGGAAAGGGAACTACATGCACAAATCACTATCATTGTACACATGTAAAGGTCACCCGTAGGATCCTTATCCTTCCCTCTCCTTAGAACTTCATAGTACACATCTTGCAATATTCCATTTGACATGCTACAATACTCATTCGACACACTATTTGGTACAATCCTCATTAGACTCTCCAAGGTATGATTTTTTGTTCTACTTTATGCTACCGAATCCTTTTTCACCAACATAAACTGGGGGAAAATTTAGTCACTAAATAATGCAATTACTATGTACATCTAGCCTCTGAATACCTGATTTATATGCATGATTACTAAGCACGAAAACTGTTCATTAACACCTCTTTACTTTACTTTGAGATTGTTTTTATTCTTTTCATCTCTATTGTTCGATGTTTCTGATTGACAACTTACAATTTTTCACACTAGCTGACATCTTACTTACCAACCCAAAATCAGTCCAGACCTACCATGGCAAGCTAAGTCATTCTCAAAACCCTATCTATCACTTTTTCTTGCATTTTCTTTATATGATCTTAATTGAATATTGTCATATATATTTAATCAACAATGTCTTTATCTTAGATTTAATTTTATTAAATCTATTTGTAATATTTGTAATGAATTCTAATTGAATTGACCTCAAGTTTAATTAAGGGTTAAACACTCTAGTCTAAAAAATATTTTTCCACTTTCACATACCTAACACATTTATGGCTTAGAGAATGTCATTGGACAAAATGTTTCAACCCAAATAGAGTTACCTGAGTTGGATAAAGAAGGCCAAATTATTTTGAAACAAGAGAAAATTCTTTATATGCATATTAAGAGGGTGAGGAAGAGAGTAATTACTAAGTATCTAATCAAGTAGAAGAATCAAGACAATGAAGTTATAACATGGGAGGAGAAAAATTTCATGTACCAAAATCCAAAGATAATCAACATTGAGGAATATGCTTATTTGAAGAAGCCCCTTGAAATGGTCAACATTGGGGACAATGTTGCTTTGAAGTGGAGGGGCATGTTATGTCGTTAGTTATAGGTCATATATCCGAATATGTATATCCAACATGTGGCTAACATTATCTCCTAACATGTCATATCATATTTATTTATGTTTTCTTATACATAGTAGGTCGTCATTGGTACTTTACGTAGTATAGTTGGGTATATATATATGGTAGTAAGTTGTAGTTGGTCATCATATTGAACACATGAGTCTTATTGTATAGTTTGGTAGTGGCCCCCTCAAAAGGGATAAGTGATTCTACTTGCATATTATGATTATTTATCTATATTATGGTGTTCTTTAGTGTTACAATGTTTCTAATATTTATATCTATTTAAGCAATTTCATCACACAAAACAAACCTAACTACCTGCATGATAATCAAACACTCGTTGAATCTAAAAATAAGAGATTCAAATACTTGAGTCAGAATGACCTTAACAGTCACATGATTTGTGACTCACCAAGCATTGCATTTTGTTTAAAACGCAATATGGTTCTCTTAATACGTTGTGCCAATGTGCATGCAAAGTAGAACCCTTGACCTAGTGTTGCCCTTGTGCTTCCACACCGATAGCAGGCTCTACTACTTTTTTACCATAAAACCCTTATGTGAAGATGTTAAGAAAATTTATGCCCTCCTATGTTGTGATGTGTAATATAAAGAATGTACTCTTGATTTCTTAGTCTTGTATTTCATAGATAGATAGGTGTTTGCTAGATGATAAATGCTTAAGGTAAACTTATATATATAAGAGTCTATCACTTTAAATTTGAATATCAGTGGCACTCAGATATGACCATAAAACTTAAATTGCAAAATAAAAAAAGGCGCAAAATAAACCCAATAGACAGAAAAAGGGTATATACCATACATCTTGGTCAAGCTCGTTGTTTGGTCTTGACCAATCTATACGGTTTTTGCCTAGTGCAAGAAAAATCCAAATAAATAATGAAAAATGTCAAATATGTTTATAACACAACATTAAAATATAAACAAATTTTATAAAGTCAACTATGGAGACAAAATAAAAAATATGTGAGTAAAATGACAAGGACTTCTTCTATTAAGTCTTAGTTTCATCGATCAAGATCCAGATACATAAATATTACCAAAAACATGATGTAATAATGATATCACACATGTTTAGTGTCTACAATAGCCTTCTGTATGTGAGATATTATTATAAGGCTGAACCCAGGAAGATGAAACAAAATATAGTCGATGATTTTGAGTAGCCAAGACTATACAAGTCGGCCATGATTGGATCTCACATCCTAACCTAGTTGTACAATTTTGGAAAGAAGGAGAAAGATGAAACATGAAATTTGGACACGCAACATAGAGTTTGTTTACCAATTTAATTATATAATATTTCTAGAATTGAAGACACGATAAAGCATAAAGATAAGCAAGTCACTGAAGAGCTAAATGGATGAACTAATTGGATTTTGAATGTGAGCATTTGTCTTAGTAACGGATCGTGATCAAACTTATCATTGTAAAAGGAAAAGTTACCAAATTTTAGTGTCTACAAAAAATCACAATGACAAGGTAGTTGGAAAGTTTATAAAAAGCTCATACTTAAATCAATTCATTGGACTTCTCCTCCTTTAAAGCATAGTGGTGGAAATAAATTTTAGTACATGAATGTTAGCATAGTTATTTATCTTATTTCATCTACTTACTAACATAACTCAATAATAATTTTTGATCTAAAAAAAACACAAACATTGATTTATAAAATACTATATTTCATAGTCGATCCAATATTTCCAAAAATTATGTCGATTATAGAAAAAGCACTCATGATCTAATTTAGCATGAGATTCAAGAGTGTAAATAGTATAAACTCCATATGAGTAATGAACAAAAACAAAGAGAATTTTTTGATTGAAACATCCCTTGAATCATTGTAATAAATATATTCTTAATTTATATCATCTTTTCTTAAAATTGACTTTTTTAAAGAGCTATGGAAGATGGAGCAAGGAAAGAAGTTGTTGTGGTAATTGGATCTTCTAGGAGCCATGAATTTTTTAACTTCTACATAGATACATGTGAGAGAAGAGTTGAAGAAAGAGCAGTAAGGTGATATGTGGAAGAGGAAAATAACACTAGTGGGGAGACAACATGTAGATCCAGATAAGAAAAGGATCGATGATGAAGTTAAATGGAGGATGAAGTTGAATGGAGGATTAAGGGCATGATGATGGAGAAAATGGAACAAAATTGGAATATGAATTTTATGGAAGAGAGGACATCAATGGAGGTGAAGGGGGTGCATGAGATAATACATTCCGACGCATAGTTAAAAATAAAGTTATCTTTACTAAGGATGTTGGGATTAGAGATAACTAGTATCTATGATGATATGGTTCTTTCGCTAGTCTTTAAGGTTTCTTCTATCCCGATCCCTAGATCTAAGGTTGATGAGAAGATGTTGTAAAATGAGATAATGGGTGAGCATGTCAAATATGAGGACTAGGGGATTCATTTTCAGGAGTGAGAAAATAAGAAATATTACGAAGTCTCAAATCTACAACTAATGGTAGATGATAACAATACTTCTATCATGGATTTGGACGTGTAGGCATTGAAGCTTGAATCCCCTAAAAAAAATTCCCCAAACCCTAGTTTATCCATGCTAGAAAAGAAGAAATGTTTTTTAATGCTCTATGTTGGTAGATAACACTTTGTGAGATTTGTAGCTAAGCATAGATAACAATTATCTTCTAGAGATGGCTTTGGGTTTGAAGTTACCGATGTTAGATCTGCTAATTTTTTGTTGTTGCAAACACTAGTTTAGACATAAAATAGTTTTCAAATTTGGAAGATTAGGAAGGAGAACATGGAGATCTATTCGAGGAAGGTAAGGAATGCTCTAGATTTGATGCAACAGGACTAATAATCTCATTGTTATATTGGAAAACTAAAAATTAGTTCCCCTCATGGTTCTGGTAGGACAATTTACCGTGAAAGGGTATGAATTTACTTCTATCGTACAATTTCAACTATCCAATGTGAGGAAAGAGGTCATTAAAGCTTATAGGAGGGGCATTAAGATAAAGAGGGAACTTGATAAAACTTATTAATGGGGGTGCTTTTGTATGGACTTGAACAAATCAACTGAATGTAGATTATATTTTACGCAAATTTGGAAAAATCGTAGGGGTAAAATACAATCAACAAACAGGAAAAAGTTCGTTTCAATCCATCTACCATGTTTTTGGATTCATTTTTTGTGTTTGTTATAAAACTTGGGTGACTTGTTTTGTTATTTTTATGGTGGAAGCTAGTGGTGAAAATTTAATTATGGATGAAGAATTTATTGCTAAATATTCTACAAAAATTGAAGTTGTAAATATATATGTAGCTATAAAAAATATGGTTTGAAAAGAAAAGTTTTGGTTTGCTATTTTTTGGATAGGGAAGGTGTTGATGATGATTGCTTAATAATGTGTCTTTAGTTCTGAGATCTCTTTTGATATTATTTGATGCGACAAAATATTTTGGGTTATGGCTTATTTTCCTTAAACATTGTTGATTTATGTCTCCTTTTCACAACAATTGTTGTCATAGGACTAGGTGCCTAAAAAGGATTGGTATGGATTCATTTGGTATAATTTTTAGAGATGTGGATATGATGTGAAAGGATAATTTTTTATGTAGAACAGATACGATGAGGAATTTATGGATCTATTTGGTAAGGGTTGGGGATGATCCGATGGAGGAGTTGTGGAGGTGAAATATATATATATATATATATATATATATATATATATATATATATATATATATATATGCAACTTGAGGGGATTTGTGTTGCGAAATAAATGTTAGTTTGGTTTATCTAAAAAAAAATGTGCTTTGGCTGCAAAAGACTACGTTGTGGAAGAGTTATTTAGATTGCATATTGCTACATATATTGGTTAGATTTCAACTGTAATGTTTGTCAAGTTACTGTGTATATATTTAGATCCTTCTGCACTACAGATGACTAGTTTTTGCTATTGAAGATCTATTTGGCTATGGAAGACTCGTTTGCTTGGTTTTACCAGGATTTGAGAAAAAATTTAGGTAAGATTTTATGAAGTTGGGTTGTTTTGTTACCTTTGTTGTAACATTGATATTGTAATGAATATCTTCGTGATGATTAATGAAAAGGGTGAGGGACCCACTAACCCTCTTTTTAATCGATCAAAATAAAAATAAAAAATGTAAGGTCTTATCTGAGATATCAAATCTAACTCCTATCAAATGTTGTTAGATAGCGTAAAATAGAGTTTGAGATAGAGATATGATTGTAAACACCTCTTTTTCACCCCTAGATGACCTACACACATTAATTTAATTATCATTGCCTATATTATTATCTCTATCCTAATTAACATGAAATTCACCTTCGTAAATCTTAATTTACCTATGTAAAACTTATTTACCCTCCCTTGACCACTCAGAACAATCTCAACCCATTTTAATTTCTTATCCTAACCCCCTAACCTCCTACAACTTGAATCTCCAACCTCCCATCGTTTCCTAAAAACCTAATAGCTTGGATTAAAAGTGGTTTCTACCATTTTTCATTATTCTTCTTGTTGGTTTAACCTTTGTGGTTAAATCAACGATGATATATGATTGTTGATTATTGTTACAGACACCGAAAATTCTATTTAAACAACCTTTGTCTCCCTTCTCCTATTAATCACAACTTGCATGCAAGAATGAATTATTGCCTTCATAGTTGACATCACCGCATTCAATAACATCAAGATATTACTACCAAGTTATTAGGATCTCCAAGGGCTCCGTTAGATCACCATTCAATCTCCTTGGAAGCCCCATTATCTCAATCTTATTATCAATATTATGTCTTGCATTCTATTTCACTTTGTTATTATTAATCTACACCAGTTATAGTCTATCAAATTGTCATCATCTCCATCCTGCGTAGGATTCTTGAATTATGTATCTAGTTCAATCATTTAGACCACGTATAGAATAATATTTATTCCCAGAGGGATCGTTTTTGACTTCCGATCGTCACCAATTGGTCCTTTGGCCTTTGCTTCTCCTATTTGGCCTTTTAAACAATCCCAAATCTTTATTTTCACAACTATAAATGCTTCTAAATTTCCTATAGATCATCTTTGCATTACCAAACCTCTATGTCCTTTATCAATATTTGTTTTATTTATCCTTTTATCACAGTAAACACTTTCCTACTTGATCGTCATCGATTGGTGTCCATAGCCCTTTGCTTTATCTTGGCTTCAAAAACATGTTTGAATTTTTTTTCCTATACTTAATCATCTCTAGGCTTTTCACAATATGTCCTAGTCCCAATCCTTTGTCTCTAGGTCATATCATTATCTGATTTATCAATTATTTTATCAAAAACAAATATTTTTTCTCTGATCACCGTCGATATGTGATTGCCACCAATCCCTGTCAATTATAACCATTTTAGTATATGTTATATTTATGAATATGATTTGATCTAACAAATTTTCTGTAAGCATGTCTATTCTATAGATGACTATTATAGGTCAATCTCATCAAATCACTAGCCTTTACAATCTTCTGATCATTCATCAAACCTTCGTGTGGAAGTATTTTAACATCCTCTATGAGCTTACCTTGTGTGGCATCGCCTTTACACCGAACTAGGAAGACATTAAGGAATAGTTCGAGATATTCCATGAGATACAAGAAGCAATTGAAGAATATTGGTACAATTACTTCAAAGACCTCAAAATCATCACCACCCTACCTTGGTTTGTTTATGAGGATGAATAGGACCTCCCTATCCATCTTGAATTTTAAACTATCTTTGTCATTTGTCTATCTTATTATCTTTATCAACACAACTTAATTGTATCAAAATGAGTTGACATCCTCCAAGGAACTTCCTTTGGATTCCTCACATCATCTTTTGTCGAGCAACTCATCACCATATTTATCTAATATCTTTTTTCTATCTATATTTATTTGTAGGTTTCTTCACTCGGTGAAAGGAGGAGAATTCTCACATTGTCTACTACCCATCATCCCGATAATGCAACTTTCGGCGCAAGTATCAGTAAACCTTGTTCATTTGAGTTTTAGGTATTTTCAGCATTTGATAGCATTGACACAAAAACCACCTATTACATCCTGGCACGCCTGGTGGGACGTCTTTGTCCCTTTTTATTTAGATTTCCATTTTAGTTTCCATTTCTTTTCTTGTTTATTTTATCATACTTTTCAACTTGGAGCACGTTTTTGTTGTTGCTATTGCTTAAATAATTAAAAGTCAAAAAATTAAATCTTATAAAGGGAAAAGGGATCATAGGTACGATTTCTATCATCTTTCTATTTTCAGCATTACATTTGTTTGTATGTCTTCATCAAATCAGCATTTCCTTTGGAATTTAAAACAAACACTCATTTTTCCTAATCATATAGTTCAATTGGGATTTTAAGGAATTGCATTCACTTAACTCCCTTCACACATAATGTAAACCACATCAAAACATAAGTCACATTTAAACATCCCTTCCCCTGTGGACCTACTTGGATTTCATCACTAAAAGGATAAGCTAACTTGGTGTTCTAGGTGAGTATTAAAAATCTAATGGGCAGTATATTAGCTACGCACCTAACACCCTTATCATTGCAGGACCATGAATTAAGGGGGTAAGACCCAATACCACACCTTGTACCAACACTAACACATATTTGGGCCACACTTACCTTTGGGTATATCGAGGACTCCATCCTTTAACATCACCTAAAACCAACCTTAGATTATTGTTTCTTAGTACCTTTCAAGCCATTTTTCACATTTTATATTTTCATAACTTAATAAAGATAATAAAAATTTCTCTTGTGTGAATTTTCCATGTTGTGCAAATCAACCATCTAGTTTCTTTTTTGTTGTAATGATAGTTCATTTATTTCATGGTCCTAACAAGACAACAATCTTATCTAGAAAAGTCTGACAACATGACTAATAGTTTCCAGCAGTCCCTAGAAAAGGTTTAGGCTCGCATTGATGACATTCCACGTCTACTTGACTAATGTCGATCATATTTGTCAACTCCAACAGTCAATCACAATAAAAAAAACCACACACTCTCCCAACAGTCAGTCAGCCACATCAAAAATCCCAGACCCATCTAGTCCCCATTTCTTTAATAGCGGTGATCTAGTATTCATAGAGATTTTGGATTCAAGCCTCATGGCTCTCAATGCCTACCTTGCTTCTTGAGGAGTTTTCCTCCAAGAACCCACACCTAAACAACATCCACCTACCTACTCTATTACTTTAGAATTTTCTCGGCTTGTCAACCCAAATCAAGAGTCGGTTGTCTAACAAATTCATTCTTATTCCACTGCTGGTGGACTAGAAACATCGATTCCCATGTCTTCAGTACCTTTCATCACTTTTGATCTTAATGTTGTTTCATCTCAAGATACAACCAATCAAAAGCCATCTTCCTCACCATATGTTTCATTGGGCTCATTATCATCACAAAACAATACAAAGACATCTCTTTCCACGTCTTCTAGTGTCTTGTCCACACCCCCTGTGAGCTCAGTCATAATTCCTAACCCAAATCCTCTTATCTCATCACAATAACCCACCTCTGTAGTCCAGAGTGTAGTCTTGTCCATCCCCATATATATACCCCTTATCAACACAATTTCCATTGCTAGTACACACCCTTCCTCACAACATGCATCGAATGTCCCTGTTTCATAAATTACATCTCAACATATACCACAACAATATCGACCCCTTATCCATGTTTCTATTCCATGACAACATATACCCCAGCAATCCCAACCATTAATAATACTTCCATCCTATCACAACATATACTACAACCCTCTCATCCTTTTACCCCCACTTTCATCCCATCGTATCACATACCTCAACCATCATAGCCTCTCATTAACACTTCAATCCCTATACAATATTAATATATTCAACCTTTGCAACCTCTAGTTTAACATCTGACATATAACATTCCCATGAGTCCTCTACTCTAACATAATATCCCTCTACAGTTATCCATTTTTCCCCCTAGGAAAAAATGGACAACAGGGTTTACAGGTTAAAATGGTTAACTTTGGTGTGTAAATTTTTTTGGCATACTTCCATGATGCCTTGGAACCAAAGGGATTTCCAGAATTTCATAATGTTAAGAAAGAAGGTTGGAAGCATGTAATAATGGTCCACATAGATGACTCGAGCTCAAACAACTCGACGAGCTAGTCAATATGATAAGAGCTAATTGTTTAAGGTGTTGTATTTTGGCTCTGGAGAGCTAGCTTGGAATTGAAGGTTTCAAGCCAATAAACGCTCATGCATCGAGTTTAAGCTTGATAATGAAAGGTGACCATGAGCAAGATTAACCTCAAGCTCAATGTCGAGTCACTTAAGCATGAGGTAATAATGAACATTGGCATGCATCTATGGGAACGAGAGCTCTAAGGAAGCTTGACACAACATTACAAAGATGAGCTAAGTCAGTATCTCTGAGAAACTTGCCATGGCAAGTCAAAAGATGGGTGTGAATTGTTAAATATCGAGTTAAGGATAACATGACTTATGTCAATTGGCTCATTTGAAGATCATATTGGGGAGTCATGGGATGGCTCGATCAATGTGAGCAAGCTCAACATGGTACCAGGGGCTCAGGTTAGAACATCTACGAAGTGCCAAAATTGAGCTTATGTGCAATGCTCAACTAATGGACAGCTCAAGTAGGGAGGATGAGGAGCTCATTTCATTCAAGTATAAGATAGCTCATGAAGAGATCAGTGTTCATGGAGATCATTGGAATCAAACACCTCGAGCTATGGCAAGAGTGTGACTAAACGAATCGGTGCGTAAAGATCTATTTTGACGGTTGAGTTGATAACTAGTGGCTCGGCCAATCAAAATGAAACTAGTAAGGGTTGAAACATTCAAGCTACTTGGGTCGAGCTTGACATTGATGAGATGCAGAGGTTATAAGTCAACACAGGAGCCAAACTGACATACATGTGCTTGGAGTAGATACAAGAAGGTTGGGTTGCATGAAATTTGTGTCAGCGTAGCAGGTTGGGATGGTACATTCAAGCCCAGTGGATGCTAACTCGAAAAGGGAGCAATGGTGGAGCTCAGCACTGAGTAAATGGTTAGCTCACTGCATCATGCAAGGAGATATTTAGTGAGCCAATACGATGGATGAGTGGGAGACTTGCGATGTTACTCATCATAATTAACCTGGGTCAAGAATAAGTAATGGTGAGTTGAGATTACAAGCAAGACTAGATTGGGATATAAGGATTGAAATGGACGAGCTCGATTGGGTAGTTGACTGAGCAATCAATCCGCATTTGAAGAACACAACTCAAAAGACCGAGTTTACGGGTGTTTGGAGTTAAGTGTATTCATAGAGGCATTTCAATTTTAAGCTTGAGGCTTTGTGTTCATGATGCATGTAGGTAGCTTGGAAATTTAGGATGGCTCGATTTGGAGTATGAAGTAAGACAATAGCAGTGGGATCGGTCGACGAGTCTCAACCTGAGTCAAGTCGAGTTCACATGTAGGCTAAGAGCTCCAAGCTAATACAGTTTGCAAGCATGGTCAAGTTCAGGTATAAAAAGAAATAAAATTTGCAATGTCGACATTCATTGGAAAAAGGATCTCAGTGGATGATTGGATCGAGACACAAGTGAGGGGATCGTAGAAAGTCAACCGATCTCAATGAAATTTTGTTCGGGAATGTTAAATGGTGGAAGAGTTTCCAGCTTCCAACGGCGAGCCTGTGGAAATGAGGTAGATGAATTCAGATTGAGCATGAAGACTTTGGGAAATGCGAGTTGTAAGTCATTCAATGAGGCACGAATAGCTCAAATTCATGTGAAATGGTGACATAGAAGTGGTAAGAGCTCAAGTCGAGTTGTGTCAATTCTTACATGAGTTGTAATAAACGGGCTAAATCGTAAGGGGAAAACCCAAGTCTGCCTATATAAGGGCGAGCTATAGTGATTCATCAGAGGTGCATAGCTAATAAAATTAGGATATAGGTCGACACGACAGCATTTGAAAGGACAAGCTCATAGGTGATCTCATTCTGGTTGCGCTTGGAGTTATGGCTGGCTTGGCTAACTAATAGGTGAACTCGGGTATGTTATTAATGCGTGGAAGAAGTGCACATGTGATATTGAACTCAAATAAATAGCCAAAGGAGCCAAACAACATAGCATGATTTTAGATTTTAGATATAGCTCGTTTCATGCTTTTAGAATTTTTTGGTTCAAAACTCGCTTAAAGTGAGTTAACAAATTTGAGGGTAAAGTTATGAACCCTAACTCTAAAATTCAGAGTTTAGGTGTTCAAGTTTTTGGGGGCTCAGAGGTTTCGAGGTGTTTTGAGCTCGTTGTGTGTGGGGAGTTTTAGTTTTTGAAACCCAAAAATGTGTGCTTAGTCAAACTTCAAAGTCTGAGATCATAGTGGTTGATGTGACATTCGATGAGAAGTTCGAGCCTTTCGGGGTGGTTGGCAAGTCAATACCAAGTTACTCAGTAAATATGCATGTTCTGTGTGTTGTGTCGATCAAAGGGTGACTCAATATGGTGGTGTCGATGTGTTCTCAAGAAATTATGTGGGGGACAATCGTGGCATAAGTCAAGTACTGGCTCGACATAGTAAAAATGAGTCAGTAGTGTATATGGTGGAAACATAGAATATTGAGCCAATTGTCAAGCCATTATGAGGGTGTCCAACTAAAAGCTAGAGGTAAAATGAATGCATCATGTGATGAACTGACATGGTAGTCAAGCAGATGGAGCCAATGTTAGTGAGGGTTGTGGAAGCACTAACATAATGTAAATGTTGACTACTTCGACTATTCAATGCACTCGAAAGCAAACAACTCTGAGTGGAATAAAATGGGAGATGGAAACTTGACTTGGTTGAGTCATTTCAAAATAGTGATTGATTTGACCCCCATCACATAAAAATTAAACCTTAATCATAGAAATGAATGGACCATAATGCTCGGGAATACAAACAACAATTTTTACTTGGGAAGCCATAACTTCCTCCCTGGTTACCCATTTTCCACAAAATTATAGTCGTTGGAATTGGGAGAACGAGAGTTATGCCATGGAATCATCATGAGATGGATTTTCGGAGGGTTCAATGTTACACAAGCTGAAATAATTATCATTCCATGAATAGTGCCTGGGATTGGAAGCGTAATTAATGAAGTAAGCATGGCTGACTTGTTCAACTATATTCTTGCCTAGATTATAGGGTTTCTCCTTCTTTCTCTCACCACTTAGCAAGTGTTATAAAATGTAAAGGGATGATTATTTTAAAGGAGTTAGACATTTTCCAAGCTTCCTCTCTCTTCACAAGCTGAGTTATTGTGAATTTGTAGGTTCATAGGCCTTTCTTCCAAGAATTGTAATGACAACTTCTGCGTCATTTTGTTGTAATGATGCATTGTGCAAGTGCTTAGAGAAATAAAATATGTTTTGTGACTAAATTTTGTCCTTGCATCATTTTTCTTCTGTATTATGGATCTTTCATGTCTATAGGTACACTATGCAACTTTGATTTCCATTGCAAGTTTTGAAAGTTATTGTGCTTATTCAAGGAATGAAGTATTGTATGCGGTTTGGTTTGTAATGCGCGTTCATTCTTCCCATGTTCATTTTTCTTCATTGGCAAGATAGAATTTTGTCTAGCAAAAACCTTTCTTGGTGCATCACCACTTCTAATTTAGGTTTTATTTCTTGCAAATCTCTCTCCCTAATCCCCTTGAAATGTTAGTATAGGTCTAGGTAGTTGTTTTTATTGCATTAGGAGTAGTGTAGTGCTTAGTTTAGGAAGAGGAAGTTGGCCTTCTCCGGAGGTTCACCTCGAGCCCAAGTACCATAGTTTGAGAGGTGATCCCATGTTGCCCAATCACACTGAATGTCGTGTTCACCTTCAGGCCATTCGGGGGGTGCAGTTATTTGGTGATAATAGGTTTTGGCACACCCGGTGGGACAGTAGTGTAACATCTCAAATTTCTTGTAGGTTAAATTAACTACGGTTAAGTCTAAACAGGATTAGATGAGATCATCATTAAGTATAAAATTTCATTTGACTCATCAGCTTCTGCTACGGGGCATGGCATTGCGGAATAAATAACCCTGCAGGGCCGCACCCACCTTGATGATCCTTCCTAAAACATGACTAGGCCTTAATCATAGCTTTACGAGAATATTCGAATTACTATTATTTACAGACTTGGTGATTTTTTCATTTGTTTGAATATTTTATATAGAACATGGGAATTCGATTAATTATTACAATAACATATTGTTGGCAATATGTGGACTTATATTATGATGATTAATTTTACCATTAAAGTTAGGTATCAATTAAAATTAAAATTAAAATTAAATGCATTTTTAATTTGTGAAATTATATATTTAAATACTAAAAGGATTTGGCATGTAAATCAAAAGTTAAAAAGTATAATAATAATAATATTTTAATATTTAAAATCTGAGAGTTTTAAAAAGGGACACGCCTTCATTTGACACCAAGTATGTGGCATCACGACGTGCATTGAAGCATGAAGTAACACTTGGAAGCCCGAAAATTCTCCATTTTAGTATAGTTTCTTCATTATGATTTCTTTTTTTCTCCTTTGTTTGCTTTCATTTTTCTCTTCAGGAATACATGCGTGAGTCTTGGAGGAAAGAACGATTCAACTTGGTGGAGCGAAAAGAGTAAGAGGTTGTTGATTTTGGGTTTACTTCAGGCATGAATATCTTCTGCTTTCTCTGCAACATTATTTGTAAATAATGAGGAAATATGCATTATGTTTTAAATGGCAATTAAATGAATTTGTGGACAGCTTTTGATTTAATTACTTGGAAATGAAATCTAAAAAGGAAATTGATGGATTATGTATTCTCCTAAGTTTCCTTTGCATGGTTTTAGCTAAATCTAGAAAAAAACGCAAATGGGTGTTCCTAATCAATTTCTATTTTATTTAATTTTCTATTTAAATTTGATTTCTGGAAACCCGAATCGATTTTTGCCTTTGGGTTTTATTACAGTCAACAATAATTTATTTGTATGAACAAAGTGATTTCTGGGTATTGTGAAAAATGTTTTTTCTAGGTATTTCATCATTTTGCCTGATATATTTACTTCTGGATTTCAATAATTTCTAAATAGAAAAGAAATTAATGCTAGAATGAACTGATTTGGATATGTATAAGTTGATTTTCCTGTAGGTATAGTTTTATTACGTGATTGAAAAAAATAAATTAGTGTTAACAGTCTATGTAAGATGACTTAGTTTTTCTCAAAGGATTTCGTTACTAGAAGTGTTAGAAACGTATGGTTGTTATTCTATGCAAATAGACTTCAAAATTATCATCCTATGGTATGTGGGTCAATTTGTTTTGTTGATCTATCGACTACCTGAAAGAACATGTTAAAATGATTTAATAGAGGTGTTTTTACACTGTTTAGTTGGATTGTTCATGTATGTATGTATGTATGTATGTATTTTGATTGTTTGAAATAAAGTTATTGTGCGTTTAATAGAGTTGTTCATTACCTAGAGGGAATATGTCTAATTGGTATTTAGAAATGATGATTTCAAATTGTTTTGTTAAGTTGTTCGTTGATTTGAAGGTAAGAAAAATAATAGTTGAATCTGTACCATGTGAAGCATAAATTGCTTGTGGTTAAAACAGAATTCAGATGTTGAATGATTATGGTTTGATTATGTCTTAATTCTTGTGATTAGAGTGAAACATGATTGCTGGAATAGAAATTGGTTGTTCTATTGGTGTACATTTATAATTGTATCTTGATGTAGAACAAGTAATAATACATTCTCCGTTGTATTACCATGCGGTTGTTGATAAAATAACTTGTATATCGTTTCATATTTTATTAAATAATTACATCAAAAATTGGAGTTAATATTCATGCCAGTTCATTTTGAACTGACAACATATCACTACTCCAATCTTACAGGACAATTAGCCATCACGTTCAGATGAACGGAAACTTATGTCTTGTGAAGTTAATCGTAGCATGGATCTAAATGAGTTAATTTGTACAAGGATGATATTCCAGAATTTTGACTAAATTTGTTGGGATCTTGGACCCATTATTAATATTCAAAGCTCACTATGAGAAAGTTACCATAATAGTTATATATTTCACCTTAACAGCATATGTAATTTATGATTTTAATAAAGAGATGATTACCTTGTATGAAAGAATATCTCCATATGAGCAATGATAAATATTAGAAGTAAGAAATCTTACTTATCATAAATTGATATACTTATTTATTTGATATTTGTCAATATATGAAGCCAATAATTGGGCAATTATTGTAACAATCAATTGTCTTTAATTTCTAAATTAAATAAGCTATTTAGTGGCATAACGAAGGAATAATTAAATGTACATGTTTTAATATATTTAATTCGGCCTTTCGGTAAACTTGGTATTAATATGATAATATTGTAAATCTTGTTGTATAAAGAATGGAAGAGTATCATTGTAAAAGGTAATTTAAGGTTAAAGAAACCAAGCATCTGGAAAAGAGAAACTAGATGGGAAGATAAATGGATGAAAAAATCCATTAGTCATATTAAGGGATAAGTACATGCGAAATGTTGAAATGGATTCATATCAGCGTAACGAGTGTACTTATCTCATGATGATCCTAGTTGGCCTTTGGTATATATCTCAATATAAACTCTTGCAAGATAGGTTAAAGTGGAAATAAATTAAATACAAACTATAAGATCTAGATAGATGTGAAAGGGATAGTTGTGAGGTGGCGGAAGACTTAAACTCATAAGACTAGTGTGTTGTCTTGAGTTTTGTTGTAACCTGCACGGCGGAAAACTTTGGCCAAAGTATTGCATTGATGATTGTGCATTGTCTGATCACCTAGTCCTCCAATTAAACTAAAATTGCCAATAACCTGTTCATGGGAGGTTGAACACTGAAGATGAGGTAGGCAATGGTCGGATACTGTAATATGAAGTCGGAAAACTAGCTTCGTGGTAGACCCAAGGAATTTCACATAGTTCCCATGACCTTAAATAAAAAAGAAAAAAGGTTGAGCCGAAATGCTAATAAGCATTGTCACTCTAAGAAGTGGCGAAGGGAGATCGTGGAGATCTGGATACACCCTTCTCAGTTGCATATGGCTTACACAAATATTATCAGATAGATCAAAAGAATAAATTTAATTTAAAGAATTTGATTAAATAAATCTTTATGAATGCAGCTACGTAATCTATTTTTAAGTATGTTTAAAAATATATATATATCCCCATTTTCCAGTTCTAGTAATTTTGAGTGTTACATTTTGTTATCAAAGCCAAAGGCTCAGACACTTGGACATTAGTGGGACATATGTTCTAATAAAAAGTATCCTTTTTTTATAAAAACATGAAACTTTGGCTAGGCCGGCAACAAGAGCTAATATGGCGAGTGACAATGGGGTAACTATTGGTGACGTGCCAGATAATACGGCTGCTAAGTTAGAAGAAATCCTCAACCTTTTGAATGACACCCAAAACCGAGTTGTTGCCTTAGAACAACAATGTCAGGGTGATGAAGAGAATTAGGATCATAGGGGTGATGAGTAATATGATGATCAACTTGAGCACTTGAATGAAAGGGTAAATAAGAAAGCAAGGCTAGTTGTTGAGTTAGCGAGGGACATTAAAACAATAACTCCACCTAAATTTGATGGTACCACTCTTGGAGATGGCGCTGAAAATTGGCTATCTGAAATGGAAAAGTATTTTGAGATTAGGGACTTTTTAGAGGAGACAAAAGCAGTATGGGGAGCCTATCAATTGTCCCGTGAAGCATCTTCCTAGTGGGATAACCAGAAAATGGAATTAGGAATTGATTCTTGTATGATCACGTGGGAGCAATTCAAGGCCCATTTCCATCAAAGATGGCTACCTCAGCTATACTTTGACCAAAAGATGGCAGAATTCCAAAATCTGACTCAAGGAAAGTACTCAGTTACAAAATATTGGGAACGTTTCACTTGATTGTTGAAATATGTTCCTATGTATCAAAGGATGAGAAGTTTAGAGTAAAAAAATTTATAATGGGATTGAATCCTAGCATTGGTGGTGAAGTAGATGTTCATGGACCTACTTCGATGGAAATAGTATTTGAAAAAGCTATCAAGCAAGAACAAAAGTTGTGAAGTATTTATACCTCTAAAGAGGAAAATAGAAGGAAATATAGCAGTTTTCAAACACCAACCACAAGTAAATCAACATGGAAAAAGGGAAACAACAAGTTCAGGCCTGTCAATAAAAGAGGAATAGTGGGTAGAACTATTGTGAATAATAAAAATAATGGGCAACAAGGAACAAATTTCAGCCAGAATAAGGTTGAGAGAAAAGGACCTCTGGGTGGATGTTTTAAGTGTGGTGGCGATCATTTCGCTAACAACTGTCTGCAAAGAGGACAATGGAATAACCAGCAGAAGGGATCTACTATAGTAAATAAAGAGGGGCAACAACATAAGATTTATGCTACAATCCATAATAAGCAAGTAGAAAAGCAAGTGACTCCCATTGAAACCTTAGGTAAGCTTTTTAGAGAACCTGTTTCTATTTTATTTGATTCCAGTTCAACATAATGTTTTGTTTCATCTAAAATAGCTGATAAACTCAAAATAAGAGTTGGGTACATGGAACACACTTGGACTGTACAGTATGGAAATAATGTTGTACATAGAGTAAAGCAGTGTTTGTTTGAGGCGCCACTAGAATTACTTGAGTTCACAACAAGATTAAATTGGTATGTGGCGCCTCTTGGATCCTCTGATGTTGTCATAGGTATAAATTGGTTAAGTCAACATAATATAACCTTGGATTTCTTAGGAAAATGTGTAACCTGCTATGATGATCAACAGAAAACAATGAGTGTTCAGGGTGTTAAAAGAGAGTTTTTCACTAGGCAGATTTCTGCCATGCAGCTAAAAAAGGAAAAGTGAAAGGGCTGCCATCTATATGCTGTAAAAATAACAAATTCGGGATAGGAAATTGAACCTAAAATTGAAGCATTTCCCATTCTAAGGGAATTTAGAGATGTGTTTCCAAATGAGTTACCCGGACTTCCACCTAAGCATGAATTTGACTTCACAATAGAGGTCAAACCAGCAACAGAACCAATTTCCAAGGCACCGTACAGAATGACAACAACTGAATTAGTTGAATTGAAAGCTCAGTTACATGAGTTGTTGTCCTTGGGTCTGATTAGACCAAGTATATCACCATGGGCTACACTGGTAATCTTCATGAAAAAGAAGGATGGGACCCTCAGACTTTGTATTGATTACCGAATGCTCAACAAGGTAACAGTGAAGAATTGGTATCCGCTGCCCCGAATTGATCATCTATTTGATCAAATGGGGGGCGCAAAAGTGTTTTCCAAGATAGATCTCAGATTTGGTTATCATCAACTGCAAATCAAGGATGAAGATATCCATAAAACTACTTTTAGAATAAGGTATGGGCATTACGAGTTTACAATTTTTCCCTTTGGATTAACAAATGCACCTGCTGCTTTCATGAACTTGGCAAACAACGTGTTTAGGGAATACTTAGACCAATTTTTACTTGTCTTTCTTGATGATATATTAATATAATCCAAGAATGAGGAAGAACATGATGAACATTTAAGGATTGTGCTGGGAATTCTCAGAAAACATAAATTATATGGAAAATTATCTAAGTGTGCTTTCTATCAATGCAAAGTACAATACTTAGGCCACATAATAAATAAAGAGGGAATCTTGGTGGACCCTCCAAAGATTAGTGCCATCGTGGAATGGCCAGCACCAAAGGATGTGCATGAAGTGAGAAGTTTTATGGGTCTAGCAGGCTATTATCAGAAGTTCGTAAAGGACTTTTCTAAGTTAGCGGGACCTATCACTTCTTTGCAAAAGAAGGGTAAGAATTTTTTTAGGACATCAAGTGTGAAGAAGCCTTTAAGGAGTTACAAGGTAGACTCACAAGTGCTCTGGTGTTGAAGATTCCAAATCCAAATGGGAATTTCTTAATGGTAATCGATGCTTCAGGGGAAGGTTTGGGCAGAGTACTACTACAAGATGGGCATGTGGTAGCATTTGAAAGTAGGAAGTTGAGGGTGCATGAAGTAAATTATGCACCACATGATCTTGAGCTTGTTGCAATTGTTCATGTGTTGCAGGTATGGAGGCACTATTTGCTTGGAAAACCTTTTGAACTCAAAACAGATCATCTTGGGCTGAAATACATCTTTACATAGCCCAATTTAAATGCAAGGCAATGAAGATGGCTGGAGTTCATAGAAAATTATGACTTTGATATAAATTACATTAAAGGAAAAGAGAATAGGGTGGTTGATGCCTTAAGTCACAGAAAGTATATTGCTGCTATAATTACATTAAGAACCGAATTCAAAGATGAAGTCAAAAATGAGTTAACAAATGACCCCTACTACAATCATGTTAAAACAGCTTTAGAAAAAGATCCGAGGGACAAAAGGTATGATGGTTTCAAGCTGGAAACAGATGGGATTCTGCATTATAACAGCATAATATATGTACCAAAGGGTAAAGAACTCAGAAGTAAAGTTATGAGAGAATTTCATGGTGTTCCCTATTCAGGACATCCAGGAGTAACAAAAATGATGGTGAACATCAAAAAGTAATACTCCTGGAAAAAGATGAAAAGTGATGTGAGTCTTTATGTCTCACAATGCCTGGAATGTCAGCAAGTAAAGGCTGAACATTCACATCTAGCAGGATTATTATATCCTCACAATGTACCAGAATATAAGTGGTAAGTTATAAGTATGGATTTTGTCTAAGGTCTACCTATGTCCCAAAATAAACATGATGTTATACTCGTAGTTATAGACAAGTTAACTAAAGTGGAACATTTTATAACAAGTAATTTAAAGGATAATTCATCCATAGTGGAAAAAAGGTTTGTTCAAGAAGTTTTTCGATTACATGGAGTTCTAGAAATAATAATTTCAAACAGGGACTCAAGGATAACTTTTAGATTTTGGCAGATATTGTATGCTTCCTTAGGGACAAAACTGAACATAAGTTTTGCCTGTCGTCCTGAAACTGGTGGTCAAACTGAAAGAGTAAATCAAGTGTTAGAAGATTTACTAAGAATGTATTGCATGGATCAGCAATATAAATGGGAAGAGTATCTTCCCTTGATTGAATTTTCCTATAATAACACCTACCATTCTTCCATTCAGATGGCTCCTTTTGAGGCCTTATATGGTCGTAGGTGTAGAACACCCATAAGTTGGGATAATCCTGAAGATAGAGTACTAATTGGACCTGAAATGCTGTCGGAAATGGAAAAATAGGTTAAATTAATCCATGAAAGATTGAAAGAGGCTACAAATAGACAGAAAAGTTATGCAGATTTAAAAAGAATTAACATAAAATTTAACGTGGGAGATAAATTTTTTCTTAGGGTCAAACCTAAAAAGAGTTCCATTTCATTTGGCAAATCATCCAAACTATCTCCTAGGTTTGTAGGACCATTTGAAGTCCTAGAGGTCGTTGCACCAGTAGCTTACAAGCTAGCACTGCCTCCCGCTCTATCCAAGATGCACAATGTATTTCATGTATCCTTGCTTAAGAAATATGTACCTGATTTAACACATGTAATTAATTGGGATTCATTGCAAGTTCTGGATCTAGGGGTAATCGTGGTTGAGCCTATAAGGATACTGGAAACCCGCAAGTTGCACTTGAAAAACCATAAGGTTTCACAATGTAATATCGAGTGGGACTAATATTATGAAGAAAGTACCACTTGGGAAAATATGGAAGATATCCAGACTAATTTTCCGCATCTGTTTGACTGATTTTAAAGAATATATTTTTGCTATAGTGTTAAATTCAGTTTTTTTGTAAAGAGGTAGATAAGTAAATCCTATAGATAAGCTTACAACTGAATATTGGAACTAAGGTACTTTTTGATGAATAATTACTTTTGAAGATTTTGTAATGAACTTGGAAAATATGTCATTTAAGCAGTAATATGTTATGTCTACAGATTATGTGAATGATTTTCTAGATATATAAGGGATGTTGTGACCTTTATGATTCAACTGAAATAATATTGATACAAATTTTAAACTAATTTGAAATATATTAATGCCACAAATGAATGATGGGTTTAGTTTTTCTATTTATCCTGAAATCATCGAGACGATGATTATTCTAAGGGGTGGAGTATGTAACATCCCAAATTTCTTCTAAGTTAAATTAACTACGGTTAAGTCTAAACAAGATTAGACGAGATCATCATTAGGTATAAAATTCATTTGACTCGTTAGCTTCTGTTGTGGGGCATGGCATTGCGGAACAAATAACCCTGCAAGGCCGCACCCACCTTGATGATCCTTCCTAAAACATGACTAGGCCTTAATCATAGCTTTACGAGAATATTTGAATTATTATTATTTATGTACTTGGTGATTTTTTCATTTGTTTGAATATTTTATATGGAACATGGGAATTCAAATAATTATTACGATAACATATTGTTGGCAATATGTGGACTTCTATTATGATGATTAATTTTACCATTAAAGTTAGGTATCAATTAAAATTAAAATTAAAATTAAATGCATTTTTAATTTGTGAAATTATATATTTAAATACTAAAAGGATTTGGCATGTAAATCAAAAGTTAAAAAGTATAATAATAATAATATTTTAATATTTAAAATCTGAGAGTTTTAAAAAGGGACACGCCTTCATTTGACACCAAGTATGTGGCATCACGACGTGCATTGAAGCATGAAGTAACACTTGGAAGCCACGAAAATTCTCCATTTTAGTATAGTTTCTTCATTATGATTTCTTTTTTTCTCCTTTGTTTGCTTTCATTTTTCTCTTCAGGTATACATGCGTGAGTCTTGGAGGGAAGGAACGATTCAACTTGGTGGAGCGAAAAGAGTAAGAGGTTGTTGATTTTGGGTTTACTTCAGGCATGAATATCTTCTGCTTTCTCTGCAACATTATTTGTAAATAATGAGGAAATATGCATTATGTTTTAAATGGCAATTAAATGAATTTGTGGACAGCTTTTGATTTAATTACTTGGAAATGAAATCTAAAAAGGAAATTGATGGATTATGTATTCTCCTAAGTTTCCTTTGCAAGGTTTTAGCTAAATCTAGAAAAAAAACGCAAATGGGGTGTTCCTAATCAATTTCTATTTTATTTAATTTTCTATTTAAATTTGATTTCTGGAAACCCGAATCGATTTTTGCCTTTGGGTTTTATTACAGTCAACAATAATTTATTTGTATGAACAAAGTGATTTTTGGGTAGTGTGAAAAATGTTTTTTCTAGGTATTTCATCATTTTGCCTGATATATTTGCTTCCGGATTTCAATAATTTCTAAACAGAAAAGAAATTAATGTTGGAATGAACTGATTTGGATATGTATAAGTTGATTTACCTATAGGTATAGTTTTATTACCTGATTGAAAAAAATAAATTACTGTTAACAGTCTATGTAAGATGGCTTAGTTTTTCTCAAAGGATTTCGCTACTAGAAGTGTTATAAACTTATGGTTGTTATTCTATGCAAATAGACTTCAAAATTATCATCATGTGGTATGTGGGTCAATTTGTTTTGTTGATCTGTTCCTGTGTGTGTGTGTGTGTGTGTGTGTGTGTGTGTGTGTGTGTGTGTGTGTGTGTATTTTGATTATTTGAAATAAAGTTATTATGTGTTTTATAGTGTTGATCATTACCTAGAGGGAATATGTCTAATTGGTATTTGGAAATGATGATTTCAAACTGTTTTGTTAAGTTGTTTGTTGATTGGAAAATAAGAAAAATAATAGTTGAATCTGTACCATGTGAAGCATGAATTGCTTGTGGTTAAATCAGAATTCGGATGTTGAATGATTATGGTTTGATTATAAATAGGTTAAATTGGAAATAAAGTAAATACAAACTATAACATCTAGATAACTGTGAAAGGGATAGTTGTGAGGTGGCGGAAGACTTAAACTCATAAGACTACTATGGTGTCTTGAGTTTTTGCTGTAATTTGCATGGCGGAAAATTTTGGCCAAAGTAATGCATTGATGGTTGTGCATTGTCTGATCACCTAGTCCTCCAATTAAACTAAAATTGCCAGTAACCTGATCATGGGAAGTTGAACACTGAACATGAGTTATGAAATGGTCAGATACTGTAATACAAAGTCAGAAAACTAGCTTCATGGTAGACCCAAGGACTTTCACATAGTTCCCATGACCTTAAAAAAGAAAAAAGGTTTAGCCGAAATGCTAATAAGCATTGTCACTCGAAGAAGTGGCGAAGGGAGATCGTGGAGATCTGGATACACCTTTCTCAGCCGCACATGGCTTACACGGATGTTATTAGATAGATCAAAAGAACAAATTTGATTTAAAGAATTTGATTAAATAAATCTGTATGAATGCAGCTACGTAATTTATTTTTATGTATGTTTAAAAATATATATATCCCCGTTTTCCAATTCCAGTAATTTTGAGTGTTACAGTAGGTGAAATTTCTACATTTCACATGTATCCCATTGTAATATCTTAGCCACCATGCTACCAACACTAATTTTTTTTACCACGCCCAGTGGGACCATCAGAGTCACATTTTTCACAAGTGTGTGTACTTGTGTTCACTTTATTTCATTCAATTGTGTTCTTAGTGAAATCATAGCCTTATGAGGTATACCCAAGCACAACTAGTGACTCCATTGGTGTAAGTAACCCACCCTCTGAAATGCAGATTTTTGATTTTACCCATTTCCATCTATTTTTCTTCTGTATCTTTCCATTTATCTCTCGTTCATGAAGTTGTGTAATCATTGCTTCATTCCTATAGTAAAATTCCCACTTCCAGCAGCAATGTCAGTTCAACCTTCCTTCAAGCTTGTAAAATCCTTTTTCATATTATTATAGTTCACCTCTAATTCAATATTATGATGAAAATCAGTTGCAGCATGCATATCCCCATGAATAGAGTCATGATCAGTTTGGTTTTTCACCTAACTATGTAGTTTTCTAAAAGCAAGAACATGCAGATTCTAGAGGTCATCATACATGTTAAGATGATGAGTTGCAACTTAAGATGCAAAGAATGGAAGTGGGTATGGTGCATTCTAGAGCAACAACTCAAATGAAGGCATTCAAGAATGGCTTCAGGGTACCTTATCTGTGGGTTGGCCCTATGCCAAAGTTTGACATCATGTAGGAAAATATTGTCTTCATGACTAAATTACTACCTCAACTTGAAGGTTTGATCGAAGAAATAGAGGCCTATGAGTTTAATGCAAGGAAACCTTGTCAATGGGTAAGTCCTACACCACCACCTTAAAGTTCTCTTTCTATTTCTCAGTCAATGTCATTCCAGTCTAAACCTCAAATTCCAAGCTTTTCACTAGCTTCCCACCTTAATAATTCCATTCCTTCATCTCTTATCTTCCCATCCCACCTTGAATCATTTGTTCCTCGTTCTTATAGAATTCTCTATTTTCTACAAAGGCCATCAAGACAAGAAGTTGTACCTCTTTCACTACCTCAAACAGTGAGGAAAGCAGTTGAGCCCCAACCCACCTCTCCTCTTACATTCCCGAATCCATTTTGGGAAGACCAAGAATATGATTATAGCAAAGAAGAGGATGAGAAGGTTAAGGAACCTAGTAAAAATGAGCTTGTAAAGAATCTTAAGGAGTGAGCTGAAAGATTGAACGTTAAGCAAGTTCCCCTCCTAACTCAACCTCTATTTAAGGTTGAGATTCAAGAGCAGACTGTGGAGACTGAGTTTGCATAAAAACAAGTACACGAGGATGATGAGCATCAGTCTATGTGTTTAGAGTGAAACGTACATGTTGGCACTATGTTTTTGGAGACTGTTGATTCCCCACAAGTTGTAAATTCGGTTGAATAAGAGAATATGCAAACTGAAGAAGAAAGGTTCTCAAGTGTACAGGGTGATTCTCATGAGTGCAATGATCCTAATTGTTAGGCATGTCAAGAACTTTTTGCATTTATGGAACATTGCAACAACTTGCCGATAGCCTCATCTAATGCCACAACTAATCATAGCGGGATTCTTTCCATGATGGACTCATAAGTTTCAAGTGTAGATTATACCATGCAAGAAGTTTCAAATTCTTCCCCTTCTTTCTTCTGTCAAAAATGGGATTTCTTAGATGAATTTGATCTTGCAAATTTTATGTTTGAATATGAAGAAAGCTATGGTGAACAAATTGCTAATTTGGAGAAAGCCATGGCAGAAGAAGTTAAGACTTTGGCACAACTAGTTTCAAACAATCCTATTGAATCTGAATTGGAGGAATTAGATCTTCTACAAAATTCATTGAGCAAAGGAGTAAAAGAGCATTCGGAAGAAACTGAGATAGATTTAGAAGCCTTAAGTGAAGATGACATCATTGGGAGTTTCTTACTCTCAATTGTGGAACTTGTTTTGAATAATGGGTAACATGAGAATGTTTTTGACGATCTTACTACCCCTAATAATCCTCAAAAGCTACAGGTGGATGAATCTAACTTTGTAGGTTTCATATGGGATGAGAAGGTTAAAAATGTAGAACAACTTTTTCTTCATATGAAAGTGGATCTCCTATATGAGTAATACTCTTCGAACACTTGCAGAGATTTTTAAGTGATTTCATTAGAGGCTATAAGTGGTCCAAAGCAGATGCATGTCATGGAGGAACTTCTTGTTATTAAAGAAGGGAAAAGGAATGAAGAAAATATCACTTTCATACCATTCACACAGGTGGAAGATCAGTTGTTTGTAAATGGTAAACAAGAGAAAAGTCAGCTCATGGATCATCATTCTTTTCAAGGAAGTCTTTAGGTAGAATTTCTTATCAAAGTTGAAGCTCAAATTAGAAGGTATATTCAAAGGGTTAGACCATGTCCCATAAGGTATTTGACTTCTTTGGAGCCAAAAGAGAAGTGGCAGATGGTCACATTCACTTCAAAATGTGAGGATGAATTTCACAGCCCCAAGGATTAGTTGTTATCCCTCTACAAAACAAATGCAGAGCAACTAAAAGAGGGATACTTTCTCTTTCCGGCTAATTCCTTAGCGAATCAAGTGGAGGATTGGGCTTGTTTCAGTTTTTTACTTTCATTTTCAGCCATTTCCATTGTCACATCATTTGCATGGATGTCCATTGTAAGGAGTAGAAGCTATTTTGCACAACCAGTTTCAGGGTTCATTTAGCTGACATGTGTCTCATGTTAGCGTATAGTAGGAATAAGGTTGATTTCAGTAGAATAAGTGTATTGCACACTCTGCATATTTCATTTGAAGCATGTATGATTTTGAGTTTTTGTGTGTATTGTGTTTTGTCATTGTTTTACACAGTGTGTCGGAAGTAAAATTTTCAGAAGGAAGAGAGAAATCAGGATTTAATAGAGTTTCATGATGTCCAAAGCTAGGAAATGTTTTAATCAAATCTCTACATTATGTCGTGCATTCCAAGCAGTCGTGGTTACTAATGTGCTTCATTTTTCATAGCATTAGATTATGAGACAAGGTCAAATAGTCTACTTTAGGTTCAGGATCTGTTTTGGTACCAACAATGACTCCATGCCCAATGGATTTGCTACATGCTACTGAAATCATGCGTAGTAGGCAAGCATCACCGAGAGGTCGCCAAAAATATCATCCATTTTTTCCCCCCAAGAAAAAATGGACAACAGGGTTTATAGGTTAAAATGGTTAAATTTGGTGTGTAAAATTTTTCAGCATACTTCCATGATGCCTTGGAACTAAAGGGATTTCCAAAATTTCATGAAGTTAAGAAAGAAGGTTGGAAGCATGTAATAATGGTGTGCATAGAGGACTTGATCTCACACAACTCACCGAGCATCTCAATGAGCTGGTCAATATGATAAGAGCTAATTGTCTAAGGTTTTATATTTTGGCTCCGAAGAGCTAGCTTGGAATTGGAGGTTTCAAGCCAATAAACGCTCATGCATCGAGCTTGAGCTTGATAATGAAGGGTGACCATGAGCGAGCTTAACCTCAAGCTCAATGTCGAGTCACTTAAGCATGAGGGAACAATGAACATTGGCATCCATCTATGGAAACGAAAGCTCCAAGAAAGATCAGTACAACATTCCAGAGATGAGCTAAGTCGGTATCTATGAGAAACTCGCCATGACAAGTCAAAATATGGGTGTGAAGCATTAAAGATCGAGTTAAGGATAACATGGCTTATGTAGATTAACTTATTTGAAGAGCAGATTGGTGAGTCATGGGATGGATCAATCAATGCGAGCAAGCTCGACATGGTACCGGGGGCTCGGGCTGAAAGGTCTACGAAGTGCCAAAATTGAGTTGTGTGCAGTGATTAACTAATCGAGAGCTCGAGCAGGGAGGATGAGGAGCTCGTTTCATTCAAGTATAAGTTAGCTCGTGAAGAGATCAGTGTTCGTGGAGAGCAATAGAATCAAACACCTTGAGCTCTGGCGAGAACATAAATAAATGGCTCGGTGAGTCAAGCTCTATTTTAATGGTTGAGTTGATAGCTAGCGGCTCGGTCGATCAAGACAGAACTCGTAAGGGTTAAAACATTTGAGCTACTTGGGTCGAGCTTGACATTGACGAGCTGCGGAGGTTGTAATTCAACACAGGAGTCAGACTGACATGCATGTGCTCGGAGTAGATGCAAGAAGGTTGGGTTGTATGAAATTTGTGTCAACGTAGTAGGTTGGGATGGTACATTTGATCCTGGTGGATGCTAACTCGAAAAGGGAGCAATGGTGGAGCTCAGGACTGAGCAGATGGTTAGCTCATTGCATCGTGCAAGGATATATTCAATGAGCCAATACGATGGATGAGTGGGAGACTTGCGATGTTACTCGTCGTAATTAACCTAGGTCGAGAATAAGTAATGGTGAGATGAGCTTACAAGCAAGACTGGCTTGGGCTATAAGGATTGAAATGGACGAGCTCAATTAGGTAATTGACAAAGCATTCAGTGCGCATTTGAAGAAAACGGCTCAAAATACCGAGCTCACGGGTGTTTGGAGTTGAGTGTATTCGTAAAGGCATTTGATTTCAAGCTTGAGGCTTCGTGTTCATGATGCATGCATGTAGCTTGGTAATATAGGATTTGCTCGATTTGGAATATGAAGTAATCCCATAGCAGTGGCATCGGTCGACAAGTCCTAACCTGATTCAAGCCGAGTTCACAGGTAGGCTAAGAGCTCCAAGCTAATACTATTTGCAAGCATGGTCAAGCTTAGGTAAAAAATGAAATAAAATTTCCAGGGTCGACATGCATTGGAAGAAGGATCTCGGTGGATGATTGGACCGAGACACAAGTGAGGGGCTCGTAGTAAGTCAACTGATCTCAATGAAATTTTGTTCGGGAAGGTTAAATGGTGAAAGAGTTTTGAGCTTCCGATGGCGAGCCTGTGGAAATGAGGTAGACAAACTCATATTAAGTACGAAGACTTTGGAAAATGTAAGTTATAAGTCAGTCGGCGAGGGACGAATAGGTGAAATTCACGTGAAATGGAAACATAGAAGCAGTAAGAGTTCGGACCGAGCTGTGTCAATTCTTGCACAAGTTACAATAAAAGGGACAAATCATAATGGGAAAACCCGAGTCTACCTATGTAAGGGCAAGGTATAGTGAGTCATCATAGGTGTAGAGCTCAGTGAATTATGATAGAGGTTGACATGGCGGTATTTGAAAGGATGAACTCATAGGTGACCTCGTAGGCTCGTTCTAGTTGTGCTCGAAGCTATGGTCGACTTGATTAACTAATAGGTGAACTCAGATATGTTATTACTGCGTGGAATAAGTGCACATGTGAGCTCGAACTCAAATAGATAGCCAAAGGAGCCGATCAAGCCAAGCAACAGAGCATGATTTTGTATTTCGGATACAGCCCGTTTCAGGCTTTTGGAATTTTTTGGTTCGGAACTCGCTTAAGGTGAGTTGACAAATTTGAGGATAAAGTTTTGAGCCCAAACTCCGAAATTTCAAGTTTTCGGAGGTTTGGAGGTTTTGAGGTGTTTTGAGTTCGTTGTGTGTGGGGAGTTTTGGTTTCTAAAACGTGAAAATGTGCACTCAGTCGGACTTCGAATTCTGAGATCATAGTGGTTGACATGGCATTCCATGAGAAGTTTGGGCCTTTCAGGGTGGTTGGCAAGTCCATACCGACTTGCTCAGTAAATATGCTTTTTTTGTGTGTTGCACCGATCAAAGGGTGACTCGGGATGGTGGTGTCAACGTTTTCTCAATAAATTATGCAGGAGAAAGTCGTGGTATCAGTTAAGTACTGGCCCGACACAGTAAAAATGAGTTATTGGCGTATATGGTGGAATATCGAGCCAATTGTCGAGCCATTATGAGGGTGGTCAACTAAAAGCTAGGGGTAAAATGAATGTATCATGCGATGAACCAATGTGGTAGTCAGGCAGGTGGAGCCAATGTTAGTGAGGATTGTGGAAGCACTAACCTAATGTAAACGTGGACCTCGCCGACTATTCAATGCACTCAAAAGCAAACAACTCACAGTGGAATAAAATAGGAGATGGAAACTTGACTTGGTTGAGTCATTTCACAATAGTGAGTGAGTTGACCCCCATCACATAAAAATTAAACCTTTATCAAATAAATGAATGGGCCATAGTGCCTAGGATGTACAAATAACAATTTTTACTTAGGAAGTCACAACTTCCTCCCTGGTTACCTGTGTTTCACAAAATTATAGTCATTGGAATCGGTAGAACGAGAGATACGCCATGGAATCATCATGAGATGGATTTTTAGAGGGTTCGATGTTCCATAAATTGAAATAATTCTCATTCTGTGAATAGTGCCCGGGATTGGAGGTGTAATTAATGAAGTAATCATGGTTAACTTGTTCAACTATATTCTTGCCTAGAATATAGGGTTTCTCCTTCTTTCTATCACCACTCAACAAGTGCTATAAAATGTAAAGGGTTTATTATTTTAAAGGAGTTAGACATTTTCCAAGCTTCCCCTCTCTTCACGAGCTGAGTTGTTATAAATTTGTAGGATCACAAGCCTTTCTTTTGTAAATGGCAACTTCTACCTCATCGTGTTGTAATGATACAATGTGCAAGTGCTTAGAGCAATAAAATATGCTTTGTCACTAATTTTTGTCCTTTGCTGCTCTATTCTGCCTCTTTCATGTCTGCAGGTACAATGTGCAACTTTGATTTCCATTGCAAGTTTCAAAGGTTATTATGCTTATTCAAGGATTGAAGTATTATATGGAGTTTGGTTTGTAATGCACGTTTATTCTTCCTGTGTTCATATTTCTTCATTGGCAAGCTAGAATTTTGTCTAGCAAAAACCCTTTCTTGGTGCATCACTACTTCTAATTTAGGTTTTATTTCTTGCAAATCTCTCTCCCTAATCACCTTGAAATGTTAGTATAGGTCCAAGTTTCTATTTTTATTGCATTAGGAGTAGTGTAGTGCTTAGTTTAGGAAGAGGAATTCAGCCTTCTCCAAAGGTTCACCTCAAGCCCAAGTCCCACAGCTTGAGAGGTGATCCCATGTTACCCAATCATAATGAATGACGTGTTCACCTTCAGGCCATTCGAGGGGTGCAGTGATTTGGCAATAACATCTACCATATCAGTCATATTAACAAACAAGTCCACATACACATAATCAACCTGACCGTTCATCATTCAATCCCCAACAAAAAACACAAAACGATCCTTCACAAACACTCATGAATAGGATCTCAAGTATAGAAGTTGCTTCTATGGATCCCCAAAACACTCTATCATACAAGCAGATATGTAACAAACCTATTCACTCATTAGTACCATAAAAAGCATATCCTATGCACTGGGAACTTCCTAAGTTCCTTAAATTTTATATTAAAGAGCATCCAAAACAACACATTTGAGCCTTTCGTTATGCTTGTTACCTTATCGCACACGACCATAACCTTATGTTGAGAACATTCCCTATGTCCTTAGTAGGTCCTGCATTAGATTGGTACAACATTATCCCCCAATACTCATAGTTCTCCTTCCCAAAGTTTTCACAAATGTTCTTAGAACACTTCTCAATTAACATCACCCGTAAAGTCACCATCACCGACCTTTACACCATTAAACAATTCAAGGATGAATCTATCGTAGACTTCGTCACCCGCTGGAGGGGTATTATTAATCAATTATCCTTTTCTCTTCCATAAACCAATTTGATCGAGTTGTTTGTTCATTTTTGCGCCAAACATATATCATCAACATTACAAATACAATCTTTTGAAATATTTAATGAAGCCTTTACTATGGCTTGCAAACTAGAAATCTGCATCATAGAGGACGGTAGGATCAAACTCATATCAAAGAAACCTAAACCCAAGTCTTGGTTTAAACCATCTTCCAATCATGACAAATTAAAAAATCAAGGGAACACAGTCTTCGTAAAGATGGATTCTGAAGAACATTTGGCTTCCGAATGCACACGCCCTCAATGTAATTATACACCTATCAGAGAATCTTACAACGCAATTTATGAAAAGCTCCTAGTTACATGTTTGATCACCCTTCTTCTTATCTATCCCATTGACACTTCTGTTTCAAAGTCGTCTTGGTATTGAGAAAATGATTACTGTAAATACCATAGGGTCAAGGGTCATGACATCAAAAGGTGTCAGTCATTTAGAAGCGTCCTCCTAGACCTTATCAAAAGGGCGAGTTGCAACTGGATAACCCAAATGTACCTCCAAATAAAAACTTAGATGTATTTAAACAACCCTTTCCAAACCATGCCCCATCCACTAGTCAACCACAATCAAATTTCATTAACTCCCATCATAACATCAACACAATTAAAGATCAATCACCCACACCATCAGTATCTAACACTCTTATCACATAAACACAACCCGAACCATCCACATCCTCAAATGTTTCTATCATAGAAATGCCATCTAAATTATCCACACCATCAACACCTAGTGTTTCTGCCACGAAAGCACCTACTAAATCACATAACCCCCTAGTCTCACCTCTAGAAAGACCACAAATCCTTCGACATCCATTACATCCACTTTAAACTCATCTGCGACCTCTTCTAAGAAACCCATCATATGATACATGAAGAGATCTTATGATGACTTTATCACCCAACACTACGTTCAAAATGTTAAAAAATCCATTACGCGACCTCCCATCCTTCCATCCAAAAATGTGACAATCATATCACACGATCATCTGACCTCCCCAACACATAATCCAAAGTTTATGCCTTTTATTTTGGTGCCACATCCTTCATCAGAGTTTCCCGTGACCATTATAGGATCCAAGATCGTTCCTCAGTCGACACCTAAATGTGTCACACAAAAAATGGTTCCTTCAACATCAACTTCCACATCATCAAATGAAGCACCAATCCCCTTGACCTCATCCTCAATGGAATACTATGTTAATATCCTTGAAAGGATTATCCAAAAATCTATCATAACCTTATTTATTTTCAAGCCATCTGGCTCTTGGAGGTGGAAACAATCCTAGAACAACTTTGAAGCATTTTGTGATTATCATCGAAGACCATAACACTCTAGCGATGACTGCAAATCCCTCCACGTTGCCATATGAAGCCTTTCCAATAAAGTTATTCTCACCAAGGATTTGGAACAATCAAAACAAGTCAAAAAACCCATCAGACACTTAAAACCACAACATCCAAACCATCACCTAACACTACATCTACATCCAACAAAAGCGAGCCCTCTTCTAGAAAAACCCCACTTTATGAAATTGACGTAGTTCGTCTAACTACCAAAGCTCATGCACGAGACCCTAAGACTTCAGATCAAAACATGTCTAAGACCTCCATCCCTCTTACCACTAAATCCATTGATTATTCATCCTCTAAGGCTAAGGTATCTATCATTTCCGCTCCACAGACACAACCCGCTACTTTCGTACATAATACTATCATAAAAAAACTTCATCAATATCTAGTAAATATGTCCCTTTATGAGCTGGTCCAAGCCTCACCACAACATTGACAATCCATGATGGAAGGAATTCAATCCATATCAGTACCCTCAAACAATCCATAACCATTCGTGAATCTAGTTGGTACCCTTAAAATGTTCGTTGTTATCTTTTTTGATAGCTCTGAAATCATGTCCTTGCAACCCAAATATCACCACCTTCCATTATTTATCACCAACCAGATCGATGATACTCTCGTTAAGAGAGTTATGATCGACAATGAAACCAACATCAATATCATATCATCACATGCCTTTGATTAACTTCAATTACTCAACACAATCATCACTCAGTCGCCTATGGTACTCTGAACCTTTAACGACACCGTCACTCCCACATTGGGCACTATTATCTTACCAATCAAATTCCGCATTAATACCCTCCATGAACTCTTTTATCAGGTAGAAGGAGAGTTTCAATATAACATTTTATTAGGTCGATGTTGGATACATGTTATGCGTTGTATCCCATCCACCCTCTTTCGTTGTCTCAAATACGAACATGAAGGTAAAACCTTCATTGTTCCAGCTGACCCGAACCCTTTCAAGGCATGTCATATGACGTATCAACCTAACAACATGCTTGTCCCTAAAACAAAATCAGGCCCCTCCAATGAAGCCTCTACCGGTTCTTTCGTCGCTGCATTAAAATTACCAGATAACAACTCTTTTGATGATGTCATGCAATGCCTTTCACTGGGAGAGTATCACCTCCTTACCCTTAATTCTTTTCCTATGCCTAAAATGTACAGAAGACTTGAAAAATAACCCATGTATGAACCTGACATTAGAGATGTTATCTTCTTTGACCCTCCACATCTCAAAACTAATATCATATACAAAGGGATCGATCGTCCTTCCCCATGCTGTAATAATCAACGTCATACAAAGCCATTCATATCAGATTTTTCCTTCTTATATAACCAAGCCTTCACAGAGATGTACCTTAATCATTGTGCCTAGAAGGGATTTGGTCTCAAATGATATGAACATGGTATTCATGACCTAATCCTCGATCATTCTCGTAAGCCTCATGAAAAATACATATCAGGTTTTGAAAAATCAGCCTCAGAATCCTCCACAAGCATTGCATCTGGATCTGTGACAGAACCAAAACCCCCTTCTCCACCTTCACATGACAACCTCATAGACACAAATGACACCATTTCCATCCTTCCTAACTTTTTTTAGTCAAGATTATTACTTTAGGATTGCTTACTTATCAAACTAACGATGGCACTAATACTTTTCTACTCGTATTACTTGAAATGATAGAGGAGGACTCCCCTACCATCGGCATCCTTCAATGTCATGAAAATCAAGCTATCCTATCCTACGCGGGGGCAGAAGACCATTACCTTCAGAAGACTCTACCACTTGACACATCGATGCTTCTTAACGAATCCACTATTCGACATTAACATTGGAACTCCATAGGATCCTCACATAGTTAAAATTGGCTAGTCTTTAGGTTCAAAAGAATAAGAAGACTTTACCACCTTCCTCTCCAGACATAGTCAGGATTTCACATGGTCGTATAACAACATGTTCGGTATTGACCCTAACATTGTTATTCACAATATAGTCACAATCCCTAATGCGAAACCTGTCAAATAAAAGCTACGTAAAATACACCCTCGCGTAGCTCTCCTCATCAAAGAATTACATCACCTCGTCTTTGTTAACTTCATCCTGCCTATTGAATATCCACAATGGGTCTCTAATAAAGTTCCTATAACCAAAGCCTCTGGTAAGTTACGCATCTGCATGGACTTCTGAGACCTCAACCTCACCTGTCCAAAAGATGACTTTCGTCTTCACAACATCGACCAACTCATTGACCTCACTTCCGGCCACAAAATTCTCTCCCTCATGTGTGGTTTCTTTGGCTATAGTAAAATTCTCATTGCTACATATGATCAACATAAAGCCTCCTTCATCACTCCTTGGGGGACTTTCTACTATCGTGTTATGCCCTTTGGATGTAAAAACGCAAGGGCCACATATCAACACCCAATGACATACATTGTCCATTACCTTATTCATAAAACTTTAGACACTAAGTTGATGACCTTATAGTAAAATCTAAGCAACATAGGGACCATGTTGTTGTCCTTGACACCATCTTCACTTGTCTTATCCAATAACTCCTTCGCCTTAACCCTGTTAAGTGCGTATTCGATGTTCTCACCGATAAACTCTTAAGGTTCATCGTTTCTATCTGGGGCATTAAAGTAAACCCTGCCAACACCAAGGCCTTCATCAAAATGCCTCATCCATCAAACCTCAAATAGCTTTGCAACCTTCAAGGTAGACTTTAGTCTGTCCGCCACTTAATTTCACAACTTTCATATCATTTCCAACCTTTCCACCATCTCCTTCAAATGGACGTACAATTCAAATGGGATCACAAATTTCAAAAGGCCTTCGAAGACCTCGAACAATATCTGTATGTTATGTTGTGCAACCTATTTTCATGTGTGGAAGTGTTGAAGACTATATAGTAAAATTATTATACGCTCTTCGCATATTCTTGTTGAGAAAAAATAATTGGCCTCGAAAAACATGCTCGATATATCGGGAAACGTGTTCTTCTTATACATGCGATATTTTTAATTCATAGGTTTATGGGACGGTTTTTGCCCATGGTTTTGATACCCGCGGTATTCTAAAATTGCTTAAGTAGTTGTCTACTCATGTGGTTTTGTGTATATGGTAGGGTTGATGTAACATTGCAGATGTGTCTGAATTCGAGTGTGAATTATATAGAGTTTGTTGAGCATAGCTCCAAACAAATCTGGGTATTGTATTGAGAGAGTGGTGACTTGTAATAAAATCTAAGCAAGTGATTCCTGGTGGACGTAGCCCAAATTGGTTGAACCACGTTAAATATTGTCTCTTTGTGTTGTGTTTTTTTATTCTGCATTTTTATTTGAGATCTATTATATTTTCTGCATATTAGTTTCTATTGTTGTGATTCTGTGAGGGATTGTTCCACATATTTTATCCCTTATTTCCTAACACTTTCATCACCTCTTGTGCTTACGCCTCCATGCGAGGGGGATCCATTCTACTTACACATATCCGGTACTAACCATGCGCTGGGTGTTGAGCTTTCTCATCAAGATGAGCAAGGTCGTGAACATGTTGTTTACTATATAATCCGCACACTTCATGATTATGAGACCCGTTACACTGAAGCCGAATTTTTTTGTTGTGCCTTGTACTTCACAACTTCCAAACTTTGCCACTATATCCTTAATCATAAAACTTACGTTGTCACCATTTTCAATCCCCTTAAATCCATGCATTTTAAACCATACCATGGTGACCGTATCACTTAATGCATATGTTCATAATCAAGTTTGATCTAGAATTCATCTCACAAAATTTTGTTAAAGGACAAGCCATCACTTATCAACTCATAAAAGCCCCCCTCCTAACAATCAAGAACCTCATGAACAATTCCCTAACGAATCTATCAATGGCATCGATCAAGAATATACTCCTATCAAAAGGAAACTCTTCTTTCATGGATTTAAGTGTCAGCAGGGGGAGGTATTAGTATCATTATCATACCTCGTTGGGGGACTCTTATCCTTCTATCATTCAAATTAAACTTCTAATGTACCAATAACATGGCAGAATACGAAGCTCTCATCACGAGTCTCCAAACTACTATCATGCCTGGTGTTCAAATTCAAGACATCTATGGAGGCCCTCAACTTGTCATCAACTAAATCAAAAGAATTTATCAATGCAAGAACAAAAATCTACAAAAATGTAAAACCTTTTTTGAATTCCTCTTATAAGCCTTTGACCAATACACCATCCAAACAATTCCACAATATAAGTCTGTAGATACCATGACTTATCTCACATCACTCATCTCCTTATCAACTGACAATTCCAAAAAAAATGTTACTGTACACAAAATTTATCAACCGTCTCACACTAACAAACTCCCTTGTATCAATCTCATCGGAAACAATCAAACAGACCTCCGGTAAACTCAAACTTATGACTATCTCTCAGAATCTAAAATTCCCTCCGACTTATCTAAAAATACTAAGCGATCTTTTCTTCAACCTGCTACCCAACATGTCATCCTTTGTGGTGTTCTCTACAAATGCAGATTTGAAGGCCTCTTACTTCGATGTCTCAAATCTCATCAATCCACTAAAGTTATTCAAGAAGTCCACGACAGTGTATGTGGTGGACATTTTAACGGTATGACTTTTGCTAAATGCATCTTACGAATGGGCTATTGTTGGCCTACTCTCAATCAAGATTGTTACGCAATGTCAAGAAATGTCTTAAGTGTCAAAAACATTCCAAGATTACTCACATACCTAGTCAGGCTCTACAACCCACTCCAAATCTATGGCCCTTCTCATAATGGGGACTCAATCTCATTGGTCTCATTCTTTCCTCAGTCATCACGACATCACTCCATCATGACCGCTACTAAATATTTCACTAAATGGGTTGAATCCATACCTATGGTCTCTACTAAAGAAAATAAAATTGTCGATTTCATCTATCAACAAATTATATGTCACTTCAACATCCCCCATAAATTAATCACTAAAAATGAAAAGTCTTTAAAAACAAATAAGTTAAGAAACTATGTGACACATTCAATATCAAACTAAGATTTTCATCCCCTTATTACCCATAAGAAAACAAATAAGTAGAACCTTCTAATAAAACACTTAACAAAAATCTTATGAAAACAGTTTACCAAGCAAACGGGAACCGACATCTTTAAATCCCATTTTCTCTCTGGGTTTATCAAACTAGCATCTGTACTCCCACATGTGTTACCCCTTTCTCTTTAATCTACGACTCTGAGGCAATCCTACCTCTTGAAGTTCGGATTCCATCACTTTGCGCGTCCCTGAGAGATTTTATCCTTGACAAGGATTATCATCAAGAATGTCTAGCATAACTAGAGTTGTTAGATGAGTGTTGCTTAACAACTCTTGAACATCATCATGTTTTTCAAGAGCACATAAAACGAGCATATAAAAAACATGTTAAACTACATGAATTTAACATTGGTAATCTTCTCCTTAAAGTAAATCAAAATGTCACTACTTTGGAAAGGAGTAAACGTGGAAAGTTTTCCCCCAACTAGATCGGTCCATATATCATAACTCACAAATATGGGACGAGAGCTTATCGCTTAGCCTCCCTTGATGGTACGCCTAATAAAGAAACTTTGAATGCCTTGCACTTACGACCTTTTTATTGTTAACATATTTACCGTCATGACGTTAGACACATCAAGGATATTGTTTTATCATCAACCTATCATTTCACTACCATAATGATTTGGAATCATGTGGTCTACCATCAACATATTCTATTTTAAACCTTAAAAATGAACACCACAACTTTGTTCATTGCATCTTCCTCGTGGAAAAGTTCCTCCTTAGCAGGAACCCCAAAATCATTACATCCATTTATCTTCTATCTACCAACTGAAAACATGTCAAGGGAACACACGTGCAGTTTGTACACACATTCTTCCCCTCCTTACATGGTCTACTAGGCATGCCCTTAGCTTTTAAAAAATAAAAAATCATGCATAATGGATGCACATGGTTAAATAAAAAGATAGTTTAATCCCTCCAAGGATAACTATTAACCATGTTATAAAACATAGACCGATCCCTAGAAGGATGGCTATCCAAAATAAAAAATCATAAAAATCAAAATAGTAGACCACTCTCTTAAATGATGGTTACTTATGTTATTACAAAAGGACTCCCACATTGATCAACCTTCATCTCAAAAGCAAAATATTAAAATCAATTTAGGAAAGCTTCCCATATCGATCAAATTTCCCATCAAAAGAAAACTTCTCGCATTGATCAGTTTGCTCAAATAAAAAAAATTAACTAGGGCATAATCCTACCAAACCATCAAAAGGAGAACCTATCCTCTTATAAAAACTACACAACAAACCCTTCTCGTGCTAAAAGAAGGTACATAAGCACATTCCCATTTACACCCAACAATCCTAAATATGACTAATTATTGTTAATTATATGTTAACATTTGTTACCAAAGGCCTTAAGTGCATGGTCATACATTATTTTTACCATCATATTACATATGTATCAAATCTAGACTAAAAGCAATCGTTCCACATTCTATTCTTAACCATGATTTTTAAATTACATTTTAAAACATATATTAAAATCACCACATTATAAATAACATCATATCTGTAGACACTAAATCACACACTTTGGGTAATTATCTAGTCCTGATCACATATTACTATTCATATGATTCCTAAGCGAGAAAAGAACTAATTGATCATTGTCTTTGGCCTCTTTGCCTACTTTTTATTTTCTCTCTTGGTCTTACACTCTTTGCCCAATCTGTATTTTCACACTTTGACATTTCTAACTCTGGACACCATCGCCTAGCCAGGACACCAGTGCCTAGGTGCCCCCATCCCCTCTGGGCACCCCCGGCCTCTTTGTACTTTGCTCGCATCCTTTGGGTCTCTTCTAGCCCTTTAGGCATCTTATTTATTACTAGTCAACCTTTTAGTGATTAATTACAAAATTTAACCAAGGGAATCATATAAATACAAAACTATGTGATCATAATAAGGGACCAAGCACTAAGCATATATTATCTCCACCTAAAGGTTGTATCCAAAGTCATTAGAAGAGAATCAAAACATCCATCTAGCACCCATTCAAGGGACAAGGGACTACACTCTTCTACATACACTTTATAGGAGGGGAATTTCATTTTTCCATGCACACATTTATCTACATTTTCTACATTTAGCTATTATTCGCTAATTAAGTACATCTCACACAAAATCCACCTAGGGCACGATTCTACACACACACACACACGCGCAGAACTACATGGAGTTTGAAATGTAGTGCAATGCCTAGATCGTAAGTTCATTCAGTCAAGTGACCGTCGGGGTTAGTCTGACTCCCCATTTGCATCTTTTTCTTTTTAGGATTTGATGTGTTTTGGGGTTTTGTAGGTGCGCTTTATTCTTGTAGGCTTCATGTGAACAATAACAAAGTGTATCTATACACAGGCGATCAAAGGCAATAACCAACAAACATCTCAAGACCCTACGAAATTGGGTTTCATAGCTTATGGGCAGTCATAGGTACCCAAAATAGGTCTATGACACCCCAGGCGCCCCTGACCCTACATAGACGACCTAGTCCCAAAATTCCCTACACTTATGCATTTTTCTGGGTTTAGTTACGATGCCTTGAGTTCATGTTCCACCAATTTCCAGCGTGGCACAACTTCGACATCATCGTGAATCAACTAAGTCTTTTTATCTCCTCATTTGCAACTAGGGTTTCAAATTTAAATTGCTTATTTGTTTGGATCAAATATGTAATTAATTGTTTATATCATTGCATTAGTACACATTTAGATTTAGAATTTATTTATTTCAATATTTTCTTAATCATTTGGTGAACATGACTTGTGATCGGTCATTTGGATCCTTCTGTGGCATATCATCTTCTCTATCATGGCTCCTAAGGTTTGTTAAATCTCTTTATCTCGATTACTTCAAATGCATGCACCTTGCAAAAAGGTTCTTGAAAAATCCCTAAACACTATGTATCTCCCTAGAGATACGCCACCCACTCAAGTGAGTGTTATTTTTTATCATTTATTTGATGAGTCTATTTGTCGTATTCCTCCATCCAATCAACCCATCTTTGAGTTGATTCAAACTTTATATTATTTATTTCAAGATAAATTTCATGCCATAAATACATGATTATATCTCTAAAATATGAAATCCAACATCTTAAGGACACTTCTCAAGCTCATGTTAGTTCTTCTCATCTCATTCTATGTCTTCTACATGTGCTCATATCAACGAGCCTCAAGTTTTGCCATTACCGGAGCCTCTCACGTTTGATCGTAATGTTAAGCAACATGATATTCTTACAAAGCTCCTTAGTTATCAATTGATCACTTTGCCATCTACTCATGGTTATCCTCTTCATCATCTTGCAAAATATCAAGGTCTTCCATAATGCAATTATCATTAAATCAATGGACATAATGACAGTGATTGCTATTTTTTACAATGAAGAATCAAACATCTTGAGCGTTGAGCCTTTATCTCATTCATTGCACAACATTTTGTTACATTCATGTCTACAAATGCTACACCCAAATGGGCTCCTAATTTTCATCATCTATGTCTAATGAGAATCATGTTATTACCTCTAATGTTACTTCTTCATTTAGTCAAGTGTCACCTATGCAATCCATTCAAACTAAGTTGCCTCATATAAGATCGGTACAACACCTCCTCATCTCAAGTCATCTACAACACAACCAAGTCAAACCAAGCAACCACCTTTAAAAATCGGTCAATCCTCTTCTCCTCTCAATTCTCCTACGACATGACCAAATAAGTAACCATTCACTAAGCAAGACGAACAAGCTCTAGATGGCCTCTTTCGACTTCCGACATTCAATATCCCTTTCCAATTCATTTTGTCAAGTAAATTATTCCTTATAATGATGCCCTAAACACACTTCAAGCTCTGCCACCATGGCATGGTCCCTCCCACATTGCTAGATAGATCTCCATCATTCACATATTTAGGGGGCATCTCACTTATTCTCCCCCTAACATTATTAGGTGTCTCTCAGTTGTACTATTACACTTCGAGCTTCATGATTCATCTTTCTAAGCACTTTCAAACCCAGTGATACACACAACTTATACACTCATTACTTGATGACACACCCTTGTGCTACGATTCATATTGGATTGTTGAGGGCTCACTACATTCATGAACCTCACATCACATCACACCACACATTTCACAATCAATGTATTCACGACACATCATTTTAACATCAAATTCTCATATTTCGTCACTACCCTATGACACACTCTTGTTCCATGGTTCATACTTGATTGTTGAAGGTCTAAATCTAAAATGAACCTTTAGACACTCAATCACTCTCTATGCTCTATGCTTTGACAATCATATATTTCTAGCGCACAATCCAAACCATTTCCCGAGGATGCACTCTTGTTCTATGGTTCATTCTTGACTGCTAAGGGGGCATCTATAAATGAACCTCATTTCATTCAAACTCATTCACATCCACTTGGGGGGCACGTTGATCCCATCACACTCACACTACATTTCATTCCCTTCACACTCAATACATACTGCATATCTTGGTTGCACATTGTTCTTACTTACTTATACTCACATGATACATCTTGCTTACTATGTTAGCTAGATACATTGTATGTCATTGTATTTTCTATACACACATGTGCATTCACTTTCCTTCCAATTGTGATCACAGACTTTACACAGTTCATTACACGCAACATCGATGCTTGGCACATTACCTCTTACCAGTCCCACACCAGGCTCCTGGGTCATCCACTTTAATACACATCACATGTGTTATTGTTTCATTTTATACTACTTCCTCTTCTTATTAAAATACTAAATTATCGAATCATGCACACTTTGACATACTTTTTATCTTTCTAACATGCTAACGGGTGCTTCATGTGTAACATTTGTCTCACAGGAACTATTTGTTACCATGGTTGTCTGTTACCTTGCTTGCTATTGTTTGCCATTGTATGTTATTGTTTGCGGGATTTTCCCTTTGTTTTGTGTGCACACTATATGATTTTGGCGACTTCGGCCTTGATTGTCTTGCGATATTGTGAGTGATGTCCCATGTTTGCAACCCACTTTCACGATCTGCATTGTCTTCCTGCTTGTTAGCTTACATCTTGTCTTCTATATGCATATTTGTCTTGTTTGCACTAACACTTATTTCTAACCACTTTGTTTGCATGTGCCTTGGTTTCTACCAAACACACTCCCTCACCCCTACAGGGCTTCAGTTTCAGCATAATGTCCAGTCTTCCTCTGGGTCGCATCCTCCTTGTGATGTCGCATATACCCTAAACAAGGGGGGGCATCATTGGGTGAAACAATACAATAGTTTACAGTCATAGTTTAACACAGTTCAATATCGGTATAACACAATCTTCAGTCACAGTAACAACCTAGAACCTGACTTGGGTCCTCGGCACAACATAGTCACAAATGCCCAGACATAAATAGTAGTGCCTGGGCACCTGTGACTAAGGGGAATTTACACAATTTTTCTCTGTTTGGCATAGTTCACAATAGTTCACACAATGACCTTTATAAGATAGGTACAATCCTTCGGCACCCAACATGCATGCACTACACCTTCTTTTCTACTCTCGCATTGAAACAACATAGATTTAAATGGATTGGATTTTTACACACCATCTGTTGTGGTGTTTACACTTTGAGTTCAAATGTTGGAGAATAACACTAGAACTTTCTCCCTACACTCTTTCTGCACTTAGTGCAACTGGCATGAGATTGCCCAAAAAACTCGTTCTTCTATAACATCTTTAGGATCCTTTCTATTTCTTTCACTCGTAATAGATCAGGTGCACATGTTCCTTTTCGCATCTTTACATACTTCCTTACATAATTTTAACGCATTTTGATTGAATTTTTCATATACACGTATTTGACTACTTGATCGTTCTTCTCTTTTGCAGGTTTGTCATTATGGGAAGTGGTAGTCACATCAATCACACTTCAAGCAACATCAATAATAGGTACAACACAAGATCTAAACATACACTTTCACCCTAGGGTCATCATCATCATTTTTCACTTTCGTTTCTTTAGCTTCCACGCTTCATATTTGTATCGCTCCACGCTTTTTATTGTCTCTTGACACGCTTTTCACCATCGATCTACATGGTTGTTAGGTACACATCTCTTATCTACTTTATGTTATTGAGAATTCACTCAACAACATAAAAGTGGGGGCAAATGTAGACACTAAATCACACACTTTGGGTATTTATCTATTCTTGATCATATATTACTATTCATATGATTCCTAAGTGAGAAAAGTACTAATTGATCATTATCTTTGGCCTCTTTTCTTGTTTTATGTTTTCTCTCTTGGTCTTACACTCCTTTCCCACTTTGTCTTTTCATACTTTGAAATTTTTGACTTTGGACACTAGCTCCCAGCCAGGACGCCAACGCTTAGGCGCCCCCATCCCCTCTGGGTGTCCCCAACCTCTTTTACTTTCCTCGCATCCTTTAGATCTCATCTAGTCATTTGGGCACCTTATTTCTTGCTAGTCAGCATTTTAGTGGTTAATTACGAAATTCAACCAAAGGAATCATATAAATACAAAGCTATGTGATCACAATAAGGGACCAAACATTAAACATCTATTATCTCCGCCTAAGGTTACATCTAAAGGCATTACAAGAGCATGAAAACATCCATCTAGCATCCTTCAAGGGACAAGGGACTACATTCTTCTGCATACACTTCATAGGAGGGGAAGTTCATTTTTCCATGCACACATCTATCTACATTTTCTACATCTAGCTATTGCTCGTTATTCAAGTGTATCTAACACAAGAGCCACCTAGGGGAAGATTATACACACACGCAGAGAATTACATGGAGTCTGAAATGTAGTGTAACACCCAGATCATAAGTTCATTCAGTCGTGTGACCACCGAGGTCAGTCCGACTCTCCATTTTCATCTTTTTCTTAATAGGATTTGATGTGTTTTGAGGTTTTGGAGGCGGTCTTTTTTTTGCAGGTTTTATGCAAACAACAATGAAGTGTATCAAGATACAAACGAACAAAGGTGAAAACCAACAAAACATCTTGCGACCACGCAGAATTGGGTTTCACAGCTTCTGGGTAGTCATAGGTGCCCATAATAGGTATCTAACACCCTAGGCACCCCTGACCCTATATATGTGCCCTAGTCCCGACATTCCCTACTTTTGCATTTTTTTGGGTTCAATTGTGATGCCCTAAGTTTATGTTCCACCAGTTTTCAAGCTCGACACAACTTCAACATCATTGCGAATAAGATGAGTTTTTTTATCTCCTCATTTGCAACTAGGGTTTCAAATTTAAATCACTTATTTATTTGGATCAAATATGTACTTAATTGTTTATATCATTATGCTGGTACATATTTAGATTTAGCATTCATTTATTTAAATATTTGCTTAATCAATATCAACATAAAATCAACACATCAAAGACATCATATTTAGATCACATCGCATCATAATATCTAAAACTACCTCAACATCACATCATGAAAAATAACTCAATAACACATGAATCCAAAACATTATATATATATATATATATATATATATATATCATCGAATGTTTATATAAAATGCCTCAACATGGATCATATGCAAAATCATCATACTATGTGGTAAAATCAATATCTGATACACGCTCAACACATCGCCTCATGTGGCCCCTACATCCGGCCCCAAATCTCTCTGTGGTTGTGCGACACTCCCTGTGCTCGTTGATGTCACCTATTAAGGTGATCTCTGCTCGCTCGCTCTATGCTCTGCATAACGTGGAACACTAGGGAGGTACTTTATAACCAAGTGCTCACAATATCTCATCTCCTCTCCAAGCACTCCATACTGCTCAACGGTCACAAAATTAGGAGGTCTAATTTTCCCTCCTTACACTAACACTCCACCCACAAGTACCACTGCCTGCCCTGCACTAAGACCTTCTCCTTGAGCCACACTACTAGTTTCCCCTGACGATGTGCCCACCTCTGCATACTTTTCCCACAGCATCTCCCACTATTAGAGATATTTGTCTCGCTGTTGTAGGTATGTATCTCGCTCTACGCAAATTTGTTCCACCTCCTGTTATAGACTATCACGCTCTTCTGCATCAGTTTCATGCTCCACTATCAACCTATCTCTCTCCACTGGTAAAGTATCACGAGTTACCTGCAGTCTGGCTAGCTCATCTCCACCATCACCCTCCTCCTCCTCTCCACCCCCATGTCGTCTCCTAATAACCCTATCTCCATAAGCAACCCACTACTGCGCCCACCAAACCATGAAACCATCATCTACCCCTACATCATCCTCCTCAACATCCTTAGGCTCTCCGACCTCCTTAGTTGGCCCCATCGCATCCACTACCAATGTCAATAAATCAATCTTATAATCATCACATCGATATACTATCGGCTTGCTTGGAATCTATTGAGGGAATCCAAACTATTGCCGCACCCAAGGGAATTGTAAAGCCTCTATCGTGTATGATCTCCTGCCTCACACCTGCATCACCCTCCACAACCCTACCAATTTGACATTTATCCCTGACCATGCAGGGAACCTCACATAAGGTCTCCACACCACATTGTCTATGAAAAAGCCTCGTAGTGTCTCAATATAGTAAGTCCGGTCTCTCTCGACCCCATCATCTCTCACCTAATCAATACATTATCTCATAAAACTAACTACATACTCAACTCGGTCACCTTCCCTTCATGGTAGTCTGTGTGGCCTCACAACAACAATATGCTCATAAGCCTAGTAGTGTAAGAGAAACCCCACATCCAATCCAAACCTCCGCCCTCTAACAAACATCCAAAGCTTATGGTAAACTTGAGCCAATAGTGCACAAGCCTAGTTATAAACTGTTTGGTGCTCCATAATCTCTGCCACGATACCCTCAAGTGTCCATGGTAGCCTGCCACCCCTTGAATCTGAAAGTGCATAGTAAGATATTGCTAACATGATAACTAACATCGATCGATTATCTGACACATCTGCATCATAGTAGGACTCAATATGGAAGCCCCCCGTCGTATAACCAATCTCTCCTACATCATCACCATATAAATGCCTCATTGTATCAAGGCGTGCCTCTCAGGTGATAGGTACCACCTACTCACCTTGAATCGGTAATCTAAAGATCATGTACGCATCCTCTAGAGTGATAGTCACTTCTCTAGTTGGAAACCAAAATGTCCCGGTACTAGGATCCCATATGTCAATCAAGGTTATCATCAGCCCTGAGTCATGAGGAATCCGTCGGTAGTGGCGAAATCCTCCCAATCCAAAAGCTATCACATAATCCCACTCCGCATTACCCACATCAGACCAAATCCTGTCAAACAACTTTGACACTCTATCTCGGAGATAGATAGTCTCTCTCACCTACAAATCACATAAACAAAGACAACAATTAACAAATTTATCCAAAAACACACTAATCGTTGTTGATTGTTGATCGACAATGATTGCTTTAATATAATTGTTAACGACCCACCCAATCACCTTTGATCATACTATTGACGTCGATCCAACGTTCTTGCCCCAAAAAATGAAAAAAATACATAAAAAATGAAAAAACAAACAAAAACTCAAATTAAAACACAAAAACAAGCTTGTTTACCCCTCTTCTTGTTCCATGCCTCTTTCTGTCATTGTTGCTTGCCTCCATTTCTCAAGAGCACTCAAAAAGCACAATTATATATTTACCATTTTTGGAGTTGTCGGTGAACTTTAATCAATATTGATTGTCAGCCCAAATGTTGACGATCTACAATTGTTGCCAATTTTATACCCTTTTACACAAATTATTTAATTTTAGTCACCCAAACCTTTCTTAGCACATCACAGCTTTATCAAAAGCTTCGTGTGTTTGCTTTAATGCCCAACTAACTGTCAAAACCCTTTTTTGACCATATATCAAATTTTACACACCCTTATGGATGTTGCCTTCGACCCTTTCATCCTGTGGATTGACACATCCTCACAAGAGCATTCCCATTGGATCATCTCGGCGTAGTAATCTTTCCACAACACACATCTATAGGTGGTCCACATTACACGTCCCCTACCAAGTGTTTTCAAGATTACTACCATCATTGGAAAACCCTCCAGCTTGGTCATTTCAAATTATAATTAAAATCCTGGAGCATTTTAAAGCAAACCTATCCAAAAACAATTACCTCTATTCAAATCAATGACCAACATAGTCAATCATTGGCTTAAAGGGGGAACATATCACAATATTCTTATCCTAAACTGGGGCATCCTTAGACGACTTTTTGTCTCCTAGCTTGTGTCTACAGACCGCTTAGCAAAAAGGGGTAAATGTAGACACCTATTTTCCACCCCTGGGTGACCTACACACATCAATCAAATTATCATTGCCTAACTTATTATATCTATCCTACATATCATGAATTTCACCGTCGTAAATCTTAATCTAGCCACGTAAAACCTATTTACCCTCCCCTAACCATTCAAAACAACCTTAACCCATTTTACCTTTCTTATCCCGACCCTCAACCTTCTACAAATAGAATCCCCAACCTCCCACCATTTCCTAACAACTTAATATCCTGGACGGCAAGTGGTTCCAACCACTTGTCATTCTTCTTCTTGTTTTTAACCTCAGCGGTTAAATCGACGATGATCTGTGATCACCGACAATCGTTATGGATGCTGATGATTCTATTTAATCAACCTCTGTCTCCCTTCTCCAGTTAATCATAACTGATGTGTAAGAACAAATTGTTGCCTTCATAGACGACTTCACCGCGTTGAGAAACATCAACATATTGTTGCCAATTTATTAGGATCTCCAAGGGCTCCGTAAGATCACTGTTCAATCTCCTTGGAAGCTCCATTATCTCCAACTTATTATCAAGGTTAGTTCTCACATTTTATTTCACTTTGTTGTCTTTAATCTATACCAATTATAGTCTATCAAATTGTCATCATCTTCATCTTGTGTATGCTTCTTGAATTTTGTATCTTATTCAATCATTTAGACCACCTATAGAGTATTATTTATTCCCACAGGGATCGTCGTCGACCCTCAATCGTCATCAATTAGTCCTTTGGCCTTTGCTTTCCCTAGTTGGCCTCTTAAACAATCCCAAATCTCTATTTTCACAACTATACATGCTTCTAAATTTCCTATAGATCATCTTTACATGACCAAACTTCTCTGTCCTTTATTAATATATGATTTATCATAATAAACACTTTCCTACCTGATCACCATCTATTCTGATCGTCGTCGATCGGTGTCCATAGCCATTTGATTTATCTTGGCTTCACAAACACGTTTGAATATCTATTTTCCTGGACTTAATCATCTCTAAGCTTTTCACAATCTGTCCTAGTCCCAGTCCTTTGTCTCTGGGTCATATTATTATTTGATTTATCAATTATTTTATAAAAAACAAACATTTTGTCTTTTACTCTGCCGATCCCTATCAATTATAATCATTTTAGTATATGTCATATTTTATCAATCTGATTTGATTTAACAAATTGTCTGTAAGCATGTTTATTCTGTAGATGACCGTTTCATGTCAATCTCATCCAATCACCAGCCTTTATGATCTTCCGATCATTCAAAAACCCTTTGTATGGGAGCAGTTTGACATCCTCCATGAGCTTACCTTGTGCACCATCGCCTTCGCACCAAACTGGGAAGACATTGAGGAATAGTTCAAGATAATCCATGAGATACGAGAAACAATTAGAGAATATTGGTATGATTATTTCGAAGACCTCGAAATCGCCACCACCCTAGCTTGGGCTTCTTATGAGGCTTAACATGACCTTCCTATCGATATTGAATTCTAAACTATCTTTGTCATTTGTCTATCTTATTATCTTTATCAACGTAACTTAATTGTATTAAAACGAGTTAACATCCTCCAAGGAAGTCCATTTGGATTCCTAGGATCGGTCTTTGCTGAACAACTTATCACCATATTTATCTAATATCTTTTGTCTAACTGTCTTTATTTGCAGGTCTCTTCACTCGACGAAAGGACGAACATTCTCTCATTGTCTACTACCCATCATCTTGACATTGCGACTATCAATGCAAGTTTCAGTAAACCCTGCTCATTTGAGTTTTAGGTATTTTCTGCATTTGATAGAACTAACCTGAAAACTACCTATTACAATGACAGTAAATGGTGTTGATATTCCATCTCCCTAGTTGCAGCTACTGCCTCCCATAAACAATGATACAATATGAGCCCATACCATGGTCTTATCACTTAGAGTTGTACATTGCTAAATAATGTAAAATAACCTCTAACATCTTACTATGTCTAAACAACAATTCAACTCAATCATTGCAAGTTTTGTGATCCAATCGTGCCACATGCCACATGGAGAAATTCTATGTAACATTTTCATTTAAAAAAAAAAATTATTTGAAAAGATACAAACAAGGAGGGGTTTTATTTGTTATAGGGCATACAAAAGCGAGACAAAATATATGCTGAGGGAGAAAATGAAAAGTGAAAGTGCCAGTGCTTTGCTTTTAGACAACACAACAACAAATGTATACGATTAACATTACTCTAATTTTATTAAAATAATGGAAAAATGTTTGCTAATGGGTTGCTGTGGGGATTATTCATCCCTAACCAAAACATAAAAGTCCATTGGTTTTTCACAAAATCAATCTCCTTGAATATCTGAATTGTCCATAGTTACTTTCATTAGCTTAAAAACAAATTTAAACTATATTTGTTCAAAGAGGATTATCTTTGACATTTGTTGTATGCTCCTCTTATCAAGTATACGATGGATCCACCTGCTTCAACTATTATTTGTTGTTTGTTGATGTATATCGTCTGTATGTATAAACAAACATTAACATTTCCTAATATTTAATGCATTGAATGCTAACAATTTTTCACCAAGGTAATTGAGATAGGTGAATGCGATATGAATACAACATAGAAAGATGTCCCCAAAATTTAAATTAACAAAAGTAAAAAATCTATTGTAGTAAAAAATAGTATCTATAAAATAAAATAGTGATCAACAAGAAAAAAAAATACGACACTTTAGGAAAAAAGATGTCAATAGTATACACATAAACATGTAGGAAAGAACTTTACTAGGAAGTCTTGACACTTTCCGAAAGAGACTCTCCCTGATGAGATGCTAACTAACAATTGCACACGAGTTGCAAATTAGAGAATACACATATTTATATATTTATTTTGGCACATGAGAAAATAATGTTGTCGGAAAAAGACTCCTCGAAAAACATTGCCGAATTTTGACGCTTTCCAGCATAGACAATTTCAAAGATGGATGCCACCTGGGCATAAAGATGATGCCCTCCATCACAAAAATAAAAATTATAAGGTTAAATGAAGATCATAGTGGCACAATTAAAAATAAAAATTAAAAAATTTGAACATTTAGGTACTCAACCGTACATGACCTCGGCCTTATCCTTTATTTTCTTGAAGCCCACATTAAACGGAAGGAGCTGTACTTACCGGCTGCATGCAATGGGTTCGAGTACCTGAAGGAAATGCAATGTATGCAGTAGTATCCAGCCACGTTTTTACTTAGGAGTTACTTGTCTATCACATTACTGTACATACAGTTTGGGCACCATCCTGAGGGGAAAGAAAGGAGAAAAACCTTAAACCCTAAAAGAATGGGGTGGCCAATTCTGGGGTCGCTATGGCCATGGAAGGGCGAAAAAAAAGCCAAGCAGAAGGTTCCCATGACAGAAACCCAGCGTGAGAGATATATGAAGAGATGGAAATCTTACGAGCAGGAAAACAAGCGCCTTCCTGTCGATTACAGCAAATTCCAAGGCGGCGACCTCAACGAAGACCCCTTGTTCGACTACAAGGAAAACCCTACGCCCGAAGAGGTCGAAGAGAACAAAAAAGTATGGGAGAAAATAGGAAACAACAAATTTGTGAAATTCTTGGCGAAGTCGGATGAATATGCAGACATAGAGTTGCAGGAGGAGTTGGAGGAGAACAAGCTTCCCTTTTGGCCGGAGGATGAAAGTTTGTGGAAGGCATTGCCTAATGTTCCGCAGCCTTATAGTGGCCTTCCCATGCCCAAGAAGGCAATCAAAAGAAGCATCGAAGCCCAGGACAAGTTCTGGGATTTCATGAAACAGTACTTATTTGGTTTGTGGCAATATAAGCAGCGCCCTTATCCCCCCTGTAGGCCCATTGACGTTACGCAGGCGATTGGGACTGAGTATTTGAGTGCGCGGTACTATGATTGTGAGTACCAATGGCTGCCCATTTTTTTCGTTTGCAAGATGTAAATGTTGAATCGCTTTCTTCAGATTTGTAAACATGGGACACGCTGGAATGTATACCATAAACGTGGGTCAAGCTTGAATGTGTAACATGTGACCGATTTATTTTAATGGTCCATACATGGATTGTGAGTATTTTGTAAGATGCATTGAATCGCATTCTTAAGATTCGTAAACGTGACCTCCTTAATATGTTTCTTACATGTTTCTGGTGCTTCAACTCAACGTTCCAGAATTTTCCTTCAGTTTTTAGTCCCCTTTCGAAGAGATTCCGAAATTTGTAATGCTGTTTTCAAGAGTTTTTAAAATCTTAGATGCCGTTTCCAAGAGCGAAGTCTTTCTGCCACTCCTTAAAGTATTTCATGTCAGTTCTCCATTTCTTTTCCTTTTCTTTTTGAGCCTGCTTTGTAGGGGTTCCCGTATTTGTCCATTTTCTGGAGAAATCTACTGCAATGTGTCTGCCATTTCCTGACCTAGCCATTTCCTCATCTAGCCGTTCCCACTTCCAATTTTTGTGCTTCTGACATACGCAGGAACCTGTTCTCAATTCCATCTGTAACATAGAAAAGACTGAAAAGGTAATTTTGCAGAAACAGCAGAACCACAACCATCTTCTATCTGAATTTAGGAAAAAGACTGAACAACTTTAGACAGTTACACTGAAATGTGAAATGTTAATAACAATTTTTAGCACTTCCAAAATATATTCCTCTGTTCCACGAAGGTTCCGGGACGCGGATAAGGGGATGGGGAAACATGTTTACTGGATGAATTTATTATTTATTTGGAGGTCATTTTTTAGGGGATGGCTATTTTAAAATAAGAAAAAATTTAAAAAAATAAGTAATTTCAAATATTTATTTGATAACATTGATAAGGCATTCATTATTGATAAGAAACATTCTAGGGACACTTGCCTAAAAGAGAGAATGCCTACTTGTTTAAAAGAGACAATGCCTACATTTTGAGATTTAAAATGCAGCACAGGCTGAATAATTATGGCCATTAGATATTTAGGTACAATTCCAATTAGAGCCAAATTAACTGATATAATTTCAGATTAAAAGCGTACTGAAATATCCCGCTTGAAATAGTCAAATCATATCCATATAGTCGCTTTTTTATAACATAAGAATCTTCATGGTAACAAACTTTAAAATTGAAAAACGTCTAATCCTGCCTTAACCAGATTGAACTGCCCAGGCTTTTAGTAACCAGATTAGAGTTATTAGAGTTTTCACTGTAACTACAGCACTTGCAGTTGCTTCTACAACAGTGCATATCATAATCATTAAAGGGTGCACCTATTGTCATAGATATCATAGATATCATCAGGAAGAGGCTGTTGTGAGTGGATTTGATCATGAAGGTGCTTTATGAGTTCCAATGACAAGAGTGAACTCTCATCTGCTCCAAATATTCATGTAATTTACTAATTCTTATGTAAGATACTCTTTTAACTTTGTAAAATAATATTTGAAACAACTTCTAACTCAAGAAGCTCTTTGTAGAAAGAATATTTTCTAGATCAGGCAAGAAGCATTTCCAAAACTGTACCTGGAATGGATTCCCACAAATTACTGTAAATGGTGCCATGCTTCTTATATGGAGCCTTTGGAAGATGACGTATGCCTTTATGGAGAAATATTCAAGTGGAAATGATTGACAATTCATAGTTGTCTTTCACCTTCAAATTAGCTAGCCCAAGGGGGACATCCATTTTGAGTTTTTTATTTAAAAAAAGTGTTTGAAAGCTGCTGGGACATAGGAGACATCTAGCCATCTCAGGTATGGCCGATGGATGTCTAGACATTCCTTGGCTGTTCCGGGGATGGTTAGCCGCCCCCTGCCGTACCCTGCACATGTTTTGACTTCCCAGAGATGTTTCCTGCAAAAATAAAGATTTGGGGATGTCTAGGGAACATTTCCTACCCGTCCCTGCGTCCCTGAAATGTTCTCAATTGGGGGTGACCCCAAAAATTCAAGGGGCGCGTCCCGGGGTACACTGAAATATACATTTATTAGTAGATCATTTCCAAAAAATATTCACAGGCAATATTTTCTGATTATGTTTGGAAATCAAACTGCAATTTAAAATTTGAACCAGGCAGAATATCACAACTTCTTGATATTCAGGTTCTTACATGTATTTTAGATAAATTTTATAATACGACTGATTTATTCTATTGGATGTTTACCTAATTCACATTTTAACCTTTTTGCCCTACGAAAAATGGTTCATCAATGGCCATTGTGCTTAAGGAGCTTTCCTTCTTATCAAGCTTGTTTGTCATTCATCCTCTTCTATTTGCTTGTTGTACAATTGCAACATTTCTTCGTTCCATGGAATCACGTGAAACTCCATCTACCATATATTCTGCACATTTTATGTTAGTTTTATCTTATCATTCATGCGTTTAATTCTTTTCCAATTTTAGTGTGCAGATAATTCTGCAGCTTTATCTGGCCGATAATTTTGGTTATTTGCTGTATTATTATTCCATAATTTCCGGGCTACTTAATTGCCAAAATATCAAATCTAGTTCAAGTTTTATGTCATTTGGGAATCAGCTGATGTCAATTTCTCATCAAAGATCAAATTCTTTTAGTCAATATAGATTTCCCCCTAAATAGACGAAGTGTGACTTGTGCAGCTTAATAACACATTCTAGTCAGTGCATTTTGCAAGCTTCATCAAATTTTTTTCCTCAGCGTTATGTTCTTTTGGAAAGTAGATTTTTGCATATCTTAGACAGAGATTGGGTATTTCATACTGCATACTTTGTTAATTATGAACAATGAGTTGGTGGCCACTCAATCATCCACATCTTGCATCTCAGATTCACCATCTTATTAGGAGTGTTGGTTACAGAGCTTGTTTGAAAATTCAGATCATAGCAACTTGTTGCTGCATCTGTTGTGTGGGTTGTGTGGATGCTGTTTGCAAACACAATTCAGCTTTAGTTGTTGAAGCACCATCAAATTTATTGCTAATCTAATAGGAATTGTTTTTCACTATCCAATGGAAGAAGTATCAGAAACGGGATTATTTTATATCAGTATGGTGCCCATTTTCTATGCTGAAATATGCTAGGTCTTAAGCATTTTTGTCTGTAGTTTATTTGTCTTGGAAACTTATATTTCTTCTTGATCTTCAACAGTTGTAATGAGGTATGGCAGCTGGTATTACAAGGATCGTTTAGGGCGTACCAGGGGGCCTATGGAGCTAATTAACCTTAGAACTGCATTAGCGAGTGGAATTGTTGATAAGGATACTTTTGTTTGGGGAGATGACATGGATGAATGGACACCAATTGGCATGGTATATGGCTTGGAAGCGGCAGTCAATACAGCTGATGGTGCGCTTTCCCATTCATTTTTATATTATTTTGTAGTTTTAGCTTTTTAGATAAAGAGAGCTTCGGTTTTTTCTATGTAGAATGTGCACCCGTTATTCTTGCAAGTAAGTTATAAGACTATCTACCTGAATGTTTACTTTTAGTTATTCCACTAAATTTAATTGCTTATGATCTCTTGTCACCTCTTTTTTGCTATTCTTTTCCATTGTATATGCTTTTGAAACCAAATTTTACATATTGAGCGCATCTCTTCTGTCTTATTTGTAAAAACATTTATGTTGCATTTTCATGTGGCTAGATGCCCATTTAGGGGACATATCTAGTGCCATTGCTTGCCATTTCCTTTATTCATGCTAGGAGGGTTTTATGTTTAGCACACATTACTTTTATTGTCATGTATAACACTATTGTTTTTTAGTACACAAAAACTCACATTGATAGGGTTTGGAATTTCCGTGCTTAGTCAAATTAGCAGCAGCAGGAGCAGCTCTCGGACACAAATTGGCAAGGGGATTAGCCCCGTGGATCCCAGCTAAAGGACGTGAAATAAAGACATACAAGCAGCTTCAGAAAGAAGGAATTGAAAGCAAGGAGCGAGAAAAAGCTGCAATGAGGCAGCATGGTGGAGTCCTGCCAGGTCAATTGATTCCAAGTCATACCTTGTTTCTTTGGGCCAGTGGGACGGAGCTTACCCCGCTTATAGAAAGGGATACAATGCCCAACAAATATGTTTCATATGATCTAAGGTTTGTCTATTTACCAGTTGGCTTTTAAATTTATTTCTATTTGCTTGCCCTTTCAAGCTCACTTCAAAGTTCATCTATCTGCCATGATCGTCTAGTCATGTACCCTGTGCTCCAATTACTGCCAATTTTGTTTTTGGTATGCATATCAGAAATACTGTATAGTGTGACTTCTTTTTTGTGGCTTTAGTAAGAAACCATTTTTCTTTCTCGAAATGTTTGCTTATGCTTCTGTAAACATTCAAGGGGTGATATTCAGAAACACAAATAGTTATGCATGGAAAAAGTAAGAAAAAAGACATACACCCAATAGGTTATCTTTTGTCATAGGGTCAAATTTTTAGTTTGGAACTGTTTTGATGTTATTTTATATCTTTTATCATATGATTATCAATTGTAAGAAATATATCTTTCTATCACATTTGTATATAGTATATTTCCTTGGGAATGTATTCTTGTATGAAATGTAGGCATGTTGGCCTCTCTCGAATGATGGTAGCACCATTTATTTATTTTGTATGTAGTAAGCATTAAGGTTACAACCATTCGTTAGTAGTTTTATATGCTTTGTTTTTCGGTAGTTTTATAGTATGCTGTGTGAGAGGGCTGAAATGAACACACAAGATTAACACAATAATCCACTGTTCATTCATATGAGTTTACAATATGTAGATTTATGTGAGCTCCTATTCTCGTAGAGTCTGAACAGTAAATCCAACCCATATTACTTGCCTACCTAAAATGGTCGAGTTGTTTCAACAACTCAACTAACAAACTAATATCTTAAATAACATCAATAATATTTTACGCACTAATATATTTGGTCACACAAAATATATTTGCTCGCTAATTAATGTGAGCACTGACACTTTCCTAACAAGGGCTTGGTGATGTCACTACCCAAGCAAGAAAGGAGTTAGAGAACTGAGTAAAACACTGGAAATTGTGGAGTAGTTTCATTGGGATGTTATTTCCTATTGTTGAGGCGTGGGGGGTCATATTCTTAATATATATTGTTGTTTTTATGAGATTTGCAAAAAGGTGTCTAGAAGATCGTAGCAAATCATTAGAAGAAAAAAGAGTAGTAAGAGAACATTTGCAGTAATTTTCTAAATATGTGGATGGGTGTGTGAGAGCATAGTGAACCGGTTTTAATTTCCTGACGAGAGAAGGCGTCTTTGTACAAAAAAATAGAGGCGCCTTATTAATAAACAAAAAACAAGCATGGACAAGAAGAGTTGAAGCTATAAGGCATCCACAAGCAGAAGTGGCATAGGAGATGCCTATGAAACCAACAAATGTGAGGTACAAAGTTGGCCTGGTGGATCCCAATCAGGTTTGGGCGCCTATCCCACGAGGGCTTGGCGAATGCAGCCTAGATGTTCGATAGTGTACATGTTGCTTAGCATGAGTATATTGTTGCCTTTGGTAGAGTAAAAGAGCCAATGAAGGAGATCAGAAGATCCTATGGACAAGTCCTAATGGTGATTTTGGGTGATTGGAATACTCTCCCTTGAAATTATGGAATATGGCCCGAAAGACTTGGTTTATTGGTGTTCTTGATGGTCGACGACTGTGGAACCTTCTACTCACGCCTTGGTAAGGAATTAGTGCATTGGATCACATTCTTGTGAACCTGAAGGGCTCTAAATTCATGACCCGTGATAGGATGCGACAAGTGGATGGTTCCGATCATTGGCCGTTATAGATGAAGTTTAAGGACCTTGAGTTTTCTTTGGTGGAGTCAATAGGGTGAGGTGGTGAATGAGAAGCAATTGCTACGAGATAATTTTAACATTAAAAGGGATGAGATTAGACTCTCCAATAGATTGGTCTGCTTTACGAGTTGAGTAGCTTGAGTTTGAACTAGATCAAATAGTTGCTGAGATGGGTTAGAGAGTTGACAATTTCAGAGAGTTCTTTGAGCAAGTTGTAGAGATTGTTGGCGCATTGGGAGAGTTAGGAGGAGGTAGACCTCAATGCAGATTTCAAATCAATCTCCAAACTAGGAAGTTGATTGGCAAGAAGAGGGGATGCTGCAAGGTGGTTATGAAGAAATGGTCAGAGAGTTGACAATTCAGAGAGTTCTTTGAGCAAGTTGTAGAGATTGTTGGCGCATTGGGAGAGTTAGGAGGAGGTAGACCTTGATGCAGATTTCAAATCAATCTCCAAACTAGTAAGTTGATTGGCAAGAAGAGGGGATGCTACAAGGTGGTTATGAAGAAACGTAGGGTATCATAGGCTCATGAGGCGGTTATCAAGGAGTGGGAGGTAGCAGTTGTGGCAATGAAAAAAATTGTGCTAGAGAGAATTGGATGGTATTCTAATAGAATTTGCAGAAAGAGAAAAGCTCATGGTTGCAAATAGGAAAAAAGAGCTCTAGGCGTAGATGAAGGTTCTCATGGGGTAGGGGATGATGGAAAGTGTGATGCCCAACTTATGAGAAATAGAGACATGGACCTCATCACCAACCCTTCCGAGGTCCTCAAAAGTTGGATAGCGCATTATGATAAGCTCCTCAGGGATCTTGAGGTTAGGGCCGAGGACACTGGGAAATATAATCTTAGAAGAACACTTGGATTTGACCTCCATAAATGGCCCCATCTTGTGGAAGGAAGTGAAAGTAGTGGTTAAAGGCATGGAATATCACAAGGCCTTAGGCATTGATGGGTTCCCACCAAAGTGGATCAAAGCCTTACTAGGTAGAAAGAAGCTCAGTAGAAAGAAGAGGAGGGAGAAATGAAGTGGGAACTCGAAGAAGGGTAGAGTGAGTCCTATGGCAGCTAAACTTTCTTGCTGTAATTAATTGTATTTGGAATTCTAGCATCATTCTCGAGGATCTTAATGCCGCAAATTTGGTCTCCATCTCTAAGAAGGGGGAACTTACAGTTCATAACAACTATATTGGAATTTCTCTTATAAATGTCATGCTTAAAATCCTTACAAGTGTGATCATCAAAAGAATCGAGGACGAATTCGAAGAGAGAAAGTTCTCTTTTAAGAGGCTGACAAGTTTAAAAAAGAATGAGGAATGCATCGGTCAAGTGGTCGTGCTTCTTGAGCTTATGAGATGCAAGGCCAAAACTGAGTAAGCCTACCTATGCAACCTTTTTAAACTTTAAAAAGGCACGTGATATGGTTTTGCATGAGGCTCTCTTAAGGAAACTTAAAGCTGCTTGAGTGAAGGGTAAGGCCCCTCGCTTAATTTTGGAGATATGGAATGGATTTTCTATGCGAGTCAGATATGAAAACTTAACCTGCTCTCATATTCCCGTCAAGAGAGGCATGAGATATGGGTCTCCAACATCCCTGACACTCTTTAATGCCTTCATAAATGACATTGTGAAGGACCTTGAAGGGATGTGTAATGTCCCTTTCTAGGGTTGAAACTAGGAATAAGGGTTTGGCCTTGAATCAAATCTGAAATTGCATGCTCTTCAAACAATCAACACACAATATCAATCAGCCCTCTAAGGCAGCGAACTGCATATGAGGTTCACATCAACATTTAACCATGCAAATAGAGCTGAAATGCCACCAAATAATTTATCCAACCACAACAATATTTATCAATCTCAAATACATCAAAAATATGGAGAAACGAATGATAAATCACAGCTATAATTAATTTTTATGACAGCAACCATACAGTGAAACCGAGGGCTGCGAAAAATAGATAAACTTCTCCTAAAATCACCAAAATGTAGATTTTGGCCTTATAAAATACGAAGAACAAGAATACTAGTTCAAAATGCTAAAATGTGCCGTAGAAGGCACCAAACTCAACCCTCAAAAAAGTCGCCTAGGGCTGGAAATAAAGATCAGCTGCATAAAATCACCTTGAAGTACCAATGTGACTTCCGTGTAAGATCACCCTTCCACAGAAGAGAGTTTTCGTCACCTAGTGTGATCCTATTGAAGGGTTTCGTTTTCAATAGGTGACCAAAGAAGGGTTTTCATCTTTCAATGCCAAGAAGAGAAGCTACTTGCTCCACCTCTAAGAGAAATCAATATAAAAATCTGCATAACCTCCCTTTAGCAAGTCGAACCACCTTATATAGGTCTTGAAGATGTCAATGGGCAAATAGAATTCTCTAGAGAGGTCGACCCCCTTAATGAAGGAAAAGAACACTAAAATCGCCATGTAGGCTCCACAAGATTGACCTCCATAATGAAGAAATAGAAATCCTCCTTGCATTGTTTGATAAGTCTTCCACCACCTAGTCAAATCACTCCAATGCCATGATTAATAAATAAAATAATTAATTACTAAAGCACAACACCTACAACAATGGCCAGTTTCCCTCCCTTGCTCCTTCCTTGATGCCCACGGGAAGAGGAATGGGCATAAAGTCTTCCATATTGAACTAGATTGGAAAAGGGGACATACAAGATGGGTGTTGCCCACTGTTGGGTCGTCGTTTGTAGATGATCCGTTGGCTTTAGTTAATCAATAGACAAATTAAAGCATATGTTACAAAAGATTTACATTTGGGGTACTAAATAGGGAATGGAATGTGATAATGATAAGTGAAAGGCCATGGTGATCCTTGGGGACCAAGAAGAGATGAAACAACAAGAATTTCGTATTGGTGATAAAAAAGTTGGATTGTGACAACTATAGGTATCTTGGAATAGAAACTGACCTCACATTTATCTTTGATAAGGTCATTGAGAAAAGAGCTTCAGCTAGTAGAAAGTCCTTCATGGTGTGCAACACTTGTTGGCTTGTTGAAGGATTCCGATTTGGTCTAAGGTTTTGGCCTTCAAAGCCTTAGACTTCCCTCTCTTTACCTTTGAGGTAAGAGTGATAGGAATGTTTGATGTAAATAAGCAAAGTGCCCTTCAAAAAGTGGTGTTTGAGAATTTTGAGGTGGATCTTGGGGAAGTCCTCAACGTCCAACATGATTGGGCAAGCTACTATGGATTGAGAGCTTAGCAATAGTCAAAGGGCCCGAGTCTTAGAGGAAATAAGGTGGACTCAAGACATAAATAGTTGATTTGTTGAAGTACCACCTCCTACGCAGAGTGGGCGAGACTTGGACGTGGATTGTCAAGCTTACTAAATTGCTCAAGGAAAATGGCCACTAGGCTAAGGGAAAGAGCCTGCTTGTGTGTATAGAACTTTGTGTTAGTTGGGTTTAAAAGTTTCAGTCGCAAGAATTGCCAAAATTCTTCAAGGAATTCGAGTTGGAGGAGACCAAAAACTTTGTTAAGTGAGCACAAAAATACAAACTTACTTCGGTGGAGGTTGTTTGTTGGTTGCTCAATGCTAGGGTAGGTGTGTGTGTCCTTCGAAGTTGGCTATTAGGCTTTAGTTGGCTTACCCCTCCTTTGGTACTCTGTGCCTATTGTGTGGATGTGGAGGCGATTCCCTCCTTAACCTAGTATTTTTGATGCAAAATTACAAGTTGGGTTTTAGAGATTAATATTGGAGCTTCGGTACGTTGCCCCTATGAACACAAATGAGAAGGATTTGCTTACATTACTCCTTGGTGGGCAGTGTCACAGACATGGTCTAGAGAACTAGCTATGTGATTTCCTGCATAAGAGGGTATTTGCACATTTCGTAAATATGGCAAACATCTTGGGTGTGGCACTACCTCTATGTTGAGAGGCCCTTAGGGGTTGGTAGATGATAGGAGGCATGCTACGGTTTTCCTGTAATGGACAAGTGCTCGAGGGTGATTTAATAAAAATCGAAGTAAATCCTATATTTAGAGTAACTACTGCAATAAATGACATACAAATGCTATTATATAGTAAGACACAAACAATGAAGCATGTACAATATGAAACCCTAAACAAAAAGGAGAGATAGAGGGACTTAGCTGATTTCCTAGCGAACATGAAGTGACCTGGGCAAGTGAATAGCTGGAACATACTGTAAATAGCTTCGTCACTGTAAATTGGAGGTTTTGGAACCTATAACCATGCTAAACAAGAGCGCCCACGAGAGGACAGGAGCGCCTAGGCGCTAGCGTCTGTGTAGATGTTTTGGATCTGACCCTTTCTGTGCAAGAGGAGCTTCGTTGTTAGTCTCTGTTTGTTGCCTTGGTTTTGCTCCTTACCGCCGAATGTACCTGTAACCTGCAAGATAGATGGCTAGCTGCACATACCCACAAACCACATCAAACCTAAAAAAGAAAGATGCAAAATGGGGAGTTAGATTGGCCTCAACGGTCACCTAAAGAGTGATCTTACGACTGAGCGCTGCACTACATCTTAGACTACATGTAGTTCTTGTGTGTGTGTAGAAATGGTACCCTGGGATGCCCTTGTGCAAGTGCACAGTGATAGTGAGCTAGATCTAGACTGTAGCAGATGTATAGAATGTGTGGGATGGAATAGAATAGACTGCCCCTCTTATGTTGTGTATGTAGATGTGATGCAACCCTTGTCCCTTGTATGAGTGCTAGATGGATACCTTTGATACTCTTGTACCTTTGAATGCAAGCTTAGGTGATAGTATGTAATGCTTAGTGCTTGGTCCTTTATTTTGAAAACATATCTGTGTATTTATATGATTCCCTTGTTTGAATTTCATAATTGACAGCTGAAAGACCGACGCAAAGTAGTAAAAAGTAATTAAAAAGTGAAAGGGGTCCAAAAGGATAAGAAAAAGGTAAAGAGGGACAGGAGCGCCTAGGAGGATAAGAGCGCCTGACACTAGTGTCCCAACTGGGTGCTAGTGTTCGAGGCCATAGAAAGATAAAACAGTCCAATGCTGACAAGAGTGTAAGATGTATAAAGCAAATAAAAGTGTAAAAGATAAAGCAAAAGGCTAAAGGGAGTTGTCAATTACTAGTTTTCTTTGCTTAGGAATCATGTAAATGCTAGCATGCTTCTAGAACCTAAAAATGTACCCAAGTGCATAGCTTTTGTAACTACATTTGTGTAATGTTCCACTTTCTCGAATAGTTTGATCGAAGACCTTTGGCCCTTTTTGTCTACCTGATGGCCAAAAGGTGAGTTCAAGGGTGACTTAGGTTTATTAATTTTATTATATCGTGCTAAAAATAAAATAAATTATCACTAAAAGCACATATAATGAATTAATAGACTTAATAAGTGACTTCGACTCAGGAAAGTACATGGGAATAAATTAATAAATTATTTAATGTGCTTTCCTAGGCAAAAAGTGCGACTTGCTTTGGGATGTGATTAAATAAGCCAAAAAGTGTGGCTTGCCTTGGGAACGGAGAAAATTAATTAAAAATAAATTATATTCCTTGGGAAAAGTGTGACTTGCATTTTGGAAGGGTTTTTGGCATATAAGGGAAAAGGGCGACTTGTGCCGACATTCATTCTCGATTATTATTATTTTCCTTCCCGGCAGTTGGCTTTAAAGCTTTGCAGACAAAATCCAAGGACGAAAACCCTCTGGATTATTCTTCTTGTGGACGAAAACCCCAGGAGAAGTGAAAGGAGTTTCTATTCAGGGAATTTCATTGTATTCAAAGGTTATTTATCATTTCAGCAATATCAGAAAGAGAAATAAATTGCAGCAGTGAGTATTCAGACAACTTCCAGAGTGGGGCGACTTATTCTATAGTTGTTTAATGCAGTATTTGAGGTATTTTTGATGCTAGTTTATTATTGTATCTTCCAACCTCAAATATATATCAAATCGATTTGGTTTGAATAAATTCCCGCAGGGTTCTGGGCAATATTTTGTTATCAATCCATTTGCAGACTTCTGGTTGTTTTTCTGTAAATATTTGCCATTATAAATCAATATTAAATTCATGGTTGAATTATTTGTGAAGAAATCTGCGCGTTTAAACCCTAGGCGGATTTTTTGCATTTATCCGGCTTGCAAAGTTAGTTTTATTTAATTTGTTTGTGCAGTGAATGGTGTTCTATGGTTTCTTTTGACATTACTAGTATAGTTCCAACACTGAGCAATCTATAAAAAAAATAAAAAAATATTTAGGCAAAAGGGGTTTGGGATCTTTCAGTAGTATCAGAGCAGTGTATCCTCCCAACCTGTGTGGGAAGGAAGCAAACAATATTTAAAAAAAATCAGCTTTGAATGCAGCATAGAGAGGTTGGTCCACACAGATACTACACCTGCAGGCGGGCACGACTCGAAGCTAGTATTGTAGGAGGTGACAGAATGGATTTTATGGGTGATAGACATGAGAGTCCTCGGGATGAGCATGCAGATCCAGATAGAGACTACATTAGGGATATGGCAGGCACTCAGAGGCAGTTGTTATAGACTATGGAGCCCATGGGCTCTACCTTGGATAGGTTGGCATTAGATAAGCCGTGGGACAGACATGGCAGAAGGGATAGATCCGTATCAGTTGGCAGTGGTTACATGGATCACAATAGATCACCTTCAGAAATCAGAAGTGTTAGGGGATTGCCACGTCGTGAGAGGAGGCACACTCATTCAGATGAGAGAACTACCCGGATTGCAGATAGGCCTATGCAGCCTAACTTCCTGGCTAGAGATGATCCACCAGAGATTGAGGTGCTGTCGGAAGAAGTAGCTTTTCCGGATACTATTATGGCAGTCAGTGATGAGTGGAGGAGTTTGCCGCAGCATGTGAGGGACGTCTTTCCCCTCCTGCAGTATTGTGCTCAGAGGAGAGATAACATGAGGGCTGGACAGGATAGGAGGCCTAGAGCGGAACAGAACAGGGAATTGAAGTAGGTTACCAATAAGGTAACCCTCTCCACTTTTGATGGTAGCAGAAAGATCAGTGTCAGGGCTTGGATTCACAAACTCGACGCCTATCTTACCCTCAAACCAATGAGGGAACAAGAGGCTATACAGTTCGCTACTTTACACCTTAAGGGGGTGGCTTATGATTGGTGGCACCATGGGTTAGTTACATAGAATCATGATCTTCTGCGGTCATACAGAGACTTCAGTGAGAGGTTGATTTCGAGATTTGATTGCAAGGATGTGGAGCTTTATTACAGGGACTTGGCACAACTCCAATGGAGTGGACATGTTGATTCATACATCAACGAATTTCAACGTAGAGCAGTTATGGTTCTAGAGATGCCCGAGAAGAGGGTAGTGATGCTATTCATAGAGGGTCTTCATGATAGGATGAGAGGATTGGTCAAGGCTCTTAAGCCTATGACACTGCATGATGCCATCCAGACGACATTAGACTTGGACACATCCCCCACTTCTTATCAGCCCAATAAGAAGTTTCCCACAAGCTCCAGGTCATTTCAGCGCTCTACTATTTAGCAAAAGAGTGCACCACCTCCTAAGGTGGATCAGGAAACTTGTAATGAGTTGAGGAGGAAGAAGCTTTGCTTTCATTGTAAAGATCAATGGGAGCCTAGACATCATTGCCTTGGTAAAGGCAAGGTGCATCTCATTGAGGTGATTTCAGATGAGGATGATGACCACTCGCCGAATACAGATGCAGAGGGTGAGGACAACGACCATGATGCACAGGGGGAACAACCCCAAGTAGATCTTGGAGAGAGTGAGGCATTGGATTCATCCAATGTCACTATTGCTACACTCTTAGGAGTTCCTAGGTACTATCCCTTTTGGCTGAAGGGAGTGCTTAAGGGACAACAGATTGTTTGTTTGGTTAATAGTGGAAGTACGCACAACTTCATTGATGAGGGGTTGGCTGCGAAGTGAGGATTACATGTTGAGGATTTTGAGGGGTTTAGTGTATGAGTAACAGATGGGTTTGCTATTAGTTGCACTAAGAGGATTCTGCGGCTTAGTATTTAGATGGGGGACTACACATTGATCGATGACTTTTATGTTATTGGACTTGGTGAGATTGATACATTCTTGGGTATTCAGTGGGTGCAGTCCCTTGGCAAATATGTGCAGGACTTCTGGAGGATGGAGTGGGAGTTTATGGTGGATAGGAAGAAGATTGTGCTTCGGGCTCTTTCTGACGGTGGGCCTAGAGTTGTTTCAGCACACAGGATGAAATCTATAGTCAGACATGGAGAGGTTGCTTTGGTAGTCCAATGTTTCATTTCATCCAAACCTTCCACAGATAGCGAGCAACCCTTTCATATAGACATCTAGTCCATACTGGATAAGCACGACCCAATGTTTGGTGACATTCCTCTAGGTAGACCACCAGATAGAGGGTTTGAGCATGTTATAGAGCTTGAAGAGGGTGCTAAACCTGTGATGACTACGCCTTATCGCCATCCTAAGACATATAAGGATGAGATAAAGAAGGCCATTAGAGAGATCTTGGAGATGGGACACATTCGTCCTAGTTCTAGTCCCTTTGCTTCTTCAGTTGTTTTGAAGGAGGATGGTACCATGAGGATGTGCATTGACTATTGTGCACTAAACAAGAAAACGATAAAGAACATGTATCTTATTCCTCGCATAGATGAGCTTTTAGATGAGTTGCATGGAGCTATTTATTTTTTGAAGATTGATCTTTGATCATGATACCATCAGATTCGTGTTTGGGATGAGGACATTCACAAGACAGCCTTCAGGTGTCACTACGGGCACTATGAGCTCTTGGTGATGCCATTTGGACTCGTCAATGCACCTGCTATGTTTCCGTCATGTATGAACCATCTCTTCAATAGGCACTTAAGGAAGTTTGTGTTGGTCTTCTTTGATGATATTTTGATATATAACATGACATGGGATGAGCATTTGAGGCATCTTGATGAGGTACTTAGCATAATGGAGACTCAGTCTTTATTTGCTAAGATGTCCAAGTGCGAATTTGGACTTATTGAGATACTGTATCTTGGGTACGTCATTGGGGCCAATGGGGTCAAGGTTCATCAGGAGAAGATACAGGTAATGTAGGATTGATTTGAGTGGATTCTTGGGGATATGTGGTTATTACAGGAGGTTCGTGAAGGGCTATTGTCAGCTGGTAGCTCCGTTGACAGATCTTACATGGAAGGGGGCATTCGGATGGACAAATGAGGCACAAGTAATATTTGAGAGGCTCAAGGTAACTAAAAGCACCTGTCCAGTTTTGGCTCGTCCAGATTTCTCACGACTCTTCATTTTGGGATGTGATGCTTCGGGATTGGGGATTGGTGCAGTTCTTATGCAGGATCGCCATCCTATTGCTTACGAGGGTAGGAAGTTGAGAGATAATGAGAGGTTGTACTCCACCTATGATAAGGAGATGCTTGTCATTATGCATGCTTTGGCAAAGTTCAGACAATACTTAGGAAGTGGGAAATTTGTGGTGAGGACCGACCACAACAACCTGAAATATTTCCTGGAACAGAAGGAGCTCAATGAGAGGCAACATAAATGGGTCAGCAAAATCCAAGCATATGATTTTGACATTGAGTATGTCAAGGGGATGAAGAATATAGTGGCTAATGCATTTTCCAGGAAACCCCATCTCGCTGCCCTATGTTCTTTGAGCGAGATTTCAGCAAATCGGAAATCTCAATTGTTAATTGAGTATTCCAAAAATACTTGGGCATGTGACATTATGGATGGAAAAATTCAGGTTGGCTGATATAAGGTAATAGCAGATTTGATTTTGTATAAGGGCAGAATTTACCTAGTTCCTAAATTTGAGCTTAAGGAGAAGATTATGCACGCCTTCCATGATGCACCACTTGTAGGACATCCAAGGTACTTTAAAACATACAGGCAAATTAGAGAGATTTTCTTAGAAGGTTCTCAAGGATGATGTCTTACGCCATGTCTGTGAGTGTATGCCTTGTTGGCAGAACAAGTCAGAGCATACTTTCCCAGTAGGTTTGTTACAGTCATTGCCGATTTCGGAGCAGAAGTGGGAGAGTATTTCGATGGATTTCATTATAGGTCTTCCCATAGTGCAAGGGAATGATCACATTTTTTCGGTAGTTGATCGGTTGACAAAATATGCACAATTTTTTGCAGTCCCTACCATCTTTAAGGCACCACATGTGGTTGATTTGTTCTTCCGTCAGGTATTCAGGTTGCATGGACTTCCGAAGAACATCGTCAGTGATCGGGATAACAAGTTTTTAAGCATATTTTGGCAGGAACTTTTCCATTTGGTTCACACTGAGTTGACTCTGAGCACTAGTTTTCACCCTCAGACTGATGGGCAGACGGAGATTGTGAACAAGTGGATAAAGGGTTATCTGCTTAACTGTGTTGCAGGACAACAAAAGTTATGTGTAAACTGGCTATATTTATGTGAGTATTGCTATAACACGACTCCATTCCGAGCAGTGTATGGATATGATGCAAGATCTTTTGTTGATTTGGCTTTTGGGGACAGTAGAGCTCCCAAGGCTCAATAGAGTATACAGGATAGTCGAGACATCTTTAAGGTACTTAAGGATAATATTCAGTGGGCCTAGAATCAACACAAGATGTATGCAGATAGGCACAGGGTAGAGAGGGCATTTGAGGTAGGAGACATGGTATTTCTGCCTCTTCAGCCATATAGACAGAGCACTCTCAAGAAGAGTGGAGCTGAAAAGCTCAAGCCTCGATTCTATGGACCATACAGGGTGCTAAGGAGAGTTGGTGAGGTAGCATATGAGCTGGAATTACCTTCTGAGCGTAAGATAGACTTAATAAGTGACATCAACTCAAGAAAGTACATGGGAATAAATTAATAAATTATTTAATGTGCTTTTCTAGGCAAAAAGTGCAACTTGCTTTGGGATGTGATTAAATAAGCCAAAAAGTGCGACTTGCCTTGGGAATGGAGAAAATTAATTAAAAATAAATTATATTCCTTGGGAAAAGTGTGACTTGCATTTTGGAAGGGTTTTTGGCTTATAAGGGAAAAGTGCGACTTGTGCCGACATTCATTCTAGATTATTATTATTTTCCTTCTCGGCAGTTGGCTCTGAAGCTTTGCAAACAAAATCTGAGGACGAAAACCCTCTGGATTATTCCTCTTGTGGACAGAAACCCCAGGAGAAGTGAAAGGAGTTTCTATTCAGGGAACTTCATTGTATTCAGAGATTATTTATCATTTCAGCAGTATCAGAAAGAGAAATAAATTGCAGCAGTGGGCATTTAGACAACTTCCAGAGTGGGGCGACTTATTCTACAGTTGTTTAATGCAGTATCTGAGGTATTTTTGATGCTAGTTTATTATTGTATCTTTCAGCCTCAAATATATATCAAATCGATTTGGTTTGAATAAATTCCCGCAGGGTTCTGGGCAATATTTTGTTATCAATCCATTTATAGACTTCTGGTTGTTTTTCCGTAAATATTTGCCATTATAAATCAATATTAAATTCATGGCTGAATTATTTGTGAAGAAATCTGTGTTTAAACCCTAGGCGGATTTTTTGTATTTATCCGGCTTGCAAAGTTAGTTTTATTTAATTTGTTTGTGCAGTATGAGAATGGTGTTCTATGGTTTCTTTTGACATTACCAGTATAGTTCCAACACTGAGCAATCTATAAAAAAAATAAAAAAATATTTAGGCAAAAGGGGTTTGGGATCTTTCAATTTGCCTCCACTTTATGCTATTGAGTGAATACTTGATAGCATAAAGTAGATAGAAGCTGTGTACCTCATGATCCTCTAGAGAGTGTGGTGAATAGTGTGTTAAGTGGACAAGTGAAGTATGAAGTGATTGCATAGTGAAGCACGGAGACTAGGAAAGGGAAGTGGACCCTAGGGGTGAATTCTATTCGTGGCTTGTACCTGTTGTTATAAGCTTGTATTTGCTAATGTAGGTTGCGTCTTGTTGCGTATTAAGGACGGACCTGCAAAAGAGGAGTGAGAAAGTAGTCGAAGTCTTGTATATGATAAATGAAATTAATGTGTATAAGTAAGTAAAAGTGTGAAAGTATGTAAAAGGAAAGTGTGTACCTGATGTATAAGAGTGTAAGCGATAGAGAATTTGTCCTGATTTGCTGAATTATGTTGCTGATGGTGAGTTTTTTGGGTGATCTCATGCCAAGAGTGAGTTTTTGGGGCCATCTCATGCCAAGAGAGAGTTTGTTTTGGTGATCTCAAGCCAAGAGTGCATTTTTTGGGCAATATCACACCAATAACCAGTTTTTTGGTTGATCTCATGCCAAAGGTGAGTTTTTTTTGGGTGATCTCATGCCAAGAAAAGAGTGTTGGGGATAGAGGTATATATTTTATCTCCTTCCATGACTGCTTCTTGAATGATCACTATTGCAGATGGTACATCCTGATTAGTTTCATGTTGTTATGTATTTATTCCATATTGTAACTGATTGTAAGAGATAGAATGCATTCTGTAATTGGAGGAAAGTGCCTGCTACTAGAGAACTATGCTATAAACTGTGCTTAAGACTGAGCTTAATAAATGAAAATTACTGTTTCTTCCACCAGGACACTAGTGCCCTAGGGGAGGACAGGAGCGTGCCAGGTGCTAGTGTTTGGGTCTGGGTGATAGTGTCCACTCTATGTGTGAAGTCCAAGTCATATTCTAGACTGTATTGTGACTATATGCATGTGTTGTTTTTGTACTGTCTTGATTTGAACTATAGCTTTGAGCTGGTGTAGAGATGATTTGTTCACCTAATGTATGCCCCCTGCGTTTCGGGTACATGTGACGTCTATAGGAGAATGCAGTCCAAACGAGAGGAACTAATGCAAAGATGAAATAAATACTTGCAGGGGGTAGGGGATGTGCATGGTAGAAACTAAGGAACATGCAAACAAAGTAGGCTAGTACAAGTGTTAGTAGTAAAAGCTAGCATGTAAAAGAATACAATGTAACAAGCAAGTGTGCAAACAAGATGGACCGCGAAAAGTGGGTTTCAAACATGGGACATCGCTCACAATGTCATAAGACAATCAAGGCTGAAGCATCCAAAAGCATACAATGATCAAGTAAGACATAGGGCATAGCCCGCAAACAATAACATACACTAGCAAACAAGATCAAGCAAAATGTATCAGATAACCATGGTTGTATATAGTCGTGCAAGGAAAATGCTACACATGAAGCACCTATTAGCATGTTAGAAAGATAAATAATATGTTAAAGTGTATTTATATTAGTGAAAAAGTAAAGTGATAGGAATGAAAAGTAGTAAAGAATGTAATAATAGAACCTGTAATATGTGTTGTATGAGAGTATTAAATGTAGATGCCCCCAAGAGACTCAATGGGATTGGAAAGGAATACAGTGTCGATAATCATGCATCATGTAAGGAGTTGTAAGAGATCTACATTCACTTCCAGAGACCAAGTGAATGCATATGTTTATATATACAAATATATTAACATACTAAGAATTTGGCTAGTATAGTAAACAATGTGCAACACGTAAGTAATATAAGAAAACAAGAGTAAATGCAACCAAGATATATAAATATTGTGATGGTAATGTATGCAAGATATGAAGATGGAAGGAGTCGTGTTGCCCCCCAACAGATGTGTATGAAATGAGGTTCATTTATAAATACCCCCTCAACGGTTGAGAATGAACCATAGAACAAGAGTGCGTCATTGGGAAATGGGTGTGTCAAGTGTGAGTAAATGCTAGAAAGATGTATCATAAAGTACAAAGCATGAAGTGTGAAATGTGTAATGTGAGGTTCATGAATGAAGTATTCCCTCAACAGTCAAGTGTGAACCATAGCATGAGAGTGTGTCATAGGGTGATGAAGGTACAATGTATGTACCAGCGAAGTGAGTATGCTTAGAAAATGTAGACATGATACAGTGAGTATGCATGGAGTGTGAAGTGTAGTAGTATATACTAGAGACAACTGATAGTGGTAGAAGGGGGAGAAGAAGAAAGCGAGATTCCCCCTAAGTGTATGATGGGTTAATAATAAAGTGAACTCGTCAAAGAGATCATCAGCTTCAAGGTTGTAACTAATATGATTGGGGTTAGAGACATAATAGGTGATAGTATGAGGCTACTCATAGAAGGAGCCGACGTGACGTAAATTATACATGCCTATAATACATCATTCATTAGTAAAAAGAGGTTGTAGATGATCATGTGTGTACCTACAAGTGAGATTTTGTATGTATCCAAGGAAATAATTATTGCATATATAAACACAACCAAAAAGAATTGGAAATGAGATATCAATGTGATTGGGATCAAGAGTACCAAAAATGTAGTCAAGCCAAGATTTCCCAAGGGTGAGTGGAGAGGAATGATGTGTATGTGCAAGAAATATTGACAAATGAAAGACACAAAGGCCATAGGTAGCGGTAATGAATACATATCCATGATATAGGTGAGGTGAGTGAGATGGAGGAAGGAGATTAATGAATGTGAAACCTAAGTGGGCCAAACCTTCATGTGTGTACACAATGTTAGGGAAAGTGGGATCAAAGGGGATATGAGGCCAATAAGATTCATGTATGAATAAGGTACATGTAAATAGATCAACTGGTGGAGTATATGTAACTGAAGGAGAAGGCATGATATATAGTCCATGGATAAATTCCTTGAAAGGGATCATAACTTTAGTAGGAGGGTTTTTTTTGAATTGATATTCACCTAGACTAGTAGCAACAAAACTATCTTGGAAGTAGGATTCATCTATTTCTAGAGGAGTAAAGTGGAGAGTGTGTAGGTTTTCATTGGTAAGCTTGACGACATCAAATTCATCATCAAAATCATCAGTGCTAGCATTATCATGTTGGATAGCATTATCATGGATATTAGGAGGATTGGAGCTAGATGTAGGGAAAGGATTAGTAGTAATAGATGGGGTAGTGGTAGTGCTATAAGTAGATGATGTAGGTGATAGAAAATCGAAGTATCCGTAGGAACATAAGGAAGGGGTGTAGAGGTAGAAGAAGTAGTGGGAGCACTAGATCGGACAACATTGTATGTAGTGACATTATGATATGGAATAGGATGCATAGCGGAGGGATAGACATGATAGTGACGGGATCTATGCAACAAATCTTGAATGGGTCAGGATCAACAGAAATAGTATGCTCATAGCCATCATGCAAGAATTTAACACACCGATGAACTGTAGAAGGAACAACATGCATAGCGTGAATCCATGGTCTACCAAGTAAACAATTGAACTGAAATGATGCGTCAAGGACATGGAATGTAGTGGGAAGGGTTTTAGGTCCAACTCGTAGGGGTAAGGTGATGGTGTCGATGCATGTGCGAGTAGTGGAATCATAGCCGCGAACAAGAGTAGAGGATTTAATGACGGAACTTTCAGGAATATTTAATTGCTTGAGCAATGAAAGAGCACATATATTTATAGTGGAGACATTATCAATTAGTACACACTTGATACAGATGGAACCGATAGTAGTGGTGATGAGAAAAGGTGTAAGAAGATCACTAGTGGCAGTACGCAGAATATCCTCATCAATGAAAGATATATCATGTGGTATATTTTTGAGGGATTGAATGAGATGAGTAAAGGAAACATGTGAATTATCACTTTCAATATGGATGGAGTGTAAGGAAGCTTCTAATGTATGACGAAAATCTGGTGCACTACGTAGGAGATCATAAAGAGATATTTTGGCTGGTGTATTCTTAAGTTGCTCAATGATATCATAGCCTTTGGAGGTGGTGGGAGGAACTGTAGAGGTAATAGGTGGAGGGATAGAAATGGGTGTAGCTGTAGGAGGATGTGTGTGGCGGGTAGTGACTACATTGATAGTTGGATCAGGCATTGGAGTAATGAAGCAGGGAGGGTGTTGAGTATGGACTTGCATGAAATCAACAGTGGTGGGAGCTGTGCTAGAAACCTTCGTTGGAGCTAGGATGGATAAGAAAATTGATCCATGAATTCAGAAGAAGGGGATGGAATCCGATGCATTCTCAGAAGGTAGGGTTTGAGCGATGGGGTTCATTAAATGATTTAATAAAAATTGAATTAAATCTTATTTTAGAGTAACTACTGTAATAAATGATGTACAAGTGCTAATATACAATAAGACACAAGCAATGAAGCATATGAAATATGAAACCCTAAGATAAGAGAGATAGAGGGACTTAGATAATTTTCAAGTGAGGAGTAAGTGATATGGGCTAGATGAAATGCTGAAACACAGTGAGAACAATGTGGTTAATGATCTACTGGAGGTTCTAGAGTTCAGAAACTACACAGGACAGAAGTGTCTAGGAGAGGATAGGAGCACCTGACACTAGTGTTTGGATCTAGGTGCTAGTGTTATGGAAAGATGTTGGAGATTTGATCTTTCAAGGCCAGATGATGTTCGTTGTTCATTTTCTGTTTGTTGACTTTGGATTCTCCTTTGTCTGATCTGTGAATGTACCTGTAACCTTCAAGAAATAAGTTCATTTGCACATACCCACAAACCACATCAAACCTAAAAAGGGAAAATGAAGAATGGGGAGTCAGACTGACTGCGACGATCACCCCAAGAGTGAACTTATGACCGAGCACTGCACTACATCTCAAACTCCATGTAGTTCTTGTGTGTGTGTGTGTACAAATGGTGCCTTATGATGCCCTTGTGCAAGTTACACAGTGATATGGGCTAGATCTAGAATGTAGTAGATGTATAGAATGTGTGGGATGGAATAGAATAAACTTCCCCTCCTATGTTGTGTATGCATATGTGATGCAACCCTTGTCCCTTGTATGAGTGCTAGATGGATGCCTTTGATGCTCTTGTTCCTTTGAATGCAATCTTAGGTGATAGTATGTAATGCTTAGTGCTTGGTCCTTTATTTTGAAAACATAACTATGTATTTATATGATTCCCTTGTTTGAATTTCATAATTGACAATTGAAAGGCTGACCCAAAGTAGTAAAAAGTAATTAAGAAGCGAAAGGGGTCCAAAAGGATAAGAAAGAGGTAAAGAGGGACAAGAGCGCCCAGGAGGAAAGGAGCGTGTAGCGCTAGTGTCCCAATTGGGCGCTAGTGTCCGAGGCCATAGAAAGATAAAACAGTCCAATGCTGCCAAGAGTGCAAGATGTATAAAGCCAATAAAAGTGCAAAAGACAAAGCAAAATGCCAAAGGGAGTTGTCAATTACTAGTTTTCTTGCTTAGGAATCATGTAAATGCTAGCATGCTTTTAGGACCTAGAAATTTACCGCAAGATCCCCAAGTTGGTGGGATTGCATGCATGTTGGATGCGTCTGTTGCGGTAGCACAAGTTAGATGGGTAGATCTACACGTGAGTGTCGGGAGATTTTTCTAATGGTTGAGGTTAAGAACTCAAAGGAAGGCAATATGTCGGTGCAAGCATTATCCTTGAGTGTCATCTGTTAAAAAAAGGTAATGATGCGCACAACCTTAGCTTTGTAGAAATAAAGATTTTATAGCCTATATTTAATTATTAAAATTTATGACAAAATCTTTCTTTCATAAATTTAATTAATTTCTATAATATAATTAAATCTATAATTTAATAAAATATTATATTTCCAGCCTAGAGGAGCACTATTAATTTCATATCTTCCGACTTGCTAAGAGTCTTCCGATGAAACTTTGCCACATAATATCTAGCCTCCTTTTAAAGTGTCCAGTAAAATTATTGAACGTCATCTTCGATCATCTTTTCGATTGAATTGTTTTTTACTCCCATAATTGAGTTTAGACTTCGGATTTTACCTAGCCCAAAAAAGTATCAATGTTATACATTTTTGCCGAAGAGATGGTTTCTAACATTTTTAACAGTTTGTGTAAAACTGCATTCTAAACCTTTTAGATAAGGGTTTTCGTACAACTCGTTTGCTACAATTCGATTTTGTTCACCGATTATTTGTAAGTGTTGTGAGGCCAATTTTGACGAATGGTAGGGTATACCCTTATTCACATGTATTGTTCAATGAGTTTGTTTTTTGTAGAGAAAGTGCAGGGAAGCCATTATGGCTATTGATTGACAATATGTTAAAATGTGTCTATGTCCTAGTTCACATTTGAAGTTGATTCTCATATAGTCTTTGAACTATAATGTAATAAGGCGAGGAATGTTATGAATTTTAACATTATAGTATTTAGATTATAATATACTTTAGTTTGGTTTAGATACATAGGTTATTGGGTTGTTGAGAGGATAGAACAACATCACGTAGAGAATAGGAGAGGATGAGGGAAGAGCGGATCATGATAAATCATGAGATCATATCCTATAAAATAGGACATGATTTTTGCGACAGATCCTTCAAGAATGAATAAAATATTAGGATGTGCTACACTATATTACTTTCAACAACTGTGAACATCAACTAGACTACCAACCTAAGTTTGGTTAATTTGACATGGACTATATTTTTCCTTTTTCACCCAAATCCCACATGAAGCTCTACTCCATGAAGGAGTTCAATAATATGGCGCCTCATGTTTGAATCCCATCCCCTTATGCTCCCAATTGCTTGTTTGTTCAACATCTTTTATATCCATCAAGTAGCTCCTTTGCTTCTTAGTTTGACTCAAAGCCTTTATATCTTGATGTTGCACAAATGCATGTGGCCACCAAGTTTCAAATTTCACCTTGTGCTTTGTAAGTGGGGGAATTTAATGCTATGATATGCATGTGATGCTAGAAACAAAATATTGATACCTTTTATACCCATCAAGTAGTTTCTCTGCTTCTCAGTTTGACCTGGAGCCTTTATCTCCTGAGGTGTCACATATGCACACAACCACTGGATTTCAAATTTCACCTTGTACTTTGTAAATAGGGGACTTTGATGCATCGATATGTGGATGATGTTGCAAACAAACATTCAATGGAATTGAAAAGTTGAAGACCATGAATTTCACCCTAATGGTTTTAGGAGATGACGTAATTGGGAGCCATATGAATCCCATGTAACTTTGTTGCCTTTAATTACAACTTTGGCAAGTGTTATGAGGGGTTTTAAGATTAGTTATGCAATATCTAAGTGATTGTATGACGTCGAGAGAAGCGGCACATGTCCCAAAGCCTTTGTTAACGAGGGCTCATTTGATATGGACTCTCCTATTTCGACATGTCTAAATAGAGGTGATTGTTGGCCGAAATAATATTTTGTCGGGATTCATTGATTGAATCTGCAATTTGAGAGATTCGATTTGGTCTGTGCTTTTGTCAATATGGATTGTCAACTTTGTACATTATTGCATTATATTGAACTTTGTGCATTATTGCATTATAAGGATCCATGCAAAGGGGCTTCTTGGCCAATTCGTGGTGGTTGAGAAATTTTCATGTTGAACAACAATTTCATAAGGTGATTGCGATGTTTAGGCAAAGTTCTCATTAGTTCGAGAAATGAGATTTTGGTGGATAAATTTGATAGCTCCACAATAGGGTCCCATATGTTAAATCTAGGTTAGTTTAATTTTGGATACTCGTTAGGGGGAGGTATCTTGAGAATCTTAGACGACTTTGGTAGGGTAGGGGCTGAGATTTTATTGTTTGCTCTAGTTTTATGTTTTTGGATAGGCCAAAGAAGTTGGGCAAATCTACGAAGTCTTCGATATGGCTAAAGACATTGGTAAAGTGTTTTATGCTTTTTCTACGTCTTTCATTGGGCCGAATATGCCAAATTATAACAGGTTTTTAGAAATTGGATTTTCCAAGATGTTTTCGATAGGTGGTTAAGGTGATGGATTAACTTAATATAGTTTTGTGAATTTTCTAAGTATTGGTTGGTGAATGTTGGGTTGGGTAACCTGAATTGATATACATGCTACAATTTGGTTCATATCTTGCATTTGAATAGTTATTTCATTATTGTTTCAAGTGGTAGGATTGATCGTATTTTCAAGTGTACTTGCTGATTGACTAGGAGTTATTTTGATTGTTTTGTGGTTGATTGCTTTAAATAGGATCTTTTGTCATGCGTTTGGAATGATCTAGTTAGGGTTGGATTATATGCCAAAATGTGTGTTAGTTTGATGTATAGCTTTGTGTTTATTTTCTGTCTCTAAAATTTGTTTGGCCAAAATTCTTGGTATCTTTTGGAACATTCCTTCACGGTTGAAATTATTTTCAAGTAGGAAGGATTGTGCAAGATTTATGTGATTGTGGCAATTTCCATGTAAGTGGCCCCAATTTGTGTGCCACCAACAAATTTTGAGCAGATTAAACCATCAAGGTACTAGGTTGGTAGGATCTAACTCTCGAGGTTGAGGTTTAGGCAATTTGTGTTTGATTTCATCTTGTTTTAGAGATTGATGAGTCAATTCTCTTGGTTGATTATTTGGATAAAATGATTTTCGTGAGATAGATTCGAAAAGGGTGGCATTCTGCAGTGCATTTAGCATGATTGCTTTGATTGTTCATTTGGAATCAAAGCTATGGTCGGAAGGATTGTAAACTCCATCATCGGTGGCATTTAAATTTGTGTTCTCACATAAGACACTACCTTGTTTTTGTGGTTGGGGATTCTTGAATTGTCACATGAGATGATCTTGACTTCTTGTTTCTTAAAATGCCTCTTTTATGGTCTTAAGAGAAAATCGAGAGAAGCAATACTTACAAAATCTTTAAGATAAACAAAATAAGAAAAATGGCATACACAAGATTACACAATTAATGATTTATCTTGGGAAAACCCTTACAGAAAAAGACCCAACACAATGTCTCCCCCTTTATTGCATAAACTCAACTGTTTACAATACAATATTGTACTTCCAAGTTCTATTTTACCCTAATGCATGTGTGGCTATATGTAAGCACATCAATAGGAAAGTGTCAAAGCGGTAATTGTTGGAAATCTTGTCATTGATGTCAAAAGAGGTGCTGAACTGGTGAACGGAAGTCCGTCAGAACGTAATGGAATTATTAACGGAATTGTGAGTATGTCGACAGAAATAACCAGCAACATATAGAGCAGCAAAAAGGGCAGAAATCAGATATTTATATATGTGAAAAGGATCACCTTTATAGGAGAAATACATTAGTATCTGTGTAAAATGAACATCATTTAAGAAAGAGCAAGATATTGACAACCATGATGAAAAGAAAGCAGCGCTTTTTCATGAAGGCCATGATTTATCCTTGGAGGCCCACGATTTGCACAAAAGAGGGCCCACAACTTGCTTAGAGAGTAGTGCTCAAGTCTTAAGGGGCAGCATTGAATGTTCAGGAGATAATTAAATTATTTCGGGCAGTCTTTATGTGTGCATTAATTAATTCAAAGGGGGCAGCGATTTGTTTAGAAAGAATAAATTAATAAATAAAGGCCGACTAATGTTAATGAAAGGGTGTGATGGTTCAAGGTGTAATGCCCTTTTGAAAAGGTACGAAAGGCTGTATAAGAAGATTCATATGAGACTTATCAAGCATGGATTCAAGTTGAATATCTTAAGGAAAAAGAAGAAGAAAAGGAAGCATAAGGGCAGAATTTTAGAATAGCAAATCTGAAAGTAAAAACAAGAATTTTCCATTATTCATCGAGGAAGCAACAAGTTCAAAAGTGGAAAGCAAATTTCGTAAGGAAGGTTGGTGCCTTAATATTCGAAGAGATCGGTGTCTCTTGCTGAGTTGGCGCTTAGCAAAAGGGGTTGGTGCTCCTGTAGGTTGGTGCCTACAAAATTGTAACTTGGGGATTGTTGTCTCTTGTAGGTTGGTGCCTACAAACATTTGAGAAATATAGTAAGGAAGATTTTTTCCGTGGTTTTATCCCGAAAGGGTTTCCACGTAAATCTGTGTCTATTTGCATTGTGTTTTTTGATCGCTTTAATATATTAATTGCAGAATAGAGTAATTACGGTTCAGATCTAAGATTAAATATTAAAATTAAAAGAATATATTATACTGATTCACCCCCCTCTCAGTATAAGTTTGTGCTTAACAATTGGTATCAGAGCGAGTGCCTTCAAGAATAATCTAACAATTGGAAGGTAGATCTCAGAAGGACATATGGCTACTCATCAAGTACAAGAAGGTTTTTCTTTGAACAAGGCTTTGTTGTTTGACGAAACAAATTATGCATTTTGGAGCATAAGAATGAGAACCTATCTAATGGCACTAGGGTTTGATATTTGGCAATCAATAACGGTAGGATATACAATCCCATCAGTTCCATTGACTGATCAAGCTAGGAAGAAGGCTTTTGAAAACAATGCCAAGGTGATGAATGCAATCCTATGTGGCCTGCTAGAATTTGAGTTTGTTAAAGTAATGCAATGTGACATGACGAAGGAAATATGCGACAAACTTCAAACTATCTATGAAGGTGATGACAAGGTTAAGAAGGCTAAGCTTCAAACCCATAGGAGACAATTCGAGAGCCTGAAAATGAAGGATGAGGAAGAATCTTCTCTGTGTTGAGGTTGTCATGACGAAGGAAATATATCTTCTATCTATGAAGGTGGATGAGGTTAAGCTTCAAACCCATAGGAACAATTTGAGAGCCTGAAAATGAAGGATAATGTTGCAGGGTTAGGTTGTCAACGCCAAAAGGGTTGGGGATTGAAGAATCCATGATCGTTCAAAAGATACTAAGATCTCTACCATCAAGATTTGATGCTAAGGTGTCTGCTATTGAAGAAATGAAGGATCTTGATAAGTTGAGCATGGACGAACTACATGGAATACTGACGGCATATGAAATGAGGGTTGAGTCTAATAGACCTTCAAAGAAGGAAGCTGCATTCAAAGCCTCAAAGAAATAGAAAATCAAAGAACCTGAATCAAATGAGAACTCAAGCAACATAGAAGATGAGAAAGAAGCTTTGTTCATTCAAAAGTAAAAGAAAGGATCCGGAAAGTACAAAGGTAAGTTACCCTTTAAATGTTTTAACTGTGGTAAAATTGGTCATTTTGCGGCTAAGTGTCTAGAGAAAGAAGATAGCGATGACGAGGAACGCAAACTTAAGTTCAAAAGGGAATTCAAGCAAAGCAAAGGCAAGAAAAGATTTGGAAAGCAAAAGAAAAGCTTATATTAAAAAGGGGGTAGTAGATCATTCGAAGAAAGTGGGATAAGTGACTCAGATAACGATGATGAAGAAATATTATTCATGGCTATAGAAGATAATGCTTCAACAAGCAAAGATGACTTAGAAAGAGATGAAGACATGGAAGAAGAGGGTGAGGTAAATCTTGAAGAAGAACTTATTTGTGCTTTAGGAGAGATAAAAGCACTCAAAAAGAAGAATCAGAAACAAAGGCTACAACTCCAGAAATATGAAGAAGAGAATCAAACTTTTGAGGCAAGGATATCACAAAGTGTTGAAGAGTCGACGAAATTAATCATTGACTTGAAAACCCAGATCAAAGAAGCAAAAAGAATTGCAGAAGACTTAAGGAGTCAGCTTAAGATGAAAAAGGAAGATTGTGAGAAATGTGAGTCTGAGATCGTTGCTTTGAGAAAGGACTTAGAAAAAGCTAATGCCAAATTGACGAACAACCTAAGATTTGAAAAGAGTACCAAGGTTCTAGATGATATTTTGGAGTGTCAGAGATCACCATTCAACAAGTCAAGACTTGGCTATGGAGAAGAACTAGAGATGGCTTCAAAGTCTACCGAGCTCTTGGAAAAGACAAGTATAGAACATGCCAAAAGCTATGCAGAAATTCTAAAGGAGCCCACAAGGAATGTAAGCAGAAAGAAAGAGGACATCACAAAAACCAGTTTCGTCCACAAAGAAGGCAATAAAGAGAATGACTCCAAAAGATTATTTATTCCAAGACATAAGAATATGACCAGGTTTGAAATCTCCTTCCATGGTTATTGTTTTTATTGCAATCTCTTTGGTCATAAGAAGATAGATTGTAGGAAGCGAATGAAAGATAATGAAACTAGGAGCAAACCAAAAGGTGCCCATGGAGTTTCAAATAGAAATTACAATTTATTTGCTCCCTTATCATACTATAATGAGGATGCTATTGTTTGCTATAATTGCAACAATTATGGACATATAGCATGGTTTTGTAGAAGTGTGTTTGAATCTTCTAGACAAAATCAAAAGACAAGATCTTCAGACATAAAGAAAAGGGAACCTACAAGGATATGGAAAAAGAAGCCAAAGAAAGTTGGGATAGATAAAGAAAAGTCCATGCTTGTACAAACAACATTACATGCACGGGATGAAGGATAGTAGTGGTACATTGATAGTGGATGCTCAAGACATATGACTGGCGATAAAAGTAAATTTATCTCATTGAAGAAAGTAAGTGAAGGTACCGTGAAGTTTGGTGATAATGCCACAACAAAAATAGTAGGGAAAGGTACACTTAGCTTAGATAATGGAAAGACAAAAACAGAAAATGTGTTATATGTTGAAGGATTAAAGCATAATCTTTTAAGTGTAAGCCAATTGTGTGATCAAGGACACACACTTAAGTTTTATGTAGAAGGATGTGAAATCATAAAAGCAGACATGAGAGAACTAGTTGCAAATGCCCGCAGAACGACAAAGAATCTATACATGCTCAGTGATATGAGAGGAGAAAAATGTTGCTCAAGTCAAATTGAAGAAAGTTGGCTATGGCATAGAAGGATGGGTCATATAAAGGATTTGATAACCTTGTAAAAATCAGCAACAAGAAAGCTGTAAGAGATGTGTCGAAGATAACAATACCTTCAAGCACCCTGTGCAAGCAATGCCAACATGGAAAGAAAACAAGATTTAAAGATTCAGAACGAAGGAGAATTCAACCACCAAGCCACTATAACTAGTTCATACGGATCTTTGCGGACCCACCAGAACATAGAGCATACAAGGTGAGAGTTATTTCATGCTACTCATAGATGATTATACCAAAATGACGTGGGTTGCCTTCCTAAAAGAAAAATCAGAGGCATTTGAGAAATTTAAGGCATTTAAAGCCTTAGTTGAAAATGAAACTGGTTTGAAAATCAAATGCCTAAGATCAAATCGAGGAGGTGAGTTCACTTCAATCGAATTCATTGAATTGTGTGAAGAACATGGAATAAAAAGGCACTACTCTGTTGCAAGAACACAACAAAATGGAGTGGTAGAAAGAAAAAATGAAATTGTCCAAGAAATGGCTAGAACAATTTAAATGAGTCTAAGCTATCAGACTGATTCTAAAGAGAAGCGGTTAGTACAACAGTCTATATCTTGAACAGAGGACAAATCAGAGTAAATCATGACAAAACTCTGTATGAATTATGGAAGGGAAGACCAACCTCTGTCAAGTACTTCAAAGTGTTTGGGAGTAAATGTTTCATTAAGACAAATGAAGAAGATTTGGGAAAATTTGATTCAAGAGCTGATGAAGGAATCTTTCTTGGCTATTCCACCAAAAGCAAAGCCTATAAATGCTATAACAAAATATTACAAACAATTGTAGAAAGTGCCAGTGTTAGAGTGGACGAAATCATGAACCAAAAGGCAAGAGAACCTTCAAAAAGAATCTTCAGAAATACCTGATCTCATAGGCGAAGAGGAAGAGGAAGTGAAAAAATTGGATGAAATATAATGACAAGACACAAAAGCACCATCTCGCTTTATTCAAAAGAATCATGTTGAAAGTCAAATCATTGGCAAGTATTGATGTTGGGGTATAAATCAGAAGAATAATTTTCATTACATCTGAGTAATTAAATATCTCTTTGTTATCTAAGATAGAGCCTAAGAATTTTTCAGAGGCAAGCCATGATAAGCATTGGATTAAAGCAATGGAAGAGGAGTTAGATCAGATTGAGAAGAATGAAACATGGGAACTTGTAACCAGACCACAAGTGGGTATTTCGAAATAAATTAAATGAAGATGGTCAAGTTACACGAAACAAGGCAAGGTTGGTTTGTAAAGGATATGCTCAAGTAGAAGGTATTGATTTTGAAGAAACTTTTGCTCTTGTTTCAAGATTAAAAGCTATTAGAATGTTTCTTGCATTTGCGGTTTTTAAGAATTTCAAAGTTTATCAAATGGATGTAAAATCTGCATTTCTAAATGGAAAATTATAAGAAGAGGTATACATTGAACAACCTGAAGGAAATATCTTATCCTAAAATGAAGATTATGTGTGCAAATTAAAGAAGGCCTTCATATGGATTAAAACAAGCTCCCAGAGCATGGTATTCAAGACTTGATAAGTATCTATAAGATCAATGATTTAAGAGAGGATTTTCTGATATCAATCTTTACATTAAAATTGAAGGTGAGCATCTATTGATTGTAGTAGTATATGTTGATGACATAATATTTGGAGGAGATAATGAGAAAATGTCCAAAAGGTTTGTCTTTGAAGACATGCAAAAGGAATTTGAAATGTCTATGTTGGGTGAGTTGTCATTTTTCCTTAGTTTACAAATCTCTCAATCTAATAAAGGAATATTCATATCCCAAACTAAGTTTGTAAAGGAGATGCTGAATAGATTTGGAATGGAGGATTGTGCACCTGTTAGCACACCCATGGTCACAGGAAATAAGTTGAGTAAGGATGATGAATCTCCTGATGCAAATCAAACTCTTTATAGATCAATGATTGGTAGTCTACTATATGTGACAACATCTAGGCTGGATATTATGCAAGCAGTAGGTATTGTAGCATGATTTCAAGCAGCTCCGAAGGAAACACATGTGTAAGTAGTGAAACGAATATTCAGATATCTAAAGGGAACTTTGGACTATGGATTGTGGTATCCAAGAGGTTAGGATTTCACGTTGGTGGCATACACTCAAGTCAGATTGGGCAAGATGCATTAATGATAGAAAAATCTACAAGTGGAGGTGCATTCTTCCTTGGAGATAGCCTAATATCTTGGTTAAGAAAAAAGTAAGACTCTGTCTCACTATCTACAGCAGAAGCATAATATATAGCAGCAGTGCTATGTTGCACACAAATTCTGTGGATGAAGCAAACTCCGAGGGATATCAAGGTAGAATATGATCATCCAATTTCTATATTCTGTGACAATAATAGTGAAATAAACATCTCAAAGACTTATGCATTTGAACAAAATATATTCCAATCAGGATATCACTTAAAAGAGAAAGTTGTTGAACAACAGGTCAAATTGGAATACATCGCCACAAATGAACATATAGCTGACATTTTTACCAAGCCTCTTAAAGGAAACATTTGAATATCTAAGACAGAAACTAGGAGTAATCTCCTTTGCTTCCTCTCATTAAAAACCAAGTGAAGCATTGGTTAAGGGGGAGCTACCATAGCATTATTCAAGCTCCTTGAGTATTTCTTTGCCATTGATGTCAAAGGGGAGAATTACAGATAGGGAGAGTTGCAGAAAGAGAAGATTCGTACATTACTGCAAACAAGGAATAAATTTTGTGCAAGGTTGCCATGAATGACAATGGGGGAGAATGTTGGAAATTTTTGTCATTGATGTTAAAAGATAACATTGAACTGGTGAACAGAAGTGTCAGAATCCGTAATGGAATTATTAACAAAATTGTGAGTATGTAGATGGAAATAACTAGCAACATATAGAGCAGCAAAAAGAGTAGAAATAAGATATTTATATATGTGAAAAGGATTGCCTTTATTTCATAAATACAACAGTATCTGTGTAAAATGAACATCATTTAAGAAAGAGGAAGATATTGACAACCATGATGAAAAGAAAGCAGCGCTTTTTCATGAAGGCCATGATTTATCCTTGGAGGCCCACGATTTGCACAAAAGAGGGCCCACGACTTGCCTAGAGAGCAGCGCTCAAGTCTTAAGAGGCAACATTGAATGTTTAAGTGATAATTAAAGCATTTGGGGAAGTCTTTATGTGTGCATTAATTAATTCAAAGGGGGCAGCAATTTTTTTAGAAAGAATAAATTAATAAATATAGGCTGACTAATTTTAATGAAAGGGTGTGATGGTTCAAAGTGTAATGCCCTTTCGAAAAGGTACAAAAGGATGTATAAGAAGATTCATATGAGACTTATCAAGCATGGATTCAAGTTGAATATCTTAAGGAAAAAGAAGAAGAAAAGGAAGCATAAGGGCAGAATTTTAGAACAGGAAATCTGAAAGTAAAAACAAGAATTTTCCATTATTCGTTGAGGAAGCAACAAGTTCAAAAATGGAAAGCAAATTTCGTAAGGAAGGTTGGTGCCTTAATATTCAAAGAGATCAGTGTCTCTTGCTGAGTTGGTGCTTAGCAAAAGGGGTTGGTGCTCCTTTAGGTTGGTGCCTACAAAATTGTAATTTGGGGATTGTTGTCTCCAGAAGGTAAGTGCCTACAAACATTTGAGAAATATAGTAAGGAAGATTTTTTCCGTGGTTTTATCCCGAAATTAATTGCATTGTGTTCTTTGATCGCTTTAATATATTAATTGCAAAACAGAGTAATTATGGTTTCAGATCTAAGATTAAATATTAAAATTAAAAGAATATCTTATACTGATTCAGCCCCCCGCGCCTCTAAGTTAAGTTTGTGCTTAACATTGCAATACCACAGGAACCAAAACCATGGGCCATATAAATTGTGGGCTAAAACCATCCAACTACATACCCATAAGGTCTTAAATTTCATTTTTTGGGGCACTGTCCTAAACCTTGGTCAAGGCCACTTGCTCCCAAACCTCAAACCTGAGCATGGTATCCCCAGTGTGCATGATACACAATACATTTATGACATTCTCCCACTTTTTGAATAATTTCCGTAGGGGGACCCAAGGCCATAAAGTCAACAACTAGGGCAGTCATGTCCATTAATTTTCTACAACAAGAAAATTTCTCAGTACTGCAGCCTTTGTCCGCAATTGAAAAAATATTAATCTGTATCACCATGTCTTCTCTAGCAATATGCTTCTTATCCCCCACCATTTGAAGTACAAAATGTGTCATGTACCCAACACTTCTGTATAAAAATTCAGCCCCCCGCCCCTTTAAGGAATAAAAATGTGCTATCACATAAAAAGTTAGACACAGCGTACCAGAACTATGATGCATACATATAAATTGAAAGGAACTCCATGCATGTCACCCACAGAAACCATCAGGTCACAAACTATTTGCAGTATATGAAAGGTAATCTATATGTCCTAAACCTTAAAGGGAAGGCCACCTAATCTTAATACCTCAAATATATGAAAGGATAATCTATATGCAATCCATTTGCGTGTTAATTGATACAGCAGGTTACATTTACTGGGAGTATGCGCCACAAGCATTGAATAATCTCCTAGTGGAGAGACAATGGCAATTGGCGTTGAAGTCAACAACTAGGGCAGTCATGTCCATTAATTTTCTACAACAAGAAAATTTCTCAGTACTCGCAGTCTTTTTCCGCAAATCAACAAGTCTCATCTGTGTCCAACGTCTTCTCTAGCAATATCTTCTTTTCCCCCACCATTTCCCTTACAAAATGGTTATATTCCCCCACTTTTGTATAGTCAAGTAAATTGTAAATCATGGAAATATGCTAACACATTTCCAATAGAAAAGGATCAAAATTCGTATTGCAATTTTGATTGTAAAACAATGGTAAATAATTTGAAGAGACTTTCTTCACTCATTTTATGGTTGACTTTATGTGCCAAGGACTTCCATTGTTTGATGAAGTCATGCGTAGATTTATGATTTAATGGTTTTGGGTTGATAAAGTTGCCGAAATTGTATTTGGGAAAATCATTGTATTGGAATTCTTGGACAATGGCATTGACTAAGCCTTGTAATTCAACTATGGAGTGATGTTTGACTTGATTGTACCTTTCCAAGGCATCTTAGAAAAGGGTTTTTGCTAGTAGCTTGTTAGCGGCACGAGTGTTGGTGTTGAGCCAATCTTTGAAGAGCTTGCCGAAAGTTTTGAGATGTAAGGGGGTTTGGTTGACTCATCATATTTGATAGCTGGAGTGGTTCCTTGTTTTGTAATGTTTAAAACACCTTGGTGGTTGTGGGATGGGTTTTCAATTAGCATTCGTAAGGGGAGAATGGATGAGCATTGATTTGGATTTCCGCAATAAGCTTGTTGAGTTTGAGAGGTCATTTGCATAATTTCTGTTTGCATTCGCACTGTTTGGTTCTTAGTTGCAGTTTGCATATAAGCCATTTGGTCTAGCACTTGCATAAACATTTGAGTATGGTTTGTTTGAGCATTTTGACTTGGATTTGCTTGAGTATTGATTGGAGGAAAGGTGCCGGTTGTAGCATCCGCCATTATGGTGGAAATTGTTAGGGTTGTGGATGTAGAAAATATAGGGGAAGCCATGTGAAGGTAGTGACATGACTTGCTGCCATGTTAGTGTAAAAGATGGCATTTCAGTGCATCGCTCGTAAAATACTGGGGGCAAGGGTGTTATGTAAAGAACTCACAAGGAGTTTGATTTCTCTGGGAGATTTTTTTTGCATTAAGAATAGATGGGTTTCGAGAGTAAACTCAAAGTTGTCAATAGGCTCTTCATCTTGATAACTATCTTATTGGAGAAGGGGTTGTTTCTGATTTGATTTGGAGGACCTATTTGACCTTAGTCAGAGAAACGGTTTCCTTCTTATTGGGGTTTAAATAAGCCATTTTCCAATAGAGATAAGGGTAGGGTGGCACTTGGGAAAAGTCAAACCATTGGGTGGTATCTAGATTTAATTGTAAATGCCATTTGCATAATTTGTGTTTGCATCATTTGAGCCATTCGACCCAACACTTGCATAAACATTTGACTATGGTCTATTTGAGGATTTTGACATGGATTTGATCTATGGTTGGGGATGGGGTACTGTTTATAACACCCGCCATTGCAGTGATTGTGGGTTGTTGCTGTAGAAAATATATGGCAAATCATGGTAATGACATGGCTGGTCCCCATGCTATTAAGAAAGATGATATTCCATGCATTTCTCCCATATTTCTTTGGGGAGAGGGGTGGTTATTTTAAGAACTCATGAGGAGTTGGATTTCTTTGGGAGATATTTCTGCATGGTGAGGATTGTATGCTCAGAATTGTTTGATTTTGGGAGTGAACCCAATGTTGTCCATGGGTTTTTGCTCTTGATCACTATGTTTTTGGAGGAGGGGTTTTTTTATCCTATTTAGAAGAGAACTAATTTGACGTTAGTTGGTGCAAGTATTACCTTCTAATTGAGGTTGGAAGAAGTTGTGTTTTAACCGAGATTGGGGTGGGATGGCACTTGGGAAAAGTCAAACCAATAGGTGGTATTTTGATCTATAATTGGAAATGCTCCATTGTAGGAATGAGAGAATAGCCCATAGGGAAAATAAGGGGCAAGAAATTTGGCAATCAAGGGATGCTTGACAAATTGATCGAAAAAGGAAAATATGAAAATAACCCAAACAAAGATGGAGTAAGACAAATGTTTGGTTAGCTAGAATCTATTGAGCTTAGAAATGAGTCTTTGCATATAACAAGCTTCAAAATAAGATTGTTGGTCCACAAAGCAAGCGGTCTGGGGCTATAGAAAAGGGCTATAAGAAGAGGAGGAAAATAGTTAGAGGTTGTAATGGATGTAATAAAAATGGACCTCCACATACATTCTCTATTTAGAGGAGGGTACAAGACCTCACTAGATTTGGGGTGTCAGTAGACTGTAAAGTAAGAGCTATGATAATTAGGTCAAGGACTATGGTAAAGGCAAGGGATGTATCATTAATAACAAGAAAAAAAATAATAACGAACTTGTGTTATACTATCAAATAAATAGAACTTATAAAATTCATAATTTGATTGTGGGGGTAGAGATGGATGCTTACCTAGAGTGGACTCAGTGGCACATTAATCTCCCCCTTTGCGTTGAGCACTTTGTGAGAGATAGTTGTAGGTGAAGTCAAATGAATGAAAGAAACTCTAAGTAGACTATAGCTGGGTTCTCCAAAGTCTTGCCTTACCTTTTCAGCTTGGCTACTATATTTGAATCTTCAAGGCCTTTATTGCAACATGTCTTCCTTTGGCAAATTTTTTAACCCTAATTCCTCTTCTTCCCCAAGGGAAAATTTTGAGCTCAAGCAAAACAAAATTTGTTGTTCTTCGTTGAGAAATGATTGTAGTTGCCAAGAGACATGTATGGGTAATGGTATTGTTACTATCACGAGGAGAGGAGGATGATTATGCCTTTCTTCAGAAAAACAAGAGACGAGTACTTAGAGACAACAAAAGAAAAAAGTAAAAATATATATCTTGAATATATGCTTAAATTTGTGAGAAAACAACATTATTCAACTTAATATAGCCTATGAAATTTTTTTTTAAAGCAATTAGAGGAGTGTACAAGACCTCACTGGATTTGGGGTGGTAGTAGACTGTAAAGTAAGAACTATGATAATTAGGTCAAGGACTATGGTAAAGGCAAGGGATGTATCAATACTAACAAGAAAACAAATAATAACAAACTTGTGCTATAATATCAAATAAATAGAACTTGTAAAATTCATAATTTGACTGTGGGGGTAGAGATGGATGCTTACCTAGAGTGGACTCAGTGGCACATTAATCTCCCCCTTCGCGTTGAGCACTTTGTGAGATATAGTTGTAGGTGAAGTCAAATGAATAAAAGAAACTCTAAGTAGACTATAGACTTTGTGAGATATAGTTGTAGGTGAAGTCTTGCTTTACCTTTTCAACTTGGCTACTATATTTGAATCTTCAAGGCCTTTATTGCAACATGTCTTCCTTTGGCAAACTCCTTAACCCTAATTCCTCTTCTTCCCCAAGGGAAAATTCTGAGCTCAAGCAAACCAAAATTTGTTGTTCTTCGTTGAGAATTGACCATAGTTGCCAAGAGACATGTATGGGTAACGATACTGTTACTGTTACAAGGAGACGAGGACGATTTTGCCTTTTTTCAGAAAACAGGAGACCAGTACTTGGAGACAACAAAAGAAAAAACAAAAAATATATAATTTAAATATATACTTAAATTTTTGAGAAACAACATTATACAACTTAATATAGCCTAAGAAAAACATTTTTAAAGTAAAGAGATTAGATGTTGACAAAAGATTAGTGTAACAATATTGATAATTATCCTTGATATCATATTAAGAGTACAAACTATATATTGAAAATAACATTGAAATGCAAGTCTTTGAGACGAGTACCTATGAGTACAAGTCTCTGAGACAAGTTTTTGTGGTAGGAGACAAGTCTTTGTGTAACACTGGAAATGACTAAAGAAACTTATAAAAGGGATATGGATCTCTTAAATCGAGTCCTAGTTTTAGCCGACATCATCAGCCTGACTGAAGACATTGAAAAACTCAAAACATCATTGGCCGGCCATAACAGGATGCTAAGAGAACGCCTTTAGCTGGACTGAGGACTTAGCTGCATAGGAAAACCAAGAAGGGGGTTAGAGGAGGGACCAATAGGCAGAGGAGGACACATATGATGGTATGAAGGATACCACGACACATCTCTCACATATTGCTTGAAGCCGGCCCACCCCAATTTTAAATATGGGAGATTAATGCACCAACAAGCCCTAGGCATGATTAGTGCCAATAAAGTGAATTAAATGTGTATGCAAAGTGCATACAGAGGTTCATGGTCATATGAAATGAAATGAACTTATATTAATGTCCATGAATGACCAAAAGTAGGTCAATGGGACTTGAGAATACATCATTCCATTCCGGGTGTAGGTGGATTGACAAGGTTTGGTTTACTCCCAGGATTGGTCAAGAGATCGAAACTTGGGTTCAAAGTTTGAGTACTATATAAGGTAAATGAAATGAAATTCCCTTGTGGGTTTTTTACAATAAGGTCTCACGTGGAAGTAGTGTCTGCCATGTTTGTGACTTAAAAACAATCTTTATCTTTACCTTGATAGGGAGTTTTGGAGAGCACAAAGGACACCAGAAGATTTAAAAAAAAACATTCGTAATGACATTATCATTATGATTGTTGACAACTGCCAATCTGACTCTTCGGTACCATAATACATGCGCTTGATATTTCATTACAATGGGAACCATAAAAAGAATACAGAGACAGTTCATGAGATCAAACACTTGTTAATTATGGACTAGCTCTGCATGAAGAAGAGCTGTTTGGATCTTGAAACAGTGACATTATAATGATCTTGCCCATCCTTATCATCTCTGGATGGTTCTTATATCCAGAATGCGTGTCCAAGCTTGATATATGTGTTGGAAATATTGTCATTGATGTCAAAGGCTTAATCATTGATGTATTTGGTTAACAGAATCGTATAACAGAAGCTGACGGAACTGTTGACGGATTTTGACGGAAATGGTAGAAAGTAACGGAAATAACCAGCAGTATAGAAGGGTAGAAAACGAAAGTTTAAATACATGAAAAGAAGCGTTTTTGCATAAGGATTATCATGGTATAAGCGAGATATACACAGCTGTACATAAGAGAGAGATATCAGCATTTTAAGGTGTTCATATGCCATGTTTTATGGTGAAAAAGAGAATTTAATGATGGCAGGAGTGATTTAATGATAACAGCGATTTGTCTAAGGAGGGGCAGCGCTCCTATCAAGTGGTTAATTGCATTGTTTAATGTGCATTTAATAATTATGGGTTGCATTAATTATTTTTTGGTTTTAGCCGACTAATGCACTTGAATCATTTGGTTTAGGGAAGCAATTTGAGTGCTTCATTCAAGTTTAAGGGAGAGAAGAAGAAGAGCAGAATATGAAATATAAAAAGGAGTGAAGGGCAGATTTATTTTTAATGAAGAGTTACAATGATTTATATATGTGAAGGGACTGAAATAAATCAGAAGAATATTCTTAGCAGCATTTTTGTTCTATCATCTGTTGAAGCAGCAACAACATAAAAGATAGGAAAGAGTTTTTCGTAAGGAAGGTTGGTGCCTTCATATTTGAAGAGATCGGCGTCTTTTGTTGAGTTGGTGCTTAGCAAATAGGATTTGGTGCTCTTGTAGGTTGGCGCATCTACAAAATTGTAATTTGGGGATTGGTGTCTCCTCGTAGGTTGGTGCCTACAAACATTTGAGAAATATAGTAAAGAAGATTTTCTCCGTGGTTTTCTCCCAAAAGGGTTTCCACGTAAATTTGTGTCTATTTGCAATGTGTTGGTTTGCTTTGCATTCATTGATTGCTTTGATATATTCACTGTGAAATTGATTAATTGTGATTACAAATCTGAGATTAAGTGCTAAATTTAAAAGAATATCATAATACTGATTTAACCCCCCCCCTCTCAGTATTATCTCGTGCTTAACAATTGGTATCAGAGTGGGTGCCTTCAGAAACAATTGGAAGGTAGATCTCAGAAGCACATATGGCTACTCATCAAGTAGAAGAAGGTTTTTCTTCGAACAAGGCTCCATTGTTTGATGGAACAAATTATGCATTTTGGAGCATAAGAATGAAAACATATCTAATGGCACTAGGGTTTGATATTTGGCAATCAGTAATAGTTGGATATACAATCCCATCAGTTCCACCAACAGATCAAGCCGAAAAGAAGGCTTTTGAAAACAATGCCAAGGCGATGAATGCTATCCTATGTGGCCTATCAGAATTTGAGTTTGTTAAAATAATGCAATGTGACATGGCGAAGGAGATATGGGACAAACTTCGAACTATCTACGAAGGTGATGAAAAGGTTAAAAGGGTTAAGCTTCAAACTTATAGGAGACAATTTGAGAGCTTGAAAATGAAGGATGAGGAGAATGTTGTAGCCTATCTTCTTCATGTGGATGAGGTTGTCAACGCCATAAGAGGGTTAGGCGATAAGATTGAAGAATCCATGATCGTTCAAAAGATTCTAAGGTCTCTACCATTAAGATTTGATGCTAAGGTGTCTGCCATTGAAGAAATGAAGGATCTTGATAAGTTGAGCATGGATGAACTACATGGAATACTGATTGCGTATGAAATGAGGACTGAGTCAAATAAACCATCAAAGAAGGAAGCTGCATTCAAAGTCTCAAAGAAAGAAAAAATCAAAGAACCTGAGTTGAATGAGAACTCAAACAGCGAAGAAGATGAGAAAGAAGCCTTGTTCATTCGAAAGTTAAAGAAAGGATCTGGAAAGTACAAAGGTAAGTTACCATTTAAATGTTTTAACCGTGGTAAAATTGGTCATTTTGTGGCTAAGTGTCCAAAGAAAGAAGATAACGATGATGAGGAAAGCAAACCTAAATTCAAAAGGGAATTCAAGCAAAGAAAAGGCAAGAAAAGATTTGGAAAGCAAAAGAAAAGCTTATTTTCAAAAGGAAGTAGTAGATCATCCAAAGAAAGTGGGATAAGTGACTCAGATAGCGATAATGAAGAAATATTATTCATGGCTATAAAAAATGACTTAGAAAGAGATGAAGACTTGGAAGAAAAATGTGAAGTGAATCTTGAAGAGGAACTTATATGTGCCTTGGGAGAGTTGAAAGCTCTTAAAAAAAAAAAATCAGAAATGAAAGTTACAGCGCCTAAAGTATGAAGAAGAAGATCCTAACTTTGAAGCTAAGATATCACAATCTCTTGAAGAATCAGGAAAGATGATCGTGGATCTAAAAACCCAAATTGAAGAAGCAAAACGAGTTGAAGAAGAATTAAGAAATCAGTTAAGGACTAAGGAAGAAGATTGTGAAAAGCGTGAGTCAGAGATCGTTGCTTTGAGAAAGGAATTGGAGAAAGCAAATGCTGAAGTTACAAGTAATCTAAAATTCGAGAAAAGTACTGAGATACTAGATGAAATTCTGAACCGACAGAAGTCAACATCCGACAAGACTGGTCTTGGATATACGAAAAGACAAGACACCGCTAACACAAAAGGTATAGAGTCGTCGAAAGGGACAAGAGAAGAGAAGTCAAAGACATATGCAGAGACACTCAAGGAACCTATGAAGAATGAAGAGTTGAAAAGGGAGAAGAGCTTTATGAAGATCAACACTTCTTACAAGGAAAGCAAAGATGAGAACAAGTTTAGAAGACCAAATCCTCCAAGATATACTGACATGTCCAGGTTTGAAAATTCTTTCTATGGCTATTGCTTCTATTGTAATCATTTTGGTCATAAAGCAATAGATTGTAGAATATGGGGTGAGAGACAACAATATAAAAAAACAAAGGTGTGTATGGATTCTCAAATAAAAATTACAACTCCTTTGCTCCTCTATCAAACTATGTCAAATATATTGTGTGTCATAACTACAATAACTATGGAAATATGGCAATATTTTGTAGAATTGGTCATGTAGAACCATCCAAATTGAACTAGAAGGTAAATTCTCCATAAATAAAGAAAGAAAGAAGCTACAAAATTTTGGAAATAGAAGAAAGAGGATGATGGGAAAGATAGAGAAATATATGCTTGTTCAAGCAACATTCCATGCACATGATGAAGGTAATTTGTGTTGCATTGATAGCAAATGTTCAAGACATCATGACCGGAGATAAAATTAAGTTCATCTCATTAAATAAAGTAAATTAAGGTACGGTGAAATTTGGTGATAACGCTAAAGCAAACATCGTTGGAAAAGGTACGCCAAGTCTTGATAATGGTAAAACAAAAAGAGAGAATGTTTTAATATGGTGAAGGATTTAAATCATAATCTCTTAAGTTTAAACCAAATGGTGTGATCAAGGACACACACTTAAGTTTTATGTTGAAGGGTGTGAGATAAGGAAGGCTAGACACAGGAGAGTTAGTAGCATATGAACATAGAACCACAAATAACCTATACATTCTTAGAGAAGTAAAAGGAGAGAAATATTGTCTAAGTTAGGTTGAAGAGATTTGGCTATGGCATAGAAGGATGGGGGCATATAAATTTTTATAATCTTGTGAAAATCAGCAACAAGTAGGCTATGCAGGATATGCCTAAGGTAAGGAAACCTGCAAGTAATTTATGCAAATAATGTCATCATGAAAATTAGACCAGAGAAAGGTTTATAACGAATGAGTATTCAATCACCAAACCACTGGACCTGATTCATACGGATTTGTGTGGACCTACCATAATAGAAAGCATAGAAGGTGAGAGTTATTTCATATTATTCATTGATGACCACACTAGAATGACTTGGGTATCCTTTCTAAAATAAAATTCAAAAGTATTTGAGAAGTTCAAATATTTCAAGGCTTTAGTAGATAATGAAACCTGGATTGAAAATTAAAGTGCCTGAGGTCAGATCGTTGAGGTGAGTTCACCTCAAATGAATTCATTAAATATTGTGAAGATCATGGAATCAAAAGACAATACTTGGCTACAAGGACTCCACAACAAAATGGAGTGGTAGAAAGAAAGAATCAAAATATCCAAGAGATGCCTAGAACCATGTTAAATGAATCTAAGCTATCAAATAAATTTTGGAGAGAAACGGTAAATACGGTTGTTCATATCTTGAATAGAGGGAAAATAAGAGTTAATCATGAAAAAAATCCTTATGAATTGTGGAAAGGAAGACCATCTACTATAAAATATTTCAAAGTTTTTGGGAGTAGATGTTTTATTAAAATAAATGAAGAGAACTTGGGGAAAATTTGATTCAAGAGTGGATGAAGGACTTTTTCTTGGCTACTATATTAAAAGCAAAGCCTACAGATACTATAACAAAATACTACAAACTATAGTAGAAAGTGCAAATTTTAGAGTGGATGAAATCATGAATCAAAAAGCTAAAGAACCTGTAGAAGATCCCTTAAAAATACCTGAGGTAGTAGAAGAAAAGAAAGAGGACGAAGATGTTGAAAAATTAAGTAAATCTGAAAGGAAGGACACCATAAACACCATCTCACCTTGTTAAGAAGAATCATGTTGAGAGTCAGATCATTATAAACCTTGATGATGGAGTACATATAAGAAGAAGAATTGTAAGTGCACCAGAACCAATAAATTTCTCCTTATTATCCAAAATAGAGCCAAAGAACTTTGTAGAAGCCAACTGTGATAAACATTGGATAAAGGAAATGGAGGAAGAGTTGGATCAAATTGAGAAGAATGAAACATGGTAACTTATACCTAGGCCAAAGAGATAAAAATGTGATTGACACTAAAATGGGTATTCCAAAATAAATTGAATGAATATGGACAATTCACTTGAAATAAGGAAAGGTTAGTATGTAAAGGGTATGCTGAAGTAGAAGGTGTTGAATTTGAAGAAACTTTTGCTCCTGTTGTTAGATTAGAAGAAATTATAATGTTTCTTTCTTTTACAGTATTCAATAACTTCAAATTCTATCAAATGGATGTCAAATAAAAATTTCTAAATGGGAAGTTAGAAGAGGAAGTATACATAGAACATCCTGAAGGGTTCCTCCTATCAAAAAATGAAGATTATGTGTGTAAGTTGAAGAATGCCTTATACGGATTAAAATAATTCCCTAGAGCATGGTACTCTAGTCTTGATAAGTTTCTACGAGACCAAGGGTTCAAGAGAGGACTTGTTGAAAGCAATATTTACATTAAAATTGAAGGTGAGCACCAGCTGATTTTTGTTGTGTATGTAGATGAGATAATTTTTGGAGGAGACAATGAGGAAATGTCTAAGAAATTTGCTTGAAGACATACAAAAGGAGTTTGAGATGTCTATGCTGGGAGAGTTATCATTTTTCCTTGGATTGCAAATTTCTCAATCTGATAAAGGAATATTTATATCCCAAACAAAGTATGTGAAGGAAATGTTGAAGAAATTTGGCATGGAGGAGTGTGCACCTGTTAGCACACCTATGCCTACTGAGACTAAGTTGAGAAAAGATGATGAATCTCTAAATGCTAATCAAACTCTCTATAGATCAATGATTGGGAGTTTTACTATATGTGATGGCATCTAGACCAGACATCATGTAAATAGTGGGTATGGCTGCATGTTTTCAAACATGTCCAAAAGAAACACATGTGCAAGCTGTAAAATGCATATTCACATATCTAAAGGGGACTATGGATTATGGGTTATGGTTTCGAAGGGGTAAAGACTTCACATTGGTAGCTTATACAAATTTAGATTGGGAAGGACGTTTGGATAATATAAAAACCACGAGTGGAGGATCATTCTTCCTTAGAGACATCTTGGTATATTGGTTAAGTAAAAAGCAGAACTCTGTATCCTTATCAACAGCAGAAGCAGAGTATATAGCAGCAGTGTTATGTTGTACTCAAATTCTATGGATGAAGCAAACCTTGAAAGATATCAAAGTAGAGTACGATCTTAGATGATCTTATGTATTATCTTACTTATAATGTCGTTATAACATTTATTTTTAGATGATCTTATGTATTAAGATTATTCTTTTGTTTCTATAGATATCTTTCCAAAGAGTCACTATGTGATCAACTTAACTTTTTATTTGCTACTGTTGATGTCTATGGCACAATCAAGAATTGAAGCACATATAATATCACGTCATATATGAGCTCTAATTGTCCAACTTTCCATGCATAATTTACTAGGGGCATGTTTCTTCTTTCTAAACTGAATTCTGTCTTCACTATATTTGTGTTCTGATAGAAACCTTTCAGGTTTGTGTTACATCCTTATTTTGGTCTGCAGTGCTAATTCCTTTCATTAACTGCCTCTCCCATGTTACAGACTTTTTTTTCAAATGCTTATTGAGTTTTGAGGCCCTGTTATTGTGTCATCTATTGGACTAATATTTCTCTTTTTTTTTTATAAGTGCATTCCATGACATCAATTTCTTTTGAAAGACATCCCAGTCTGTTGTAAAGTTAAATTGACGTTAGAGTAGTCATCGACTTAAAAATTGTTTCGGGTACATTGGGAAAGAATCTATGGAGGTCCTTTTGTACAAAAGTCTAATGTATTCCAATGGTTTGTCTCCCTCGAAATTGTACAGAATGTGCCTTTCCAAAATGTGCAATGTCAATGAACATCTAATTGTGCCAATTTTCAAATTGAGCAAAGACTACATTTACCCTGCTTTTGAGCCTCTTGAACATTGATTCATAATCAAGAATCTCTATGATCAGCATTGCTTGTGCCATGCTATTATTGTAAAGGCAGTCTGATGTAAATATTCAGGTTGTCTGATATTGTCCTCTTAAGATTTAATCATGTTTTCACAGTAAGGTAGATATTTTAAGAGCTCGATTGATTTTTCCAAATAATTAGTCTGAATATCATCATGGTTAATAGGCTACTACTTGGTTTTAAAAAATTGAACAATTTCTCCACAGAAGATAGAATTTGCATATAATAAGTGTTTGAGTTTTGAAAACAAGATGCGAGTATGCTTTCCATGCAGATTATTGAATTCCCTATTGTGCTGGATTTGCTCCCCCTCATGTCTGTCTCTGCTTTTTTTCTTTCTAACAAATAGAGAAGTCTTTGTTATCTTTTTTATGGTATTAAAGTTCATTATTTTAGCATTCATAACATTGTCAACATTCTCCTATGTTACTTTCTTGACTTATATCAGGTCTACCAAACCATCTTCCAGTTGTATAATTGTCTAATTGTGCCTTAGGAAATTCGAAACTGCTCATGCATAATTTATCTTTTCAATCTGGTTTACTTCAATATATAATTCTACTTTTTATGGCAGGAAATATATGGCCAAAGTGGTTCCTGGATTAAGACCCTGGGAAGTTTTAACTATGGAACAAATTATGGACAAAATTACATATGCTGGGTGGTATCGTGAACCACTTGGTTCGTACAATACAGGTCCACCCTTTTCAGAGCGACCGATGGATCTTCCAAAAAGCTATAATGTGCATTATCTCCCAGAGGTGCTGTTTCTTCTTTCCTTATTTTGGTTTTTGTGTGTTTGTTACATGGTAAAGTGCAGTTCTTGGACGCCAAAAGTTTGGCATGATTTTAAAAATAAAATCTTGTTTAGGTTAACGCTTTGATGACCACTAGTGTGGTCTTCCTCTCAGAAAAATATACATGTTTCTTGCTCATCAATGTACACAAAATCACTAGTTCATGACACCCTCCTATGCTACAATTTACAAAGGAATGCTATTGTTCTTACTATTCCAGGATCAAATATATTAATAATAAACTAAATAATTTTATAAAACAATAGTGATATTTCCCCTACGTAGTTGATACGTTTTGGATACGGGTACGGAGTATCCGATATGTGGATACGACAATTTTTTTTTTGACCCCGGATATGACGTTGGATACAACAGTATAAAAAATATATAAAAATTAAAAAATATATAAATTTTAGCCTTCTAAATAAGAATTAAGTTATTAACCACATATTATGCATATGAAAGACAAGATACTAACATTATATGATTATTAAAAATATCTGATTTCGGACAATATAGTGCATAATAAATATTAAAATGACATCATAAGAATATTAATTATAATACTATTGCAACACTATAATTAATAATACTATTATATTATTATTTATATATAGTACAAAATATTATATATAATATAAAGCAATTTAATAACCTTTTATTTATATAAAATTTTCTAGATGCTATTTTAAAATATATAATAAATTAATAATATATAAAATCATTTACTATAGTCTATAATAAACCAAGTTGCCGCATTCAAATTCGTGTTCGAATTCGCCGAGGATAAAATTCCTAAAAGATTCGTTACTAAAAAAGTAACGATAAAAAATAATAATTCGTGATTAAATTCGACTGTAAAAAAATATACTTTTAGATTAATAAGTATCATACATTTAAATTAAATATATGATTTAAAGAAAATTAAAAAGATAACATTTGAAAAAAACTTTGTAACTCGTAAATTTTTAAGAAAAAAAAAATATATTTTTTTATTAAAAGACAACGATTTATAATATAACTTTATAGAACAGGTTTAAAATAATAATAATAATGATAACATTAATAAAAATGTAAAAATAATTAAACATTTTAACAATACAATTATTAGATAAAAAAACCTATAAGTCTTTGTGGATAAACTTTTCCCTGTTTGTCCTGTTCGAAAGCTGCAATGTTTATGGTGTTCTAACTTTTATTCATTTACGACACATTCTCGCTCGTCTAGATAAAATTGAGCCTCTTCCCAATCCATAGGTGGCGACGAAAATGGAAAACCTCTTATCATTCAACCTCAAGCTTAACGCTAGGGCTTGGGCAATCAATCTTTGCACCTACGGGCAACACAGGTATCATCGTTCAAGATTGACGGGAGATATAATTAATACCCAAACGACAGTGACATTGTTACAGACTTCCATGTATTCCTTGGAGTAATAAGATTCCGGTTGAAATGATATACGTATGGGGCTTTAAAAACATGAAAAAAAATAACCGTATTTGGCCACGGATATGGCTTGGGAGCGGCCAGGGTACGTCGTGTACCCTGTGGATACGCTGCCACATTGTATCCCGAGCTTATCCACAGGGTACACGACATACCCTGGGCGCTCCCACGCTTTACTTGTCGCAGTTTCTGTATCGGAAACGCTCCATCGCTCCAGGGGCCTAGGGTCCACGTATCGGTATCCTAGTATTTCCCTCCTGCAGAAATAAGTATAAATTCAAATCTCTAGCTCATCAGACCTCAAATATCTCTTAATTCTTGAGACTCACCTATTATACAATCATGTTTGACAAGAAGCTTATATTGATAATAAACTACATAATTTTATAAAATGATAGTGATCTTTTCCTCGTGCAAAATAAGTATAAATACAAATCTCTAGCTTTTGACAAACCCCAAATGCCTCTGAATTCAAGACACTTGCCTATTATACGATCATGTTTGACAAAAACCAATATTTATGCCTGTAAAATAAGTTTTTGCATGTTATTATGATATATGTGCAGGAGTGCAGACTAGCATGTAGGGTATACAAATGTCCTTACTTTTATGTTTTGAATTGCTCCTCAAATTTAAATGATGTTTTGGATGTAGCAGAAAATTCCGAACATAATATAGCGGCCCTTTCAGTCTATAACATGTAGAGCATTGTAATAAATAAAAGTACAGTTTTTTGCTGACCTTGTTATGATTATTCTCTTGTCAGCTTTAGTTAGTGTTGCACCGCTTCTTTTTAGTTATGTTCAATTGTTGATGGTTGTGTTATAACTGATACCCGTTGATTTTTGTCATACAAATATAATGTTACATGTTAGGATAAGGTTGATGTGCATGTGATTGGTCCTCAACAATTGTATTGTGTACTACGTTATGATATAAAACTATAAACCTTTCATGATTTACTATGGTATGTATTTACAATAATGCAAGTGCTATTACTTTGGTAGTATATTTTTTATAGCAAACATTTATGGTGCAGTTGCTTGTGAAGTTGGGTCAGGTTAAAGTGGGGTCAGAAGTGAGAATCGGTCAACACTACTCATTGATGACGGCACATAATATGATGGAAATGTAATAGTGATGAGTCAACCGATTAAAGGAGTAGTTGAAAGTAACAAACAAAGAAGATGCCCTCGCTAGAGATTTTAAGTACATATGTGATCTCTCTGTATGCGAGCTTGTCAAAGATGAATCCGAGAGGAACCAAGTGCCTACATGTTCTATCTAAAGAAACATGGTGGTGAAAGAAGTGGATTGATGGTTTGATCATTACCTAGTCTCCTTGCCAAATTCTATTTTTGAAGATCTCTGTCCTGAACGTGACCGTAAAGTACAATGACAACAAATTTTTCAACTGTACATGGAGAGGTGTCATCGTGAAGATGAAAGATCTGAAGATTGACCACAAACTGGAAAGAATGAATCATTGAGCCTAAACAAAGGCATTGGCAGGTGACAATGCAGTAAGGGAGTGGACCAGGAAATCCAACGGTCTACTAGACTCTTGGAGCAACATGAGGGATGGCAAAGGCTCCAAAAGGAAGCAAAATTTAAAAATCCCCTCGAGGCAAATGCGAAGCATTATTGAAAGCTGAAGCGCGAGCCAAAGCCTAAGCCAAAGGTGGGGTAGAAAACACTGAATGGATCAGCCGGTAATGGAACATGGTGGAGATTGTGAAACAAGTGCGTTGTTCAAGTGAAGGAAGTGCTGACCTTGTCAACTGGATAATGCTTGCAAGTCTTGGAGAAGAGTCTTTATTCCGAGACAAAGTTTGTTGACTTCAAAGAAGAAGAAAGCTTTGTATGAGACAAATATATGCTCACAAAAAACCAAGGCAGCTCAAACGACAAGTTGGGGTGAGCAGCACAGGAGGGGACCCTGAAGACGAGAAAAATAGTGTATGGATCATTGTCGAAGAAGGGTCGAGTATGGGAACATCTGGGACAAACCTTCTTGAGGAAAAACAGATTCAAAGAGCAACATCTGAAGCACCTAGTGCACACAACCAATGTCATCTCAAAAAGAAAAATTCCACCAAAGTTTACTGGTGACAGATTTGAAGATGTAGTGCTGCATCGTAGGATGTGCATCACAATTTGGACTGCCAGTGGGAATACAAATAAACGTCATTGGTTATGGTGTGTCCTAGCTAGACTTTGGGGAGTGTTTATTGATTGGTATACACATGCATTCACAATTGATAAATCATTGTGGGATGGACTGTGGAAAGCGTTCCAGACAAAATTTAAGTGCCTTAGAGGACAAAGAGATTGTCGCAAATATCTATAATGCTCGACAAGTAAAACATGAAAATGTACAAGCCTACAATAGAAGGCTCAACATATTGTTGGGAAAACTTGAGAAAGAACCTGCTGATGACTTGAAGAAGTGACATTTCATTCAAGGGCTAGCACCCTCATTGTTGAGGAAGATGAAGAGGGTTCCAACTTCATCTTATTAAATACAACATAACAATGGATATTGAAAGCGAGAAAAAGACACCTCATGCTTGAGGAGGAACGAAGATGAGGACAATGACAACAATGAATTTCTAGGATCAATGCAGGCTCCTCAGAGGGAAATGCTATAGATGGCAAAGAGGCCTTTGGTGCACGAATTGCCAAGCAAAAGGGAATACTAAGGCTAGAAGACGTTGTGCGAAATCTGCTAAGTTACTGGCCATGTAGTCAAAGATTGCATGTACAACTGAAAGATCAAAAGTGCCCAATTACTCTTTGCACAAGGAGAGCCATTGATACCATGGACCACCCTGTCCAAGCCTTAAAATATAAGTGCGTCTCACCTTACACGTCCCCTGGCAGGTATTTTAAACAAAGATATAATACAAGACCCTAGAACAATATGGTTGGATGTGATTGTTTGATCCAATTAGACCCTCAAGGTTAGCCGATTGTACAATGTCACAAGTGTTGATCTTATGAAGAGGAAATAACACGAAGGAGATCGCTTCACCAGGTCTGTTCTAAGCTGTGGATTTTACCACCTTGGTGTTCATCTCATGGAGAGGAAACATTGAACGAGGTTGCTCCACCAGGTTTGCCAAGCGGTGGATGTTACCACCTTGATGTTGACTTGCTCCTCGTAGACCATTATGTGCTAGTGAAGGCTAGGAACCTTGGAATCAACATATAATTGGGGGCTGCCCCCACAAAATGTAGGTAGATCAAGTGAACATTTTTGGGGATTTGATGAACGTGGGAGCCTTGACGTGTACCTACCCAAAGGGGCTCCTTAGAGACGTGTTTGAAAGAGACCTAAAGGTGTCAGAACTATGGGAGGTATAAAAATGGAAAGATGGTGGGTGGTGATGCTTTATCATTTTGATGAAAGGGCAAGCACAATGTTGTCAAGGCTTTGATGGTGTGGTTTCTTACTAGGTGCTGGATGATCCAAACCTAAAAGCATGAGACAATAAGACTACTTCAAGATGGATTCAGAATTATTGTTAACAGTAGAAAAGTCCAACTACTCTAAAAAATGGACAAATCAAATGTTACCTATAAGAAATAACCCAAAACATGTTGTCAAAATAGAAAATGATTCAAAATTGCACAAGGGAGTGACTAGCAACCAAAGTGTAGCCCCGATTGGAGGACTGCCCTCATCCCAAGGGGCCCCCGCAAGATGCGTAGAGGAGGCTAGGCCCGTTGCTCGATCCTTTGAACAAGAGTTCTGGGGGTTAGGACTCACTGGGGGAGATGAGCTCGAGTTACCCCAAGAACAGAGCCGACTGTCTTTGGGGGCAGCGGTTTGTGCACACCGAGATGACCTCTTGACGACCTTAAGCCTCCATAAGGGTGAGGGGGAGAGTAGTAAGCACCCAAGGGGAGCATATCAAAGGGGTGATTCCCAGCCCCCTCCTAGCCCAAACTCATCGGATACCCCAATTGGTAATATAAGGTCACTCGTTGCCCATGATTGGGACTTGTGTACCAGAGTGTGGGGGGTGTTCGCTTGTCGCCCAAGACATATCTAAAACTTGTTTGGAGCACCTCGAAGGGAACTCAGAGTGGGTGGGTGCGAAGAATGAGCCTCGATTACAATGGTCAGCCCTCGGGTCAGCCCTCGGGCTTTCAAGCTACCATTTGGCTCCAGGGGGAGAGGTTAAACTCTATTCCCTCACACCGTTGTGATGTGGTCCCTCTTCGATTACCCCTTGAGGTCCTAAGAATGGTAATGCCTATGGTACTGATTACCTCATGATTGTTGTGTGGGGTGCAGAGCACTTGTCTAGATGCGTGTTTGGTTCTGAGCTTAAGGTTTGCGTAGGGCCTTTGTGGTCGTCTATCTTTAAGGGGTCCAGGGTCAGAGATGGGTGGTGCGGCGGGTCTGTTCTCTTTGATATCTTGGTCTCATTGAGCTCGATGTCCTGTATCATCTCTCGGCTTAAGAGATGGTATCCCGTCTTGGGTTGTCTAGTTGCATAGGCCTTTTTTCAAACAGGCAAAGAATAGGAACCCTGCGCGTCTCTCCTCTGAGCACTCCCTCGTCCGGGGACGGGCAATGAAGGGGTCATGCTTTGCCACTTGGTACGTGAAAGGGTTCATGTCTAAGAAGCATGAAATCTTTCAATGCATCGAGTTGGAGGGGTGGGGAATCCTGGGGGATCAGGAGTCTAGGGTCTGGGAGGATAGGTGGCCAATCTCGATTCCCGGTATGGTTGTCTTTTAAGTCAGGGGGGGTAGCTAGAGAGATTGGCCAGCGGGGGGTGGCTTTGGCAGTCGACAAGTAGTTTCGTTCCTTCTAGATTAGGGCAATGGATCTGTATCAGGTGTGGGCTCAGGTCTCGCATGAAAAGTTGGGAAATGTGGCCTGGGTTTTTGGCAGTGTCTATGTCCCTTAGCGTGGGACATGGAATTTGCAGAAGCGACTGGTGTTTAAAAAGGTCAGGGAGGCAATGTGCAGCCTTCAGAGATCTTATAGCCGATCTCCCATGGTCATTCTAGGGGATTGGAATACCCCCTGTTAAATTTGAAAAATGGGCCTGCAAACTCGGTTTGCAAGTTCTTCCAGATGTGGGTGATTGTCGAACCTTCCACTCATGCCTAGGTCGAGGAATCAACACGTCAGATCACATCATTGTGAACCGGAGGGCATGTGAACTTATAACCCATGGTAAGGTGCGTCGGGTAGATTGTTCAGACCAATGGCCCTTGCAGGCAAAGTTTAGGGACCTTAAATTTGTAGGGGGGTCAGAATGGAGGTGACAGTGGCAAGAAAAGAGTGCTTAAGGATAAGATTGCCGCTAACAGGGATGAAATAAGGTTGTCCAACAGGTGGGCGTCTTTGGAGAATTTAGATCCGGAGGCTAAGGTTGGTGGAGAGCAAAGTCATCAGTTTCAAAAGGATCTCGTGGCAGGTGTTGAGGATGTAGGTGTGGTGGGGATTGAAGTGGCCCGCAAGTCGTGATGTGGCTTTTGGATAAAGCCCAAGTTCAAACAGCTTGTTCAGAGATGAAGAAAGTGTTATACGGAGGTGTTGAAGACAAGGGCTGGGTCTCAAACCCACCGCGAGGCAGTTCAAGCTTGGAAGGTTGCTAGAGAGGAGATTAAAAGGGCTTGCAACCGAGAGAACTGGGTGGATTTCTAGAAGAACCTTGAGAAAGGCAAAAAACTTATGGTAGAGAACATACAGAAGGAACTTAGGAATTTGCCGAAAACTTTCATGGGAAGAGGGGACAAGGGGAAGTGTAATGCCCAACCGATGAGGAATAGTGATGGTGATCTTATGACGAACCCCTCGGAAGTTTTAGAGAGCCGGAAAACCCACTACATGAAACTTCTTTGCGATCCCTCGGTTAAAGACAAGCAACATTGGGATGGTGTTTCCTTAGTGGAACACCCCTCTCTGAAGACCATCAATGGCCCCATTGAGTGGAAAGAATTCCGTGCAGTCGTGTAAAGTCTGGAATATCATAAGGCTGCTGGTGAAGATGGTTTGCCTCAGAATGGTTCAAGGCAGTGCTAGGGCAAAAGAAACTTGGCCGACATGGGAGGTGGCGGAAGTACAAGGCTGGGCAGAGTCCGTTGGCAGTGGCTTGCTTAAAGGTTATGAATTGCATTTAGGAGCATGGGGTGATTCCCAAAGATTTTAATGTAGCGGTCTTGGTTTCTATTCCTAAGAAGGGTGACCTAACGCACCATGATAATTATAGGGGTTTATCCCTTATTAATGTGATGCTTAAAATCCTCACAAGTGTAGTCATTAAGAGAATCGAGAAGGAACTTGAAGAGAGAAAGTTCTTCTCAAAAAGCCAAGTCGGGTTCAAAAAGGATGAGGAATGTGTTGGTGAAGTTGCGGCGCTTCATGAGATTGCTTTAAGGCGTATGGCTAAACTCAAGAAGCCTACGTATGTGGTGTTCATTGATTTCAAGAAGGCTTATGATATGGTCCCGCACGAAGCATTGTTTAGGAAGCTCCGAGCGACAAGGAGTGGGGGGGAAGGCCCTTCACTTCATCCAGGAACTGTACAATGGTTCCTTTGTTCGCGTTGGGTATGAAGGCCTGCTATCCTCTCCTATCCCAGTTAAGAGAGGCGTAAGACAGGGATGCCCGGCCTTTCCCACCCTTTTGAACATCTTCATAAACGACATCATAAATGATCTTGAGGGTTTGGGTGTGATCGCTCCTGGTCTTGCTGAAGTGATTGCTAGGTTTTTGTTTGCTAATGACCTTGTGGTAATGGCAGAATCAGCTGAGGATATGCATGAAATGCTGCAAAGGATTCAGAGTTGGAGCGATAAGTGGGGCATGGAATGTGGTATAGATAAGTGTAAGGTAATGAAAATTTTTGGGGACCTAGCGGAGCTCATTGCAACATGTGTTCAGAATTGGCGATCAACAAGTTGGTGTTTGCAATAGTTATAAGTTTTTGGGGATTGAAACTGACCCACAGTTGTGCATTGAAAAGATCATTAAGGAGCGAGCTGCGTCGGGAAGTAGAACCCTTCATGGGATTTGACACTTCTTGGCCTCTCGAAGAGTCCCCACATGGTCTAAGATTCTCACCTTTAAGGCTTTGGTCTTCCCTGTTCTCACTTTTGGTGCTGAGGTGATAGGGATGTTTGATGTGGCTAAAAAGAATGCTCTGCAAAAGGTGGTGGTGGAAGGGATGAAATGGATATTTGGGAAATCCTCCACCTCCAATTTGGTGGGGCAAATAGTCATGCATTGTGAACTCAACATTGTCCGGTCCCTGTCTTTAATACGGGACAAAGGGCCCAAGCCTTGGAGAAGTATAGTGGCCTTAAGACAGTTATTGCGGATCTTGTGAACCAAAATTAGCCCTGTAGAGTTGGAGAAATATGGACTTGGATCCATAGGACTACAAAGTGGCTTCGAAGAATGTTCCTAGGGCTGGCAATAGTCAGCTGGTTCGTGAAGAAGCTTGGGAAGCGTGGGAGAACATGTTCAGACTCCAGGGTTCCCTAAGATTGTATAAGGATTGTAAGTTTGGGAGACTCAAAGCTTCCTCAAGCAGGCTCAGAGGTTTGAGAAGGTGTCGGCTGAAGCTGTTTGCTGGCTCCTGAATGCTAGGGTGGGAGGGATTGTCCTTAGTGGTCGTGCTGCTAGGATTGGGTTGTTGGATTCGGCACTAGGTTTTGTTTGCCTGTTGTGTGGGGATGTCGGAGGGGACTCTCTCCTACATCTTCTAGTTAAGTGCCTGCATATCAGGCTGTGAGAAACAAGATTGCAGTCCGGTTTTCAAAGACCGTACTGCAGGAGCTTTGTTGCCTTGCCCCTGTGGATGCCGTTGAGAAGGATTTTCTCTCGATGCTCCTTGGTGGGGAGTGTGGAGGACATCGTCTATCGTAGTGGAGGACATCGTCTATTGTAGTGGTTAGGCGATCACTCGCATCAGAGGGGAATTGCAAGCTTTGCGCTTGTGGCAAACTTCCTGGTTGTGGCACTACCTCTCTATCAGAAGGCCTTGCAGGGTTGGACGAGGGAGAGGGAAATGACGCAGCTTACCCCTTCGGGGGATCGGGGATACCTAACCACTAATGAGCCGATGCACAGTCGTGTAGGGCAAAGCCTTCTTGTTAGGCGCGTTGTTGGAAGAGTTTCTCTTCCACTTGGCCCCCATTCTCAGGAACAGGGGAGCTTGTCGTGAGGCCTCCTTATGGCTGGGTGGAAGGACATCAATTTTCACCAAGAGCATTCCCTAGAGACTCTAACCCTTTTTAGGCGGGGTCGGTATTGCTAGGTGTAAACAACTTATGGTTTTTGTTGCTCGACATCTTTCGTTGGGTGGAGTGACGTAGACTGAGTCCCACTGCTAGGTACGCTATCAGTTTGTAGAATATGGAGTCGAGGGGTGATACCCGAAGATTGCGCTTGCCCCTGACCGACCTGAGCAAGGAACTCTTCCAGTTTAGGAAAACTAGGAAAATTTTGCAAGAGATTGCTTACTAGTTAATAAAGCATTCCACTTCTCTGTAGATGGTGTGGGCTTAGGGACCATAATGCTGTCAATTGTCCAAAGCAAGCAAATGTGAACATCATTGATGTAGCTGAGGATGAGGAGGTCAATGCAATCATCAAAACACAAGCACAAAAACCTAATTACCTCACCAAAACACGAAGAAGGAAAGACTTGCCGAAAAAAAGTCCAAAGTTGATGTTGGATGTGTTGTTTAGCATTATTTACACCAATTGAAGATCATTGTTGGTTCTGTAACTTGAGTTGATGATTTTTAAGGCAACTTCTTCTCTAGAGTCTACAATCCTTGTTGGGACCTTCTTTACCTTTTTGGGTGTTTTCTTGTTCCATGGTTTTATACCTATTGTATTATAATATTTGCTTTGATGGTTTTTTATTGATGTGCCTACAAATACTTGCACATGCATTAGTCTATGGCCAAATTTCAAAGTAAGTTTATTTATTGTAAATAACCGTGTTAATACAATAAGGAAGAAGGTTGTTGTGCTGAGATTTTTGCTGAAAGGGTTTACTTTGATGGGTTTTTATTGATGCACCAAAAACTATCGCACATGCATTAGGTTATACAAGAAGTTCCAAGGACATAAATTTTTACTTTAACTGGTTGAGTTAATACAATAAGAAGTTTGTTGTGCTGGGCTTTTTTTCCAAAGGGTTTTCCCAAGTTCAAATCTCGTGTATAGTGTGTGTGTATGTGTGTCATTTTTCTCTTCTGGTATTGTATAAGATTTTGTTAGCAATGCTCCTTGTAGATAAGTTTATCTATCTGTTCTCTTCAGTTGAGAGGTCATCATGTTGGAGATGGTCTTAGTTAGTACAACATGGTAATAATAATCTAGATCAATGCTATTAAAAGTGAGTATGTTTGTACGCGGGGGTTGTGGCAACAACTCACCTCTAGACTAGGGATTAGGCGAGACTCCTTGTTTGTAAGAGTACACAAACCTACATGTGTACTGCTCCACTCACTGAATAAATTGAATCACTTTATTTAAATTTGGTATCAGAGCGGGGGGCAGCTTCATCATATCTATGTTGCCCCTATGAAGTTTTTTATTGCAAATATAGTTTGTAGATTAAATCTCTCTTCATTAGAGTTTTTCTGGAGGATCTGTACCTTAACATTTCTTGCATTGGAGAAGAAGAAAGCTTGAAGCAAAAGGCACTTGGAAGAGACTGAGAATCTGTATAAACTTCTTTGCATTTGTTAATAAACTCTTGCAAAAATTAAGGTTTTATATTGATCTGTAAGAATAAAAATTATGCAGTGCGCAGTCCCAACACCTTGTACATGATTTGCCTGCTCCGTGCATCCACTGACAACTGTGCTGAGAGATCCGTGTGGAGATTTACAATCATCCTTCTGCCAGAATTCTGCAGTGATTCTGTACTCCAAATTTCCCTTTAGCGAGTCTGATTGCACTGTGCGTCATTCCTTTACTTGTACCTGCATAACTAGGTTTGTCTGATTTGTGAGGCCCCCTCGCATTCATTTTTCTGTCTGTGTCTTAATTCTGCTATCACGCACATCTACACTCAATCAGCAAAATCCCTCCAATGGTCAATTTCGTCTGTATGCTTAGTCAAACTCCCTCCTTCGAAGTGCCTGTCAAATTCATTCGCCTTTGCATAAGTATCATGAATCTATTCCAAGGCTTGCTACATTTGTCATTGTCAACATCAATGCTTAACTTTGCTCCATGTTGGTCCACATCTGTGACTATCTCTACGTGACCCAGGTGTGTGTTTGACTCCATTATTGCGCCTGCTCCACTCCACGCTGCATCTATAGTTCGTTCATCATGCAAATTTTTTATCAATGGCCTTCGTGCATCCGGATCCACAGTTTCCCCAAGCTTCTTGTGCAATTTTTATCATGCAAACTTTTCACATTGAGTGCCGATGTAGTTTGATATAACCTGTAATAGCCAAAAGCTAGTAGATAGGTATTTTAGGCTGTATATTTTTTAATATTTTGTATTGTTATATAGAATATATTTTTTAGTTTATTAATGTTATAATGGTTGTTGATGGTGTAGTCAATTGTAGTGTTTTTATTGTAAAGTAATAGTTTATTTAATTTAAAAAAATTAGTTAGTATTTTTTTAGGTTTGCTGATTTGTTAAGGTTTTGTTATTAAGTGGTTTGGTCTATGTTTAGTTTTTTTGTGTGTTTGTTGTGCTGTTCAAATCTGTAAGTGCATTGTCTCTAGTCTAGATGTCATTTTTGGTCAATACAAATAAAGTAGTCATGTTGATTGTGAAAGTCAAAGTCAAATTCTTTGTAAGGGCATAGTATCAGGACAACCTGACATCTAATCAAATGAGTTATTGCATTATTGGGGTGATTTTGTTCACAAGACACATGACATGCAATTCGAGTTGGGCTGCTGTGCTAAGTCAACAGGAGGTTGAAGGAAACAAAGGAAGGAGACCCCCCAAGTCAATCTTGAGTGCGTCGTTTACTCCAGGATTATATTTTGCTGTAATGACAAAGCAATGTGGCCAAAAGACTACAATGTTAGAAGAGTTATTAAGTAAGAAAATGGGCAAAACAAAGGAATAAAACAAAGAGACAAAGAGATCCCATTAGCCATCGCCAGAAGATCTGGAAGTTTGATCCAAGGTGACCCTAGAGCACTTACAAGTAGCTGATAATATTCGTCAGCTTCTTCCGCATACAGCTCTTGATATGCCTGACTCTCATCTAGACTGAGGAACGATACCCTTTCACGCAACCAATTCGTAGAACATGTCTGTTCATGTGTTCCATCCCCCACTTCAATAAAGACGCTCCCCTACAAACAGGTCCATGTTTCCATCAACCAATAAAACGACCATGACTGCAAAGCCCTTCACCGAAAAACAAGCTACGAAAAACTAATATACACGATCAACCCTTCGTCCCGATCCCTCATTGTGGGTATTACCTCCAGTTTGTTTTACCTTTCAAGATATATTTTTGTCGATCTCTAGGATGTCTAAATTTGAGCTCATTAAACTTAACCACTTAAGAAATGTTCCCAGAAATGAATATTGGCAATACCATATGTGAGTCCGTGCCATTCCTGCTGTATACCCGTAGGAGCTTACCTCCCAGGTTCACAAGTTAACCTTGCATCAACCATAAAAGAGAAAAACTGGCCAGCCCCAAATATAAGCATTATTCCGCAGCCCTTGGTGTATGCACAGCTCTGAACTTACTACGAATGTGAATAAAGACATTGTAGTCCTTGCACAGCCCGCAAGTCCTGCAGCAAGTGTTTTGAGAACTCTGCGAGCTTCTACAGCAGAGTTTTTCAAGTTCTGCTGGGACACTGTGGGGAAAAGCGGCACTGGTTGATCATCTTGAATCAGTGGGGTTCTGTACAAGGCTTCCGAGGATCTCGGTTGCAGCATATCCTTCACTCTATGCACAAGCTATGTGTCACACTTGTGATCTCCTGTAAATCGAACTACTTGTGCGCAGCAATGTGTTGACGGACTCGTTGCACCCTGCAATTCATGCTATGTGAAGTCCACATGCGGCTTATCGAGTAAAGTCCTGGGGCAGCTACATCTGCAAAACCACCAAATGCAGGCGGGGTATGCTTGTGACCTTCTTGCGAGAGTGCCTGACCATATGGTCTACGATGTTTGAGCCATCATTGAGCGCAGCAGCTATTGTGTGGAAAGTTCCTGCTAAGGTCTTCTGCTACTTCGTTGATTTCTGGAAATCCTTTGCAATGGTGTGCCACGGGAATCCCTCTGTGCAATCGTAGACTCAATGATATCAGTATTTCCGAAACCCTTCTTACTGCCATTATGCACTTGTACGAGGATGTTCGAGCCGCCTTCACACTGTTGCTGATTTTTCTGATTTCATCAAGAGTATTATAGGGATTAAGCAGGGTTGCCCCCTATCACCTACTTTGTTTGGTATCTACATTGACGAGTTAGAAGACTTTCTCAAGGACCATATCCAGGAAGGTGATGGTTGTTTTCTTCACCAGGTGTTGATCTACATCCTCCTTTTTACGGATGACATTGTCCTCCTTGCTTCTTCCGCAGAGGAGTTGCAAGCACAACTGGACGCCTTAGCCCTCTATAGCGACCATAGACAACTAACAGTTAACCTTGGTAAAACCAAAGTCATGATCTTCAATGGGTTGAAGACTTCGGACTTCCATTTCTTCTACCATGGGGAGGAGATTTAGATCACCAACTCCTATACTTATCTAGGAGTTTTGTTTACTGGTCCCTGCTTCAATCTTCGGCTTGCCTTTCAGCCTTGTGTCAACAGGGGTTATGGCTCTTTGGCAATCTTTGAGAGACAGTGCTTCTGCCACCATTTCCAGGACATTTTGTCAAATGTCTCTCTCAGATGTCACAGTTCTCTATTTTAAACTACTCAAAGCAGGTTGAGATCCTCGAGCCAGTGTGGGTAGAAAGGTTCAAAACAAAGAATCTTGGGTATGGTTGTCCGAGGACTTTGGGAATAGAAATGGGCCAGAGGTCCTCGCTGAGTAGGAAGAGGAGGACTTCGATTAGCTCGGAGGCTATTGTTCAGAGGGACAGTTGAGGCGGGTCCAACATAGAGGATCCTCATGCTTAGACGCACCTGGAGTGCATCAACTCTTGCAGTAAGAGATTCTTGCAGTTCCGCATGTTAATGGACATCCAACTACGTTATTTAGGGATCTCCGTGATGGCCGAGATGGCTTTCTAGCGAGAAATATTCTTGAGATGAACTCATCCCGACCCGTTTAGAAGCTGGAGGACTATTCCCTAGCATGTTCTTGCTCGAAGATCAACAACTGGACAAAATCAAAGCTTTGATAGCATCGCGTATAAGTCTCCAGGTTATCGAAAGAGAGGATCACTTCTCTTCAGGTGTCCTATCTACTACGAGATAAGAGGGAGATTGCACTGCTTATTTCAGGAGCACCCGACTTTTGCAGATTTCTTCAAGTACTGTGATCAACAGTGTCTCGCTCTCTACCTGCATGACGCTCTTCAAGCTTCGGAATGAGACCCTTCAGTCTCCTCCCAGACGAGTTTATTCTCTACAAATTACTTCTTCTTTACGATGCCTTCCCTCAGTGAGGAGCATCAAGAGGCACTTCAATACCAGCCCAGACTCCCAGACCAAATCTGTCAAACTCATGTGGGGCTACCTCCCAGTCTGGAGGTATTCATGATCGCACTCGGTTAAGGGTCCCCTCTCAGAGGTCGTGTCTATCCAAGAGAACGTTGAGGGCCCATTTTGCTCACCCTTCTTTCAGACGTCAATGTCCCAGTCTTCAGATGGTTTCAATTACAGGACAGGCATATTACTAGCTACTTTCAATCGGCCTTAGATGCTAGGTGACAATGTAAGTGGTGGGATTCTCTCATCCCCCTCCTCTTCAGCTCCATCCATTTGCACTCTCCCCAGCCTCGACGGCTCTTGCTTCTCCTCCTCCTCTCTTCTCTTTCTTCTTCTTTCTCCTTTTATTGTTTGGATGACCCCTTCAGGTCTCCCTTCTAGCACCTTTTGCATTGTATTATACAATCCCATTGACCTACTTTTGTGGTCATTCGTTGGACATTAATATAATTATCTTTTTTCTAACAAGATGGTAGATAAGCTTGGTCTGAAGATAATCGCACACCCAAATCCCTATAAAGTGTCTTGGTTGCCAAAGGGACATTAGGTCCTGGTAAATGAGCAATGTTTGATAAGTTTTTTAGATTGACACATATAAGGATGAAGTTTTGTGCAACATAATGCCCATGGATATATGCCATGTGTTGGATAGACCATGGCAATTTAACAGAAAATCCATAAATGATGGCTAGATGAATACATACACTCTTGTAAAGGATGGTAGGAAGTACACTTTCAATCCTTTGAAGGATAAAGTGAGGAGGTGGACAATAGTCCAAGGATTTTGCTGGGAAAGCAGAGAAAGAAGCATTTCCGTGTGAAGTGAAAGGGTCGTTGGGTGATTTTAAGGAGATCGTGTCAAATGATCTACCATATGGTTTACCACCCATATGAAAATAAGTAATCAAATGGACTTGATTCTGTTAGGAAATTTAAGGGATGAATAATGTTACAAATTATAAATCCACAATATAAATTGCCGAAGATTATATTTTATGAAGTGCAATAATTAAAAACATAGATTTAGATGTTTATAATGCAGATTACAGAATGTAAACACCATGAACAAAAAGTAAATGAACACAGTGACACAAGATATAAGTGGGAAAACCTTGGAAGGTAAAAATCCCACTGAAAATCACTTATCTTTATTGAGAATAAACTTTCACCTAGCACTCCCACTATTTCATAGATCCACTTGTAGTTACGCCTTCAGGAAGGGATTAAAAACCGCATCATACATATGATCTTGAGTTTTACATCATTCGCATTATGTATCTATAACCAGCTCACACATATTGCTCACATTCGCATGTTACTCTTGATATTTTTCATATCACCGATGTAACTGATCTCTAATGAGATCACCTTGTTTATATAAGGTGGGTGACTTGTTTTGGGTCACTCTTACATTTTAAAACACTGCCGACAACAGTAGTGGATCCGCCATGCTTATATTTTAAATATAAGATATAAACCAAAAACATACAGTCTTTGGCGGGTTTATTAAATAAGTAGTTTCCCACTTAATATTATAAACCAAACACTCCCCCTTAATGTTAAGTAGGGAAACATACAAAATTACTTTTACATGTCAAGTTTGTTCCTTATGCTAAGTCACCTTTTGGTACAAAAGGAATTACAATCCATAAATTAACGCATGTGATTTAGGCTAGCATCCAAAAAACACTTGTTCCATGGGTTTTGCAGTTTATGGTGCACTACAACAATGTCCTGCAGGTTTTTCAACTCCATGGTACACTACAGTGTCTTGTGGACTTATACAAGCCTGCAAACAACTGTACATACATTGTGGATTTTAGAGAATCCATGAGACACTATTTTTCCGCGGTTTAAAGCAGTGTTCCACAGATTCCATAAAAACTGCAATACAAAGGAACATTACAAATTCTCAAGATAAAGTGATTAAGGATGAAGCCTTACATAAGACTATGGAGTTAATAAACTCTTCATATCTAATGCTTTGCTGGGGATTACAAGTAAACTTCACATACATGACAATTTACTTAAACAACATAGAAATAGTCTCGGGAGTATCCACTTTGACACATTCAAGTCGTTAAGAGATGGCATTGCACAAGAAAAAACATGCAACATGCCCATTTCTTATTTCCCCCTCAAGGGAAGCTCTGAAAGGCCAAAACTCATATGATTCAAAGGTGAAGATCAACGTCATTCACATGATCATAAGAGGCAAACAACACATGCTCAGCTGATTTAGAGGTGGAGATCAATGTCATCCACATGATCATAAGAGCTAATATCTGAAATGCCCAACATAGCACGAAACTTGTAGAACTTTACAGCACCCAAGGGCTTAGTAAAAATGTTTGCAACCTGCTCATCAGTGGAACAAAACTTGAGATCTATATCACCATTGAGAACTCTTTCCTGGATGAAGTGCATATGAATCTCAATATGCTTGGTTCTTTGATGTTGGACTGGATTGTTTGCAAGAGTAATATAACTTTGGTTGTCACATAGAAGTGGAGTGCTTCCTTTGATGCCCATACAAAGTTCTTCCAACAGTCTTTTGAGCCACATGGCTTCTTTTGCTGCTTCCATAACACTTCTATACTCTGCTTCAGTAGAAGAGATAGATATTGTTGGTTGCTTCTTGCTGCTCCAAGTTATTGCACTTGCACCCAACTTGAAAACATATCCAGAAGTAGATCTTCTATCCACAATATCACCAGCATGGTCAGAATCACAATAACCAAATAGAATTGCATTATCACAAGAAGAATAACACAAAATATAATTGATTGTACCTTTGATATACCTTAAAATCATTTTTTCCATTTTCCAATGGTCCTCATAAGGATCCTACATGAATCTAGAAACAATTCCAACTACATAGGAAATATCAGGCCTAGTGATAGTTAAATAAATCAAACTACCAACCAGATTGTCTATATAAAGTAGGATTAAATTTATCACAAGAAGGTTTTATATCTAATTTAACACCAACTTCCATAGGAATAGAGACAGACTTATACTCAATCATATTAAATATTTTAAGAAATTAGTAACATATTGTGATTGAGATGCAACAATGGATTTTTGATTTTAACAAATAACCATGCCTAAAAAATAATTCAGCAGTTATGAATTAAGTCATTTCAAAATGTTGTCTTAACTTCTCTTTGATTCTAATAATTAGATTCTTATCACTACTAGTAATCAAGAGATCATCAACATATAAGACAATAATGATAACATGATTGTTTTCATACTTGAAAAATAAATCATTATCAACAAAACAGTTAAAGAAACCAAGCTCATGAAAGAAACTATTTATCTTAGCATACCAAGCTCTAGGAGCTTGTTTAAGACCATACAAAGATTTCTTAAGTTTACACACATATAATTATTTTTCAAGTTCTTCAAAACCTTTAGGTTGATGCATATAAATTTCTTCTTTCAAGTCACCATTTAAAAACACATTTTTAACATCCATTTGGTGAATCTCCCAACCATGTTGAGCAACTAAAGCTAGAAGAATTCTAACAGTGCTCATTTTGGCAACAGGAGAAAAGGTTTCAACATAATCCAAACCAGGTTTTTGAGTAAACCCTCTACCAACTAATCTTTCCTTGAATTTATCAATCTTACCAGCAGAGTTATATTTGATTTTATACAACCATCTAGAGCCTACAATGCTTCTTTTAGGAGGAAGAGGGACTAATTCCCATGTTTGATTCTTGATTAGAGCATTGTATTCAACTTCCATAGTTACAACCCATCTTTCATCTAGGTTGGATTCTTTAAAAGATTGAGGTTCAACCTCATAAACATTTGACAAGGCATGATAAGAATGTTGACTTTGGGTCATCTTTCTCAAATCATTAGGTTGAGAGTTTGAAACCATATTTTTGGCCCATTTAGGAATCCTAGATTGAGACAAGGATTGAGAAAACTCCCCCTCAATGTCTACATCCATCATATCAGAGAAAGGATGATTAGACTCTTGCAAATCAGTTTCCATATTGTCTAAGCTAAGATTATCATTTAGAAAATTTGACTACGACATAGGAAGCTTAGAAGAGGGAAGAGAGATAGATTTATAAAAAGGTTTCTCAAGAACATGCACATTCCTATTTTCTACAATCACATGCTTAACTAGATCATAGACTCTTAATCCTTTTGTTTTACTACCATACCCAACAAAAATGCAAGAGTAAGAGGTAGGATCAAGTTTTTGTATCTTAACTTTAGGAATAAGAAGAGAAACATGGCTGCCAAATATCTTTAAATAAGAGATATCAGGTTTTTGTTTAGTCCATACTTCATGAGGTGTGGTTTGATGTAAATATTTTGTTGGAAATCTATTAAGGATATGAACAACAATGTTCATAGCTTCATCCCCTTAGAAACTTAGGTACATTAGAAGCATGAAGCATAGTCGTAGCCATTTCTATGACTGTTCTATTCTTCCTTTCAACTATGCCATTTTGCTGAGGAGAATAGGGAGTTTTAAATTCCCTTTGAATTCCATTAGATACACAAAACTCATCAAACTTCTTATTAACATACTCACCTCCATTATCAGTTCTGATTCTTTTAATTTTCAGATTAGCCATGTTTTCAACAAGGGCTTTAAACTCTTGAAACTTAGATAAGACATCAAACTTTTTCCTAATATAATAAGACCAAGTCATTCTTGAGAAATCATCAATAAAACTAACAACATATAAAGCACCACCAAGAGAAGGTACTTCCAAAGGACCTCTAACATCACTATGAATTAACTCAAGCAAAGCAAGAGGAATTATACTTATGGTGTATGTGAAATGGTTGTACATGTTGCTTACCACGCAAGCAACTTTCACAAGATTCATGATCTGATTTTATCTTAGGAAGACCTATAACAAGGTTAAGATGGGACATCTCATACAAAATTTTAAAGTTTACATGCCCAAGCCTTTCATGCCATAATTGAACAACATTACAAGAAGAAGTGGAAAGACAAGATTCAACAACAAATCCATCAAAAAAGTACAGTCCATTCTTTTGTAAACCAACAGCTATTACTTTACCAAGATTATTTTTAACATACCATTTATCTTGTAATAACACAACTTTACAGTCATCTTTAGTTAATTGAGAACAAGATAAAAGGTTCTTCTTTAAGTTAGGAACAAATAACACATCCCTAATGATTCCATTTCTAAACTTAATATTGCCACAACATTCAGACTTGATGACAGAGTTATCTCCTAGATAAATATTTTCATAACACTCAAAAATATCATGAAGGATATCATGCATATATGTCATGTGTCTAGATGCACCACTATCTAGGATCCATTCGTTGTCAATGGAGGCTGAAAGGGCAATATAAAGAGCAATAGAATGCTCAACATTATTGGCTTGGTTATTAGTATGAATCTGATTTTTATTGTTCTTCTTCCTTTTATTTTTTTTGTTCTTATTCTTAGGATTGTTATGAGACAAGTGAGCATGACAATCTGTTGCTTTATGACCAAATTTACCACAATTGTTACAAGTGCCATCAAACTTTACTTTAAACTTCTGATTATTCCTATTGTGTTTAAACTTGGATCTAAAGTTTGATTGTTGATTTGTATTATTGATATACTGATTTTTAGAAGACTTCTGACTTTGAGAGAACAATACCTGAGAGGCATTCTCTTTTGAGTCAAATTTCTTCATGACACTCTCTTCTTGAATAAGGAGAGAAGACAATGTGTCTAAATTGGGTAAATCATCTTCATTTTGATATTTAGAATTCAGAATAGAGATGAAGTTTCTAAACTTTTCATGAATGTTAATTTGAATAATGAAGTAAAAAATTTATCATGAAACAATTCACAATTACATCCATCTAATTGAGATTTAATATCCTTAATTTTAGCTAGATAATTAACAACCTTTTCATCAGCTTTCATAGGGGTTGTAAACAATTCCATGATTAACTTAATTATCTTAGAGAGGCGGCTACCCTCATGCATAGTTTGCAATTGATCCCATGCATCAGCTGGAGATTCCATATGTCCAATATGCAACAAGAACTCATCTTTGATACTCTGCAATAAGATGGACATAGCCTCTTGGGATTTTTGAGAGAAAACACTAAGGTTCTTAGGAGTAGCTTGTCTCCCAGTGGGTTTCTTCTCAACACCACTAACTAAATCTCATAGCTTTCTAGCCATAAGGATAGCCTTAATCCTAATTCTCCAGATATTGTAATTAGATTCATTTAAAAGTTGTGATTTATCCATGGAAAAACTAGAAGAACTAGCCATTTTAAGGAAAACTTAGCAAAATTTGGAAAACAAAGTGTTAGGTGGGTTTTTAAGAGGTTATAGAAACCTATGGTACAAAGAGCAAAATACAATGGATAAAAACTCAAATACAATATTTTGAATTTTGATGAAAAATAATCAAACAAGGTTCTAGAACCAAGAAGGAAGGCCGCAAAACACAAAAAACTAGCCGCGGGAGGCCGTGATGCAGTAGAGAAAAAGTTATAAAATTTTCAAATTTTGAAATCCGCGAAACAAAGAAATAGTGTTATGTGGATTCTTGGAATCTTAGAGTTCTGCAGAATACTTAGGCAAACATCTGCAGAACAAAGGGAGAAGTCCGCACAACAAAGCCAAGTACGTAGATCAAAGAAACTCATGAATAAAGAAAAAGGAATGTGTATCACAAAAAAGGTTGCGGAACACAAGGGTCCGCGTAACACAAAAAAAAATTTGCACGATACAAGGCACCTGCGGTACAAGCAGGTGAAAAGCCGTGGAACAAGGAAATCCACGTAGCAAGGAAAGACAAGCCATATAAGACTTAAAGAAATCCGTGTAAGTCAAAATATCTGCGGAAGACTTGGAGAAGCTGTGGAAGACTGCAAATGACTAAAAAACATGAAATATTCAAATAAGTCACCCAACGGCTATTAAAGGTGCAAATTATTTAAATAAGCCGCAAAAGACTGAAAAAGCTGCGGAGGACATAGAAATTGCCGCGAAGGCCTGATAAACTTAAAGGAAGGTCACAAATGGTGGAAAACGCAAATCTATGCACATAAAAGGCTATGGAGGCTAAAAACACATGCTCAAAAAAGATCTGATAAACTAAATTGATTAATCATTTCAAATCATCCAATATTCTCATTATTTTGGTGGGAATTAGAGTTTTGAACCTTATAAACTTGAAACACGCTGTGAAGCAAGTTAGGGTTTTTGCGAAATTTGAAAAACTTCAAGTTTCTTCACACCTGTAAATAAAAAACATCCAAATCTATCCTGCACATGCATAAACACCAGCTCTGATACCATGTTAGGAAATTTAAGGGATGAATAATGTTACAAATTATAAATCCACAATATAAATTGCTGAAGATTATAGTTTATGAAGTGCAGTAATTAAAAACATAAATTTAGATGTTTATAATGCAGATTATAGAATGTAAACAACATAAACAAAAAGTAAATGAACACAATGACACAAGATATAAGTGGGAAAACCATGGAAGGTAAAAAACCCACTGAAAATCACTTATCTTTATTGAGAATAAACTTTCACCCAACACTCCCACTATTTCCACATGTAGTTACACCTTCAAAAAGGGATTACAAACCACCTCATACATTTGCTCATGAGTTTCACCTCATTCACATCATGTATCTATAATCAACTTGCACATATAGCTCGCATACATGTTACAACTTTTGTAACCAATCTCTAATGAGATCACCTTGTTATATACAAGGTGGGTGGTCATGTTTTCCACTCTTAAAAGTTAAAACATTGTTAACAGGTCCAACATGCTTATATTTTAAATAAAAGCTATAAACCAAAAACATACAGTCTTTGGCGCGTTTCATAAATAAGCAGTTTCCCGCTTAATTTTATAAACCCAATAAATTCTTGTGCATTACCGTTCCTTTTCCTTTGAACTATGTTTTTACTAAGGGGGAATGTTGGAATAATCTTAGTACAACATTGTAATAATAATCTAGATTAATGGTATTAGTAGTGACTGTGTCTATATGCAAGTTGTGGCAGCAACTCACCTCTAGAATAGGGATTAGGTGAGTTTCTTTATTTGTAGGAGGTAAGGCTGGACTCTTCATTTGTAAGAGAATACACACATATATATGTACTGCTCCAATTGATGAATAACTTGAACTAGTTGTTCATTCGACTTATTGGTTGAAGAAAGACGTTAGTTGCATAAACATACATATATAGTGACGAGCAAACTCAAGTTGGACAAACCTATTGCAAGACAAGTCTCATAAAGCACTGTGCCTGCAATGGTAGTTGACATATTGCTAAGCATTTTGGAACTCAAGAATGTTATAACTACTACCATACAAGACATTGTCCTTGTCATGGAGCATACAACTTCGCAATTAGTGTCAAATAGTGTAGTGTTGGGAAATGTGGAGAAAAGGAAGCAAATTAATGAAACCATAATCGAGCGCTCATTGTTAGGTGATCGAGTGATTGATCATATGCTTCTAAAAATGAATTTAGTTCGATGGATGAAAGTATTTTGAAAAATACTGTTGTTGATGGTAGTTCTAGTGTGAAAGTCTTCGTCAGGAAGAGACTTGGAAGAGTCTTGGGAAGCTAATTACTTGGCCGGATACTTTCCAATCAACGAGAGCCAACCAATATGGTATGAATGTGTTTTGAGTACTTATGGTTTAAAAGGTATTTATTTGCATCCAACCCTTAACATTGAATTTTGTAGTCATCTCATTGTGAAAGAAGTCTTATGATGCATTAATGGGTTAGGGCAGGTTGATAGCAGCCAAAGTCAATCATAGCCAGAAGAAAAAACTGCTTTCTATTGAAAACAAAGTTAGAAATATATAATGGACTTGAGGATTAGGTAGTGAGCGAACCTCATCAAACTAATTGGACACAGACCCAAAAGAATGCCTTATAGATAGGAGTTGAGGTACGATGGAGCCTAATATCGCGTAAAGGATGAGATGAAATTCCTTAATGGTCTTTGCCATTGGCAAATGGGATACTATGAGGTGTTCTAGTTTGGTTGTAATTTTGTTGAGATTGAAGAAGTTAAAAGTTTGAAGTGAGATGACTGTAAATTGAAGTTAGAAATGGCAAGTCCTTCCAAACCAACATTTGTTCAGTGCAATGATTGGAAACTATAGTTGGTCATATCAAGTGCTGTAGAGTTGTCATCCTCATACCCGACTTACTCTCTAGAGTTCACCAATTATAAAGTGGGTGATACAAAGCTAGATGAGAACCCCGCACACTGGTTTGGGACTGTCAATGACGAAATATAAGAAGCCTACCTATTGTCATGACACAAAATTAGATGAAAACCCTACACACCAATTTGTGAGTGTGAAGGACAACAAATATAAGGAGCTTATCACCATTAGGACAAACATGGGATTGAAGGACATCCCTAGATGATTATAGTCAGAAATAATTTGTATCCTGTGTTGAAGGCTACCCCATTCATGATATTCATGAAGTATAAGGATTTGCTTGCCTAGACGTACAAAGATTTGAACGGAGTATTATTGGAGTCGTGTGTGTATATAATTCCTCTAGCACCAACATGAAGAACAGTGCAAGGAAAATCATATTAAATGAATTGGATTTATGTTGCCAAAGTCCAAAAAGAGATTGACAAAATGCACGAGGCAAAGATTTATCTTTAGAGTGGAGACAAGTGAACGAGTGTCCCAAACATTGATCGACTTGAAGAAAGGGTTGGGACAAATAAGAAGCTGTATTGACTTCAAAAGTGTGAGCGCAATTACTATGAGGGATGCATTCCCAACTCCAAGATTTTATACTTGAAGCAGTTGGGCACTAAATATAGTCCTTCATTGATCACTTTCTGGGATATAACTAGATTAATGCAATTGAAGAAAATAAGATGAAGACCACTTTCGCAGTGGAAGATCGAGACTTTATTTACAATTGGTTGCTATTTGTACTTCGCAATGCCACAACTACCTTCTAGCATATTTACACATATTAGACAAGATGGCTATGAGCAACTTTAAATCTTTCTTGGATGATCAGTCCATTTACAACAGGCATGAGTCTCATCTATGACCACTGACATAATGCATGTGATGTCATCGATCAACAAAAAAGGCTTTAAATATGAAGTGCAGATCCATGGCGCTAGAAGGTAAACCCCCTGCGCCATATTTTTTGTAAAGTTGGACTAAACATGGACCCGAAAAGATACAGGGCGTGGTGTAAATGAGGAATCTAGATATGTCATAGGGATAAAGTCATTCTTGGGTCATATCAAACATTACCGATGCTTCATCAAGAATTTCGCCCAAGTTTCTCACCCCTTGGACACACAAGGAAAGGAGTTTTTTTCGTATGGTTCAACTAGGAGGAGCAAACATTCAAAAAACTTAAGGTGCACCTATTGTTCACTAGTCCTTGCATTTCCAGTCTGGGACAATGAATTCCATGTGCATATTAATGCTTCTAATTGTGACAATGTTGCTACTTTGGCACTAGTAGGAACTCAAGGGTTGTACCACCATGTGTCCTATGCTGAGAAGAACTACACCACTGAATGAGAGGCTTTTGGCACGGTGTATGACATTCAAGCGTAACGACATTACTTGTTGGAAACTTGGGTCACATTCTGTGTATCACCAGGTCTTGTTGTACTTGGTCAATTGGCCAATTATCCAATGCCATATAAGTAGATAATTGATATTGCTGCAAGAAGTTACATGCAAGATTATTGTTGGGCCTAAAGTCGGTGAACCTTGGAAGAATTTGAACAAATATTTCTTGCTCACTTATTCCAAATCGCTATTGTGCCATCTTGGTGTGAAAATATGGGGGTTTATCTATCTATTCTTTTGTTTTCAAATGATACACAAATTTTTGAGTGAAGTAGATTGTAATTGAAGGGCCAAATGTTCCAATTGGTACAAGATGGGACCTAAACATGTGTGATGAAGGAAGAGATCTGATACATATTTCAAGAAGCACATGAAGGTTTGGCCAGATGCCACATGAGATCTGATGCTACAATAAGGAAAGTACTCTTAGTAGGATTATGGTGGTTAACATTGTGCCATGATGGAAAAGGATGTCTGTTGGGATGAGACAATTGCTAGAGGATTGGGATGCCAGTCAAAGATACTTTATGCCTCCACAACCATCTCAACATCATGAACTATTTGAACTGCAGGGCATGGATTGTATCAAACCGTTAAAATTTAGTAAAGTCCATTGGTGCAAGTTTATAGTTGTAACAAAAGGTAGACCAGTCAAGATCTTCTCATAGATCCAAATATAGGCATAAAAAGCATTTAGGCAATTGTTACAATAGAGGGTGGCAACAAAGAAGTGCACACTCGACACACACTCGACACATGCCTAAGTGAAGAAGAATTAAAGGAGTTGTTGAAGTTTTGTGTGAAACAAGAAGCAACGACAAAAAAGATGGATAAATAAAAAGCAAGAGAACACATTGAGGAAAAAACACATTAGGTACTACCCTGAATGTGGCTGAAAGGCCATGGTACAAAAGGCAGAGACTCCAAGATGTGTAAAAACCCTCACTATCACCCTCACCATCACCGTCATCATATTGCACCCCATTGCCACCACCATCCCCTACAATATTACCTTTGCATTGCATGGTAGATGTTAGTAGAAGGAGAAGCAAAGAGAAAAATGAGAAGGCAAAAACTGCACTGTTGAAATGTCATAGGCAAAGTTTTATTTATATGTAGGGATGATGGTTACAATACAATTATCGGTTATAACTCCGTAACTGCCCAGAACCGAATGGTTCCTTATATATTCAACACCCCCTCTTAATGACTAAACCGGAAACAATACCAAGTTTGTCCCGAAATTTTACAAATGTCCTAAAGCCTATATGTTTAGTCATTAGATCTACAGACTATGCCATAGGTTGTACTTTGAAATCAGCAGTCCATTGTTGAGTTGCGGTTGTCAAATGGAGAAGAACCGTAAAACAAATATCTGGTCATGTGAATAAAGGATATGGCAAGTGGTCCACTGATTCTTTGTTACATGATTCATTGACCAATGATGAATCATCAATGGCTGATTGTCCCAGCCCCATCTCTAGAGTGCTTGAATCAGAAACCCGGAGAAGTGGATTGAAAAATTTGTTCTTGGGTTGTGTAGCCTGCTGGAGTCTATACAGAGACTTAGTTATCCTATAGTCGAAGTCAGCTCGATCATGTCCTTGCAACACCATGTAGTGCTCATCCAACCTTTTTAAGAAGAGAAATGTGACCATCTGTGCAGTAGGAGTTAGAACCAACTCCAAAATAGTAGGAGAAACAAACATCTCCGTCTCAGAAGTGGGAGAAATAACCATCTCTGCAATAGTAGGAGCCAGAACCAACTCCTCCGTTTCATCTATTTGCTCATTTACCCTCCTATGTCGGGAAAGATCTTTCACAACACAATGAGCAAAACAAGAAGGCAAAAACTGCACTGTTGAAATTTCATAGGCAGAGTTTTATTTATATGTAGGGATGATGGTTACAATTTAGTTATCAGTTATAACTCCATAACTGCCTAGAACCGAATGGTTCCTTATTTAGTCAATAGTAGAAACAATGCCACCGCACTTGCAAACATCGCGTGCGTCCCCATCCATTAAGTCATCCCTACCTTCATCAAGGCAAAAATCGCCTCCCAAATCCTCTTCTTAGGATCGTATACCATGGGTGACCTCTCTAGGATAGTCCTACATCCCGTAGGTGGCCATTATGCAACAAAACAATTCAGTGATCACAGGGGAATTCTTAAATAGCACAATGGTGTAGCCAAAAGAACCACCTTTTCCCACAAACAAGGACTAACCAAAAGGTCATTGAAGAAGAAGAAGAATGGTTGGTGGGAGACACTGTGTAGGCAAAAGTGTCGCCTACCACTTGTGCACACGAGGATAAGGAGGCACATACAAAAGAAGAAGAAAAAGAAACAAAGATTAGGGAAGTTGAATGACAGGAGGAAAAGGAAAAATTGGAGGTCGAAAAGGAAAGAATTGCAAAGGAGAAGTCGGTTGAGAAATAGAGGAAGAAGAAGTAGCAAACAAGGCAATAAATCTTAAAGCCATACAAGACAAAGTTGCAGAAGACATTGAGGTTGGGAAGAAGAAATAAAATGAGCATGAAAAGAAGGAAGAGCAAGACAAAGTTCATTGGATGCAAGGGCCAAAGAAGTGGAAGTAGAGGCTGAGAGAAAGAAGGAAGAGGTGCGGAACAAGAATGAGGAAGAGGACAAAGCTGTGGAGGAAGCAACGTCGAGTAAGATAACACACGAGAAACCATAAGACATTGAGGGGAAAGTGCAAAATATAGAGGCCACACATGAAACAAACACAATGCATCTCGGGCAAGGAGAAGTCTGAGAGGACCCAAAACAAATTGTTGCCAACCCAACAACATAACAGTTAGGGTGGCAAGACTTGGGGTTGCAAGGAGGAGAGTATATGCATTGAATGTCGTAGCTAGGCCAACATACAATGCAATCCAAAAGACCTTTTGTATTGATCCCGCACACTTGTGCACCTCCTCAGTGGGAAACGTGCAACAACTGTGCACACTTCTCGTCCCTACCTCTCCTGAGAATGTAAATGTAGAAGAAGACAAGCTGTCACTTGTATTGGAGGTGGAAAGTGCCAACACAATGCAAGCGAATATAAATGCAACTACATTACAAATGTTGCAACATAAAAACAAACTCGGAAAGATGATGACTAACATGCGTAAGGAGATTGAGGATAAATGCCGCAAGGATGTTAGGGAAATTATTGGAGAATAGGTAATGAGCGAGCAATTATAACACACATCACTTGTCACAAAACTCGTTGGAGACTGACAGGATAATGAAAAGTTGAAGAGATTCAATAGGTAGGCAATCCAAGAAAAGAGGTATAGGACTTAGTGCTATTGCTACATGAGAATAAAAAAACAACATAAATAGAAATAACATAGTCATAACAGATTTTAGTCAAGTCACTCGAAATTGGAATGTGCATCTCCAAGAAACATTTGTTGAAAATCAAGAGGAAATCAAATGAATGCGACATGCACAAACGGCTATAGCAGGTAGCAAGGTGGATACGAATGGGTGAGAGCACTGAAATTGTCTCTCCAAACATGCAACGTCATTGTGGACCAAGTGTGAGATTGGGAATTGAACATGCCTTGGAGCACCTTCACAGTCATTTAAGCACACAATCTTTGGAGAAGGCCTCAAGCAACTATTGGACACAATTATAGGTAACATCAGCATCAATCAAGCTACTATTGAAGGAGCAAATGGCGATGATCTACAAAGTGTCATGCAAGTATTGGTACAAATGCAGGTGTATGTTTGGAGGGTCGAGGAAGGCATGACGGATTGAGGGATATACAAGCATGACCTAGAGAAAACAATGCCCACGATCAAAATCCAAAATCGCCTTCCCAAGTATGTGACCCCTATGCAGTTGCTTAAGAGGGTGAAAGTGCAAACAATGGCACAAATAACACCAAGGGAATCATCATTTATGGAACAAACTTCCTGTTGACAACTTGCACAACAAAAGAAACCAATGCCACCATTGCTTCCACCTCCAAAGTAAGAAGACACTTGCGCAATTTTGAAAATTTTGGGTTAAGAAGCTTTTGAGTCGAAGTATATACGAACAGGACTAGGAAGTTTGGAAACTTGTAAAGGGAAGCCTTCTAGTCATGTCAACATATTGAAAACCTGAAAAGGTGGCATGTTAAATTTCATTTAATTGAAAACCCATAAGGACGGTTAATTAACCGACAGATGCCATTTCATGCGAAACTGCGACCAATGCTTCAAAACCAAACAAAAGAAGCTGCAACTAAGAATGACTAATGTCCAACAACCACATGATGTTTCCGAGCTACTATAACGCCCTTGTCTTAGGACGAGACAACTATGTAAGTCTAGGAAAGTGTTGGAGGGTCATCAGGACCTAGTCCTCGAAAGTATAATATGATTTAATTAATATTGTAAATCCTGCGTTATGGATAAATTTGTAAATGATTCTGTATGTGAGAAAAGACAACAGGCAATTTAACACTTTCAAAGCAAGAAAGTATGTTGAAATGATTGGTCATGAAGTTGAAGAGTCACAAATAAGTCTATAAAAGATATAGACAAATGTGTGCAAAAGGTTGTTGATTATATTATTTCTGAATATAACATTAATGAATACGCATATTCCCTAGTCAATTTGCTTTGCTTTCAGTGTATAATAGTTGTCTTTGGTAATTTCTGCGAGCATTACCTTTTACGCAAGTTTAAGTTCTTTTATGTGTCTTAAATTAGGCTATTTTGCAACTATTAGATACATCTCTATACTTCGAGTAGCTAGCTTGTTGCTTCATTAATTCTTTGTGCAAGAATGTGTTCAATATGTTATGTCCTGCGAAGAAAACAAAAATAAGCTAGACCACAACACCAGCATGTCTTGACAAGCAAACGTGAGGACCTCTTTTAACAACCCACGTCTCTCTAAATGCCACCCCTCAATTCCCCTTGAACACAATTTTGCATATATTTGTTGCAAGTTTAAAACCAATCTACTCTTTTTTTATTAATAGGTATCATAGCTCCACTTCATATGTTACCCACCCTATGCACTATTGTGGATGGATAAGTAAAGTATGTCTCTTGAAAAGAAGGATTTTTTTTTGGTGGTAGAAATCTAGGGACAAGTGTCTTGGTGTAGTAGATAAGAATACAAAATTCTTCCCCAAGTCTACTATAGCCACAAGAACTACAATGGAATCTCTCACCTCAAAAATCAAGATGACAGTATAATGAAAGACATTCAGGATATTCGGGAGACAACAGCTAACTATTTTAATGATCTTCCGGAGAATCCTCTCCTTCCTGATTCAAAATAAGACTTCTTTGTGGATCTTATCCAAATCAGCATCTTGGGTTCCCAAAATCAAGAGCTTATGAAGCTTATATTTATAGATGAAATCTACAAAGTTATCAAAGGCATGGATAAGGAGAAATCCCCTGGTGTAGATGGATTTCATATGAGATTTTTTAACTTCTTCTGGGATATCATCAAAACGAATGTCTGGAAGGTGGTTAATTCTCTCTCTCTGATTCCTAAGAATAGTAATGCTTATACCAGGGATTACCTTAGACCTACTGCTCTTTGCACTCAATTGTACAATATTATTATAAAGATTATTGCTCTTCATATTCAACTTCGCCTTCCCTCAATTATTTCTCCCCGATAGGGTGGTTTTGTTTTAAAGGCATATTTTTGGATGGCATTATTTTGGCCCATGAATTGGTGCACTTGATAAAAGCAACCAAGAATATCCCAACAATGATTTTGAAGCTGGATAGTAATAAAGCTTACGACAGGGTTAATTGAGCCTTTCTTATGGAAATCCTCAAGAAGTTTGATTTCTCTGCGGACTGGTGCTTCTGGGTTTTCTTTTGTATATCCATGGTATGGTTCTTGGTGCTTTTCAATGGCATCCTGCAAGGGTTCTCTAATTTGATAAGAGGCATTAGGCAAGGAGATCCTCTTTCGCCTTTTCTTTTATCATTCTATCATAATCATTAGAAAGAGCTCTCTCCAAAGCTATTGAGCAGAGAATGCATAAAGGACGGAAGATCATTGAAAACTTCTCCTTTTCCCATGGTTAGTGCGTAGATGACACCATGCTTGCAAGCGAAGTCACTTGTTGACAAGCAGGACTATTTAAGAAAATTTCGGAATGGTGTCAAGAAGCCTCATGTCAATATGTTAATTTGAGAAAATATAATATCTTCTTCTTTCATAATGATCCCGTCAGACAGGCCCTTAATCACGGAATTCTTGAAATTTCTTCTGCCAATCTTCCTAGTAGATATCTCGGTGTTCCTCTCTTTGACGATGAAATTAGATTTCAACTTTGGGAGAATCTTTTAAACAAATTTCAGTGCAAATTGGCTTCGTAGAGAGGTAATAGTTATCCTGTGTGGCTAAACTTCTCCTTATTCAATTGGTTCTTCAAGCTGTTCTTGTTTTCTTAATGTTGGTTCTCCAAGTCTTGGCTAGTGTTATTAATAGTATCACTAGAGTTATGAAATATTTCCTCTGGAACAGAATAGGTGAAACAAAGAAGATTCCTCGCCACCCTCATGAAGTGGGAAGAACTTAGTAAACCAAAAGACAGAGGAGAACAATGGATTAGAGATCTCTCCGTTATAAACAAGGCTCTTGGGGCTAAATTGCTCAGGTGTATTTACACTGAAAAAGACCAAGATTGGAGTAAAGCTGTCAGAAGAAAATATATAGATGCAACAGATTGCCCATATAGAATCTTCTCCTTTAGGATTGGATGAGAGGCTCGCACATATGGAATTTTTGGGGCAAATTTAGATCATTGATTGTTAACTTTTAAAGCTTGGAAGTTAAGAATGGAGAAACAGTTAACTTTTGGTGTTATTCGTGGTCTCCACTTGGTCCTCTTTGGAGGATTCACCCATCTGATGTTTTTGGGCTTGTCTTTTCCTCCTCTTGGGTAAAATTTCGAAGACTATTGGTAGGAAACCTCTTTTTCATGGGGTGTTGTCAGAGTTTGGAAAGGTCCAAGTTCTATCTTGTCCAAGTTCTATCTTGCCTATTCTGTCTGATCTTGTGGGTATCTTCCATCTTTTCTTACAGTGCTTGTTGACCTCCTTCTCTAAAGATTAAGACACTCTGATCTGGTCTGATAATTCTGTTGGTGTCTACACAATTAAAGATGAGTGCTCAAAACTAGTTCATCGTCTGGACTCACCGAGTTGGACGAAAATGGTGGCATGGTGTTGTAATGGCCTTCCCATGGTGAGTGGTTTTCTTTGGTTCACCCTTAAAAAAATCCTTACATGGGATCCTTTTAACAGAATCAGTTATCAGGTCCTCCTTGCAGCATGTTATGCAATGTGAATTCTGAAGATCTAGGTCAAATTTTTCTGCATTGTAACTTTTCTTGGAAAATTTGGGTTTGATTCTTTAATAGAATGAGTACTTTTTGTTGCAATGCTGCAAGCTTTCAGATTCTTATTCAAAATTGGGAGGCGGCGGGGTTATCCCAGCTAGATATTATTGGGAGATCTTTCCAATGATCTCAATCAGGAGCCTATGGAAGGAGAGGAATAGTATATTTTTTGAGATAAGCAACTTTCCTAAGAAAGGTTTTTTGTCAAACTTGAAAGTATAATTAAGGACGTATTTCATTCCAATGTCCCATTACCTGAAAAGAAAGTCACTATCTTTGAACAACACATCCTCTTACGTCAGTATCTTTTTTGGCAAGTGGATAAACTTTTGACTCTTGCTGAGGGAAAAAAAGGGAAGCTAAATGGCAAGTTCCACATCAATTGTTTTTAATTCTCAATTTTGATGGAGCATTGAAAGGTAATCTAGGTGTTTTGGGTATTGGAGGTCTGATATGAAATGACAGAGGTTATGTTATTTAAATTTTTTCTTGCAACATTCCTTGGGATTCTATACATGTTGCTGAAGTGAGGGCACTTTCACAAGGCCTCCTGATTGCAAGCAAACATGAAATTTTGAAACTTATTGTAGAAGGTGCTTCTCAAATTGTCATCAATGCCATTAATAACAGTAACATGGTTTCCTACCATCTTAGAAGAATCTTAAATAGTGTGTAAAGAGAAATTTTGAGGTCATGCTACGCCTCAACCTATAATATGTATTGGGATATGTATGGTCGACTTATGGCTAACATAATCTCTTACCTTGTCACATCACATTTCTTTATGTTGTTTATTGTTAGTAGAGTCGACGCGTATGGAGTAATCATAGGCTAAGTAGGGCATACATAGGTGGTAGTGGTTAGCACTTAATCATCATATTGCGTATTCTATTCTTATGGCTAGGTTTGGAGGTTGCCCCCCTTGAAGTGGCTTAGTCATATTATTCCAGTATTTTGCTTTGTTCTCTTTCATCCCCTGCGGATTTGTTCTGTTATTATAATTAGGAATTATTGTTATTGTTTTGTTACCATGTTCGGATATTCCTTTGATTGCTGAATGAGAATGTATATAAGTAATTTCATTACTAGTGGAATTAGAGCTCCGATTGAAGCAAGATTTTGTGTGGCGCATTGGAGTGAGAAATATTTCTCGTGATATGGAAGAAGTCTTTTTCATCAATGCAGTCTAGAAGTTCTTCGCACCCTTGCATAAAATAATAGTCATTGGATTTGTCTTGGCGAGATGATTGCAATGGTACTACCTACTTGTAACCGTATTATTTTTGGGGATTTTCACCTTAATGCCATAAAATTATTTGGATTCATCTGGAGGAGATGATTGCAACTGTATAATGCATTGGAAACCCTATTTTTGATCCCTAAACCTGCAACCTTGAACCTTGAACCCCGAACCCTAAACTGTGAAAGGGAGTTCAACTAGAGGCCATGGAAAACGTTCCTCCATTACAGGAAGGAAACCAAACAAGGAAGAGATGGATCCCGAATCTCCTAATTTGGAGGCTTCGGTGACAGTGTCCCAATTCTAGGCAAAAATCCAAAACATGGCAAAAAAAGATGATTTGGATGTAGTTAACGACAACTTGAACAAAATGCAAGGATAATTTTGTTTGCAATTTGTATCTACCATCACAACCCTCGCTACTTTGCATGCACACATTCATTCCAACAATTTACATAGGATCTTTAAGTAATCCAAATTCAAGTCCGGGGCAGACTCAAAATTCACCTAGCTCCAATACGGGGGTTTGGAACATGTTACCATAAATGGATATGTGCAAGTTTGTTGGGAAGGATCTGGTCACATCCAATCAAATGGAGAGTTTCTTTGATTTACATCAAATTTCTTGTGCACAAAAGGTGGTAATTGCATATTTGTATCTAGAATTGGAGTAATTCATTTGGAATATATGGTTATGTGCTCAAGAAGAAGGACCCAACTATCACATGGTTAGTGTTCATTGATGAACTATAGATGCACTACTGCAACAATGTGATAGAGAACTACTTCATCTAACTAGCAAAACTGTGGAAGTAGGGTATGTCAGATTATATTCAATAATTCCATAAAATATCCTTGTGAGTGGAGGAAATTATAGAGGATAACCTCAACGACTTGTTTTTGAGGTGGGCTTAATGATAGAGCCCAACTTGATATTTGCATATTTAATCCGAATTTAGTGTTATAGTCCATTATTTTTTCTTGTAGACTAGAAGAAAGGGATCTGGTCAAATGGTTGACATTCAACTTTGGCATGGAGTGGCGTAAACCACTCCAATCATTCCCTCAAATTACTAGATTGACTCCTTAACAAATCAAAGAGAAAAGATAAAAGAGATTGTGTTTCAAATTTGGCAGCAAGTACAATCGAGGAGATAAATGTGGTGATAAGAAACTATTCTACGTTGAAGTTGCTAATGAAGAAGAGAGGAAGTCATAGGTGTGTTTAAGGAAGAAACTGAGGAAGAATTAGAAGACTCCCAACCATTTTTTGTCATGTAGTTCTAGGAATTAGCACTCCTTGAACCCTAAAAGTGGTGGGGATTTTGAAGAAACAAAGTGATAATGTTATTCGACTCAAGGAACACACAACTTCATCAACAAGAAGTTCGTGGCATGCTTGAACTACTTTGTTTACCTAGCTCTAGAATTTCAGGTCATGATTGCAAATGGACGCACAATCAGTTGTTCATGGAAATGACATAATATTAAGATATAAATGGGATGTTAGACTCTACTATGTCTAGCATTCTAGTGGGAGGAGCAAATGTCATTTTAGGAGTCCAATGGCTCACAACCTTGGGAACAATTGAGATAAATTTTTAGGAGTTCATGGACTTTCATTATGAGGGAAAGAAATTCGAATTTCATGTGCAATGTGCTAGATCCCCACAATTGGTTAGTTCTCATGATGAGATGCAAAAGCTTCTCTAGAAGGGAGCAGATGGGTTTGTAACACAACTATCTTCCCTAGAAGTACTTCCAACAAATATTTCTACGCCACTAGATTTACAGTTGGTTCTTCATAACCTCTTAGTTGTTTTCAAAGCAATGCTAAAAGGACCACCGCCTAAAAGAGATTATGATCATACCATTCAATTGTTACTACATAGTCAACCACCAAACATCCGTCCTTAAAGGTACAAATATGTCCAAAAAAGTAAGATTGAGAAGATGGTGTAAGAGATGCCAGAGGCATGCATTATCCGACATAGTCAAAGTGCATAATCTTCTCCTGTGGTAATGGTGCTTAAGAAGGATGACACATGGCTGACATGCTCAAATTATAGACAACTCAACTAGTACACCATCAAAGATAAGTTTCCCATTTTGGAAATTGATAGTTTGCTAGATGAGTTACATGGTGTAGTTTGCTTTACTGAAATCGATCTTCACTCAAGTTACCATCAAATCCATATTAGGGACGAGGACATACATAAGACAACTTTTAGAACCGATGAGGGACACTACGAGTTTTTGGTGATGCCTTTTGGTCTCACAAATCCACCATCAACATTCTAGAGCTTGATGAACATTGTTTTTCGCCCATTCTTATGGAAGTTTGTCTTGGTATTCTTTGATGACATTAATATAAAAACAGATTGGGAAGAATGTTTGTAGTGTGTGGATCAAGTATTGCTAACTCTAAAATGGCATCATCTTTATGCCAAGCCTTCTAAGTGTGCTTTTGGGGTGAAAGAGGTGGAATACTTGGGTTGTATTATTTCACATGGTGTAGAAGTGGATCCCCTCAAGATCAAGGCCATGACATAATTGAAAGTTTCAAAAATCCTAGGGGACCTGAGCAGTTTCCTCGAGTTGACGAGTTACTGTTGCCGTTTCGCAAAAAATTATGGCAGCATAACACCACCACTCACCGCCTTGTTGAAGGTAGACTCCTTCCACTGGAACAAAGCAATCACCAAGGCATTTGAGAAGTTGAAGGAGGCCATGTGCACCACACTAGTCCTAGCTACCTGAGATTTTTTGAAGACCTTCATTGGGGAATGTGATACATTTGGGTGTGGAATGAGAATAGTACTCATGCAAGAAGAACGACCCATTGCATTTGAGAGTCACCAACTCAAAGGGAAGAATTTGCTAAAACCCATCTATGAGAAGGAGATGATGGCTATTCTTCACGTTGTCAAACAATGGAGACCATGTCTGATGGGTAAGCACTTTAAGGTGAAGACAGAGCTTGACAGTCTCAAATACTACTTAGACTAGTGGTTGTCATCTAAAGAACAACAAAAATGGGTCATCAAAATGTCTGGTTATGATTTTGAAATCATATATAAGAAAGGGAAAGAAAATGTAGTGGTAGATGCACTCTCTTGTAAGGATGAGCCCACATAAGAACTTTTATGCGCAATGTCTGTCTTACAGAATGATTGGGTGGATGAGGTTAGATCCGAATGGGAGAATGATGCAGGTACACAAGTTCTGATTCACAAGCTCCAACAAGATTAAGGTGTACTCGACAAATTTGTTGGGAAAGTGGACACCTTATGGTACAAGGATAGGTTGTACTCGTATAAAAATTCAGTTCTAAAACAAAAGGTTCTTGTAAAGTTGCATTTGTCTCTAGTTTGGGGGCATTTAGGATTCACAAAGACTTATCACCGGATCAAGAAAGATTTTTTTTGGGAAGGACTCAAGGGGTACGGTGTGTCATCAAAACAAGGGTGAGACAATAAAGACACTAAGGCTTTACAACCCCTATCTATTCCAAGCCAAAGGTGGGAGTAGTTTTCCATGGACTTCATTACAGGGTTGCCTAGGTTAGAAGGGGAAAATGTCATCGTGGTGGTTGTGGATAGGCTCACCAAAACATCCTTTTGTCGCCAACACATTAGGATTGGCTTTTATGGACAGATTTCAGAAATTACATGGTACTCCTAAGATCAGAGTAAGTGGCCTTGGTACTCCTATCTTTACTACTAATTTTTGGACAGATGTATTTTCATGTTTGGATACCCCATTGAAACATAATTCATCTTGTCATCTTCAATCAGATGGGAAAAGAGAGGGGGTCGACAAATGCCTCAAAGGATATCTTCACATCTTTGCTTTGGATAAACATTTAAGACGGGTTTTGTGGCTACCTCTAACAGAATGGTGGTATAACATTGCCTTCCATACCTCATTCAGAACGTCTCCATTTGTGGCATTGTATGGGTACCTACTACAAACCACACTCTATCACCTCTTCCTCAAGGTTATAGCCAAAGCTCTGAGCTGTGGAAGATCAAATTCAACACTAGCAAGAGGCATTAGCTAGTCTCAAGGAGAAATTGGCAATGGCACAAAATTGAATGAACGAACAAGTTGACTAGCACCATATTGAAAGGCACTTTGAAGTTGGTGATTGGGTCTCTGTGCGTCTTGAACCATATAAGCAAATGTCCTTGAAGCAATAAAATAATGATAACAAGTTGGCTCCTTAGTATTTAGTCTTTATCAAATCTTATAGAAAATTGGCAGTGCAACATATAGGCTAGAATTACCTCAGTTTGCATGAATACATTTGGTATCTTAAGTCTCTTGCTTGAAGAAGGTCAATGGACATCAAGTATCAACCTAGATAGAGTTGCTAGAGCTAGATGAGGAAGGTGGAGTCATCCTAAAACTTGAGGAGATCCTTCACACAAGCACTAAGAAGCTACGGACTAGGGTGATTCATGAGTATCTGATTAAGTGGAAGATTTTGACTGGCGAGGATGTAACACGGGAGGATGAAGCATTCTTAGAAAAGTACCCAGAGCAACAAAAAAGAAGGATAATAAGTTGGCTCCTTAGTATTAGTCTTTATAACGTCTTACAAATAATTGGTAGTGCAACATGTAGGCTAGAATGACCTCAGTCTGCACGAATATATCCAATATCTTAAGTGTCCTACTTGAAGAAGGTCAATGGACATCGAGTATCAGCCTAGACAGAGTTGCTGGAGCTAGATGAGGAAGTCAGATCATCCTAGAATGTGAGGAGATCCTTCACACATGCACTAAGAAGCCATGAATGAGGGTAATTTAGGAGTATTTGATTAAGTGGAAGATTTTGACTAGTGAGGATGCAACATGGGAGAATGAATTATTCCTACAGAAGTACCTAGAGTTACTTAACATTGAGGACAGCGTTGGTTCAGAGGGGCATGCTACGCCCTTAACCTATAATGTGTATTGGGATATGTATGGCCGACTTGTGGCTAACATAATCTCTTACCTTGTCATATCACATTTCTCTATGTTTGCATATTGTTAGTAGGGCCGGCCTATGGAATAATCATAAGATAAGTAGGGTATATATAGGAGGTAGTGGTTAGTAGTTGTTTATCATATTGCATATTCTATTCTTATTGAAAGGTTTGGAGGTTTGCTCCCTCAAAATGGCTCAGTCATATAGTTCCAGTTTTCTGCTCTATTGTCTATCATGTCTTGTGGATCTGGTCTGTTCTGCTCTTATAATTATGAATTACTGCTATTGTTACATTTCAGCGTGTGGATATTCCATCGATTATTGAACCTATCTCGGTAATTTCATTACAAGTCATTTCATTTAAGCATCGTTTTAGAGAAACTAATAAAGCTACTGATCTCTTAACAAATTTTGGAGCGACCAACTTAGGAAATAGAGAAGGCTTAAATAGAGAAGGCTTTTCTACTCATGATTGCTCATCAATCCCTTCTCTCACCCCTTTTATTAATGATGACCAGAATATTGTTAGGAATTAATATTTAGTTATTGTGAACATTAAATAATATTATTGTGTGTGATGAGTTGTATTTACAACTCATGTAGATATCTCTTAGAGAGATTCTAGGTGTGAGGGAATAAAGGGATAAGGTGAGAGAGTGTGGGGAGATCTATTTGATATGCGCTGACTCCATCATTATAGGAGATCAAAGCATTATCTATTGTAACCTCTCTATTGAATAGAACATCCCGAATGAATTCATTTATTATTATTATAATTCGGTGCTCATAAAATAATGGTTTTTCCTGAGTTGATCTTATTTGTTTACAACATGTGGCATCAAAGCCAGGTTAATCTTAGGGTTGAAATCACGTTATAGATGTCATTTCAGTCATGCTTGCGTTGTCATCTGGAGGATAGGATCCACGTGCAGCCTACGGCCTTTGCATATCAGTTACGACCTATAGAGGAGGACGTGAGGTGTTGGTGTTGAGGAACCTGACCTACGAAAACTTGGACTGCAAGTGCAACGACATAACATTAACGCCTTTGGAACCTACACACCCACGGAGGTAAAATCTGACCAAGGCGTATGGAGGACTGACAAGGCGGATCCGAGATCTAAATACGGTTTGGGCTTTATCATTATCGGAGACCGATCTCTGCACAATAGTTAGTGGCCTACGATGTGGACTTGGATGATGGATCTAACATGCACGTTCGGGCCTGCACACTCACAGAGGTAAGAGATGACCAATTCGTTATGGAGGAGATAAATCCGCCTGCATTCATGTTCTCTCCATGTGTGATGACATACGAACACGTGGTGATGCTACTCCATGCATAATGAATCCTCACATGCATGGTGATTCTGATCACAAGTTTTTTTTTTTTTATAATAATAAGAAATGAATTTATTCGGAATGTTCTATTCAATAGAGAGGTTACAATAGATAATGCTTTGATCTCCTATAATGATGGAGTCAACGCATATCAAATAGATCTCCCCACACTCTCTCACCTTATCCCTTTATTCCCTCACACCTAGAATCTCTCTAAGAGATATCTACATGAGTTGTAAATACAACTCATCACACACAATAATATTATTTAATGTTCACAATAACTAAATATTAATTCCTAACATTCACCCCCTTAGTGTGAACATGGGGCAAGTTGCACTTAAAGACATGAGTATGACAAAGTTCTGCAATTGCTATCATTGGTATCAGAGCAGCTTTTGATCCATATAGTGGAGAGATAGTAGTTTCAGCTTTGCAAAGGACTAAATTGATTATCAGTGATCTGTGCTCGCAAAACTCGATTTGGACAAGCTAATTCTGAGCAAAATTTGCAGAGCTCAATTTGTATTCAATTTCCTGCGCACGCTCAGCTATGGATTTGGATCTATGTTTTCCCGCAGTTATTTCTTTAGTAAAGTTTTTGTGAAGTTTCTGGTTCAAGGAATACGCAGCCACCAGTTAATACGTGCAGCTCTTATGACCTGCACATTACCACAGTTCATATTCCTCCTCCTCGCTGGCCACTCGCTGTTTTCCATCCAAGGCGTGTTTTATGCCATAGCTGTCCTTCACGAACATCAACTCGCAGATTGCATCAAGATTAAATATTATTATTTGGTTATCATCTTGTTAATGCATGAGACATGTTGTTTATTGGACGTGAGCAGGATTATACTTGGAAGAATTGGAAACGTGGGAGATCTCCTTAATAAATCCATTTAACACCACGTTGACACTCACCAATATGTTTTGTTTTAGCTTTGTTTTTTAAGTAAAAAGATTTAAAAAGTGAGTAATACGTGTCCTTTAAATGTTTAATGTCTAGATTTTAATATATATATATATATATATATATATATTTTTAATGTAGGGTATGTGTTTTATTATCTTGTTTTGTATTATAAGTTTAATAGATATTGTCATTTTAATTTAAAAATGGTGGTATGGTCACGTATTAGGTTTTGATATTTCTTTTAGTTTTATAATACTTTAGTTTATTAAAATTTTCTTTTTAGTGGTTTAGGTTTTATGTTAATATTTTTTATTGTTTTATTATGTTTTGTGAGTCCCATCAAGTCAAGCTATTTTAGATTGTTTTGTTTTTACGTCAAAATTTCGGTTGAAATTGAAATTTGATTATCAATCATATGTCATGTTATAAATAACGTATTTTATCATATTTTTATTTTTGTGGTCATTTTGTATCCATTCAAAGCGTCGCCATCATTTTTCAATATGTGTGTGTGATGTATGTTTAGAGTCATTGTGAAGTGTTATTATTTTAATATTGTGGTGTCAAAAGTCTCCAAAAAAAACAAAATGCCTTACGGATGCATTTTCAGTGGTAACCGACGTCCATCAATGTAAATTGAGATTCAATTTCAAAATTGTTGAGTAAGTAAAACAACATTAGCATGGAGGTTGGAGGCAACGGAGGAAGGAGGTTGATTAGCGACCTCTCGACAGACACCATCGACAAGGCCATGGTACTGATTTGGTGGCCATGTTTTTTCAGTTGTGTGATGAGTGTTTGCTTTCAGTGTGCAATTGTGAAAATAAGAACAAATTATTGTTCAATTGTAATGTATAAAATTCTTGAATGTAACCCCTGATGTAATGAAATAGGTGAACAAAAGCACCATAGTAAGACAATTCATGGATCTTGAAAAGGTTTGTGGGAGATCCAGAAAACCACATGAGGTGGACAGGGGATGGATCTGTTACACGTCAAGGTTTGTGGTAAACTTGTAAAACCATAGAAGATTGAGCATTGCTCCCTTCATTAGTATCAAAGTCATGAGTCACAGAGTTTGACATGCTCCATAGAGGAGAGCATATTGCAGATAAGAGTGTGTATGTTTTTCCCATGTTCATGCTAAGGGGGTGAATGTTAGGAATAATATTAGATATTGTGAACGTTATTATGAGTGTGGAAATAAATAATAGTGTAATGTAATACAACTATTTATGAGTTGTTAACTCATGTAAATAGTTGTAATTAGATAAGGTTTGTTGTGAGAGAATAATGGGATTGAGAGTTTGAGTGAGATATTGTGGGGATTAGGAGAGATATGTGGGATGAGTGTTGACTCCTAGAATCAAGGAGATCAAACTCTATATATGTAATCTTCCTCTATGTATTTGATATCCCGGATGAATCAATAATGATGTGTTGTTTTTAATTATTCTGGTGTTATTTCTTATTAAAACTCCTGCCTTTTATATCAAATATTACATTTAATATTTCATAATTGTTCCAAGTTTTGGAATGCTTTTCAGTTGAGGGCTATCTTTAGGCTGCAGTATGGCGACCTTTATTCACATCTGCTACATGTCTTGCCACTTGAAGCTTGCTGTTTGTTGTCATCATCTTTCCCTCGCTCCGACAGGTTGTCAGTGGCTTTTACCTTTTTTCCGAGCTTCTTCTTGTTCTCTGTTATGTTGCTTTCTATAGCTAAATAGACTAGGAAGGGGCAGAAGATACGTGGTGAAGCTCAGAAGTTGGGGATGAGGTGGAAGTTGGCGAGGAAACAAGGCTTCGACAAACTGGAGGAGGCTTGTAATCACAGAATTCCAATGACAACATAATACATTCAAGTAGTGTTTTATGCTTCTTCAATGTGTGTGGTGCATTTTATTTTTGGTGTCATTTGAGAAGAGAAGTTAAATGTGGAGGATAAATAATCTTGAAGAGATTAGGCTCTGTTTAGAATGATAATTGCTGAAAGAAACTATGATGAGGCTACCGGTACACATAATTCCATCTTCCTTGCTGTGAAGAACTGCAGAAAACAGACAACGAAAGCATTTCTAAACTTATTGGTAAGCAAATTCTGCCTTAATTCCAGGGTTTTGGATTCCAAACTGAATTCAGTGCTGTTTATATATAATAATATCTTGCCTCGGGGTTGGGCGCTTCATCTAGCAAAGGTTTTAATGTGGATCCTTCTCCTACCCCTGATCCCTTTACGTCTCCTCCCTGCCAAACCCATATGGCAGAAAAAGCTGCTTTCACTCCTGTTTCCAAAACCGACTCTTCTGCTGCTCTTGAGCCCCTTAACCACCTGTACCGTGCTAGTTTGCTAGCCTTACCTGTCGATACCCCCCTTTCAGCATTTAGTAACGGAGGCATAAAATTCCTAGCAGATGCCCATAATCGAGTTGATATAGATAATGGTGCAAGGTTCTCAGTTCCTATCTTTAAGTCGGCTGCCCTCAAATTCCTTGCCCTTCAAGGATTATGCATGACCCAGAGTTGTGTCATTCCGAAGAAAACAGTTATTATACTCACAATTAGCCTAAGGAATTTGTCTTTGTTCAAGATCACTGATATGATGGGGCTGCTGGAAAAAAATCTCCCGAAGGATGTTACTGTCAAGGACTTTGATCATATCAATACGTAGTCTTTTAAGAAGTTGGATTTTAGATGTTGGTTTCGTTCCTTGTGAAACTCTGCAAACTTTAATTTTTGCGGTTGGACTCTTTGTTATATAGATGTTAGTAGTTTTTGTTGCATGCTGGTTTGGTGGAGCTGGACGTCGTAATTTTCCAGCTCCCCATGTTTCTCCTTCCACCTCAGCTGGGCACTGTAATTTTCCACCCTGTGGTGGTGTCTGTGCTGCTACTTCTTTTTGGGGTGAGGGTTCCTTCTCCCTCGTTTAATATATCAATTAAAAAAATAAAAAAATAAAAAAACTCACCATTTTTTTAATTCCCAAAGCTAACTGCAAATCATCACATTTTTCTTAATTCCCAAACCTAGCCACAAATCACAAAGTCCAGAAACCACCCATGTCTCTTCTAATGCCACTGATTAATTCTTCTCCATCATAGTTACCAGATCCGACTGGATCTGGATTTTCAGCCAGCCCGGATAAATTCGCTCCGGGCTGGCCCTGTTTTTAATCCCAAAAAACCAGTTTTTTTGCAATAAGAACTCTCCCAATGCCCGCACAAATTATTAAATATCAAATGTATTAACATTTTATATTACGTTATTAATGTTTTTCTCTGTATTTGTCAATTTTTTGTTTCTTTTTAAATTATGCTCATATATATATATATATATATATTCAGCATCAATTTTTCCGAACTTTTTAAAGAGTTCTGGATTTTTGGATTTTTTTGTCCTCCCGAACAGATTCGGATTTCTGGACGCTGTAACTATGCCCTCCATTACTGTTTTTTATAATTTTGTTGTTAGGTTTAAAACCATCTACTCACACTTTTATTAACATTTATCATATCTCCGCTTCTTAGGTTCTCCTACCCCCCCCCCCCCCCCCCCCCCCCCCAATTCGCTACCTAGTCACAAACAATTTTTAGTTCCCGAACCTAGCCTCTCTAATATCCACATTCAACATTCCCCCTCCCCGCACAAGCCCAATTATATTATCATTAGGCTCCTAGTTCCCTTTCCAATCCCCACGGCCCTGCTCGTATACTTTGTTTAATTTTCAAAATCTTCATGTGTCTCAATCCACCCCATTATTACTCACCTGTCCAACCACATGAATAAAAAACAATCAATTTTTTTAACTATCTCTCAAAAATCAAATGCCACAATAGGGTAAAGCAATTCCAAGTTAATATTTCTATGCTAAAGCCCATCTGTCATACCTTTAACACTATATTTTGGCATTGATCCTTATGAATTAATGATGTCATAGTCATGGGAAGATAAAGCAAGAAGAGGATTTTGAAAATCCTTGTACATGATTATGTGTCTTTATCATTCTCATGACCCTTGACCCATTCCATGCAGCTTAGAACGCACGTCATATTGACAACAACTTTTACATCTCTAAGGCGGTTCATCAACCTATTCTGAACATACGTTCAACCATAGTTCGCATATTCGTATTCGACAAACCCAAAAAAAATTGACTCGACAAGACTCGGCGAATATTCAGCAAACCCAAAAAAATTTGACTTGACAAGACTCAACGAATATTCAACAACTTAAAACATTCGCAAATTTCTTTAAAAAACATAAATTTTATGCAAAATATAGCTACAAAATGTATCATACGAGTCTATAAAATGTTGGAGAAGTGTTTTCTATTAGATTTGAATACAAATACAATACAAAATCGCATCATCATGCGAATATAACAGCTGGTTGATAAGTGCTATGAATTTATGATGATTGTCATTGAAAATTATCATCATAAATTTCATATGTATGCAAGTTACAATATACAATAAGTTACATTTTCCTCTTCCCCGTTCTAGAGAAATATTGGGGAGAGGGTCTATTGCCTCTACTAGTCCCCACACTCAGTTGCGTCTCCTCACTCCTCCTAGAACGCTGTGACTTTGGCTCCAACCTGGTAGTAGATGGTGGTGGGTCCTCTGTTGCATGTTCAAGATCACCTCTAAAGATGTCATCCAATCCAATATCTCCTGCTAGTGCTTCTCCCTCCATAGCTTCCCTCTCGAAAGAAGCAATCTCATCCTCTGTGAACGCAAGGATTTCTTCTTCTTACTCAATCCACTTGTATGGATCTATCTCATCCAAATCAATAAGCTCCTTTGATGTGGCCTCCACTTTTCTTGTCTGAAGCTAGAGATTGTATTGCACAAAAACCAAGTCATTGAGCCGTTTTTGAGTCAACTTGTTGCGCTTCTTCGTGTGAATGGCCTCGAACAAACTCCTGTTGCGTTCACATCTGGAAGTGCTACAAGGTTGAGATAGAATTATGAGGGCTAGCTTTTGAAGATGCGTGGTATTTCCTCCCCAATCCTCCCACCAAGAACCTACAAACAATATAATCAAAAGTTTATAAGTAATTAATAAAATCAAATTTGTAACTAGTAACACATAAGTAACTTAGCAAACATTCTAATTTTTATAACTTGGTGAATTCGTGGTTCTCCCTCGGATAGCTAACCCTGAAGAAAAGAGCCTCCCCCTAACATGTTTGTAATTTTGCAGGTCTAAAATAATGAGATCCCTCGTCTCAACATCTGGTATCATCCTCTCAATACATGTCGAAAGGCCCTCTATAACCTCTCTGTTCACATCTATGAAGCCATCGGAGAAGAAAAACTTGGGGTTGAGGTAATACCCTGCTACATGAATAGGTTGGTGGAGTTGATTGTTCCACCTGCGATCAATTATCTCCCAAAAGGGACCATATCTGGCGATATCCCCCCTATAATAGTTTTGGATAGCCTCTTTGGCCATATCCATGGCCTCATAAATGTACCCCATAGGATTTTGCTCCCCATCAACCAAACATGCAAAACCCTCACCAACCGCTTTGACACCTACACACAAATTAAAATGTAAGGTTACAAACTTACAAATAAAGTAAATAAATAAACAATATATTTATAATTTAACAAATTAAAATAAAGGAATCAACTTAAAATATAAATCGAAGTTTGAAATTACCTTGACGATCTCTATAATAACTCTCTTTGCAAAGATATCATCAAAAACTATCTTTGCCATTAACTTTCTTTGAATATTCTGAGTCTAGCCATGCTTGACTCACAAACATTTGCTTCAATGATGTCAACTAGAAATACTTTACGACGTCAAGAAGTTAGTTGCAAACCTTGTGACACTGGCTCGCACAAGCTCTCTCCCCTTTGTGTGTTCTCTCATCAAGCTCAGAACCAAAGGGTGATTATATATGTATTTCGTTATGTTTCTTGCTTCTACAACCGGCCTTGCCCAATCAATTTTGCCTATGTCCTCCAAAAGAAGGTCAAGACAATGAGCCACACAAGGAGTTCAAAAGAGTGATGGATGTCTTTCCTGTAGTCGTCTCTCAGCCGCCTCATATTCTGCTAACATTAGTCTGTGACAACTTGCACCACATTTTGTGTACCTACCTCTAATACAACCTTCTCCTACATAAGACTCAAATTCTCTGCATTTTTAACTATGTTAGAGGCATTAATAGACTTCAAAAACATCATCTCACCATTTGAAGCTGCTAAAAAATTAATGAGGGTGCGCTTCTTTCCATCCGTCGACCCATTTGAAAGAATGGTGCATCCGTATTTCTGCCATTTTTTCTTTTGATTTTCTAGAATTGCAATTGCATCTGCAACTGCAACTGCACCCTTGAGCAATTTCCCACTCAAGTCTTTTGGAGAGGGTGCCTTGTACCCTTTCCTTGCAACTGTCAATGTTGTCACCAAGTACTCCTAGCTCGGGCTCTATGCCACATTTAATGGAAAGTTGTTGTAGTACCCAGAAATGTCGCACCACGCTTAATCCGCCTCAGCCTGTATGTCATTGTTCCAAGTTCTACCTATGCAACACAATGCACATTTAAAAAATTAAAAAAACGTAAGCTTAATTAAATTCTAAAAAAACGTATCTGAATAACCATATTTAACCATAATTTAATAAAAAAAACATACCTTCGGTTCCAAATGACCATTAAAAATCTAAAATGATTCGCAATTAAATTGAATGCATTTAAAATTACAAAACATATTCGAAGAATTGAATACAATACGAATATATAAAATTTAAATAATTTTGAACGAATTTGCGTAAAAAAAACATACCTCTATCTACAAATGACTATTAAAAATTTAAAAACATTCTCTTTTAAATTAGATGTATTTGAAATTACATTATACATATATATAAAACTTAAATAATATAAACCAAATTTGCAAAAACTTGAAAGAATTTAAAAAGAAGACCTTACCTCCAAATGCAATTCTCCAAATTTCCTCTTCGCATTCGCTCAAAAATCCGTTCAACACATACAATGCAAGTTCAAATGGTTGTGTGAATGAAAATGAATTGCTTTGGTGTATTATAAAGAAAAAAAAAACGCGGTGTTTTGAGTGTTTTTGACATCTGTTCCGCTGTATGGTGAGTATTAAGCACGGACTCACCGAGTATTGGCAAATATTCACCGAATATTCTCGGCGAATATTCACCAATACTTGGCGAGTCCCTTCGGCGAGTTTTTTGAGCGAATATTTGTTTCAAAATTTTTTGGGCGAGTACTTGCTGAGTATGCTAACTATGCAGTCAGCCATGCATGCCATTTTAAATGATGAGACCAATGCCTTCTGGTAGAAGGGCAAATATAAAAATCAGCAGCTACAGATTTGAAAAAATGAGAAGTTTCACTGGTAAAAGGTCTACAAAAATGAAGAGTGATAAATCTTGCTGGCATTTGTATTGAGGGTGAGAAATCATTATGGCTCCAGTGATTTCAACCAACCCAGAAATCACTCAAATTAATGCGTTTTGGCTGATATCTTCATTCTGTACATCAATGTTCGCCAGAGTATATACCACAGCAAAGAGCAGCTAATAAATGCTTAACCCTTACGCATATACCAACCCAAATACTTGATGTCAGATGCATTGGATGTAAGTGTTTTGAGGGCGGAGGGAGAAGAGGATAGATCATCAATGAAGACCTTGCATCCAGGCAAATATCACAAACAAATAGCATCCCACACAAAATGCAGATTGAAAGTACACTGAAAACTATGTTGCACCAGTACTCCCCCCCATCCTCCTTCCCACCGAACATGTATTGGTATGTGCTGGGTACGGTGCGGATACAACCCAGGTATGTCTTGGGTATGTTCGGGTTTCAATGCTGCAGTTATAAAATATATATATTTTTGTTGACTCGGTCAATAAAACCCTAGAAACTCATAAATTAATTAAAAAATCAAACCCTAAAGCCTCTAAAACCTATAAAAAGCACTCAAGTATTACCTAAACACAAACAATTCATTGTTGGTTTTTGTAAGTGTAAGAGTAAAGTGCCAAAGACGAATTGAGGAGACAACCATTGCAAGGAGGACGAGATTTGAGGCTGCCATATTTCAGTGTTGCAGTTGTAAAATAATTAATTTTTTTTGTTGACTCGGTTAATGCAAACCATAAAAACTCATAAATTAAATAAAAAATCTAACCCTTAGCCCTCTAAAACCTATAAAAAACACTCTAGCATTACCAAAAACACAAACAATTCATTGTTGGTTTTTGCAAGTGTAAGAGCAAAGTGCTTAATAAGAATTGAGGAGACAACCATTGCAAGGAGAACGTGATTGGAGGCTGCAATTGCTTGCAAGGAGGACGAGATTGGAGGTTGCCATTGCTTCCAAGGAGAAAGCTATACTAAAAGTGAAGCTTGTGGGAGTGGCATGCAGGAATTTGATTTTGAGGAAAATCTAGATGATATATTCTAGATTATTTGTATTCATATTGAGATGATATTTATATATCTAATATCATATGTATGGCAGCCACATTGATCAATGAAAATGTAAAATCTATAAGCATATTGAATGTTTTGAACCATATGATCCTACTGTGTCTTTAAAGTTTTTTATTTCTTCTGGACTAAACATATATATATATATATATATATCCGTATATCATATAGTATGGCATGGCTGAACGCTGCTTCTTTCTGGATTATGCTCTCAAAGGCTTACTTTGCTCATTCAAAACTGATATATACTGAAGCTCCTGGTCTTTCTTATAGTTAGTGCCGGTAGCCTCAGGTTCCCGCTACGCACCATTTTTGGTCTATGTTGCTAGGATACGGGTATGGGTTTCATACACAGATACGCCGATTTTCAAAAGCCCCTGGTTTAGCCTTGCAGCCTTAACAAGCAGTCTCAGGACAGAGGAAATGGAATGCCCGAGTGTAGGAATGAACAACCATCACATCACTTTGCATGACGAAGAAGCTCCCATGGTATCATTGTGCCCTCCATGCCTCTCAGGTAACTAGGGCCTTCCAGAACCTGCAAGTTCAAGAACCTGGGATTCATTTAGCTTGTGCCATTATGCAGGGACAAGGTAATGCCTTTGGCCTTCCCTTTGCAAATATTATTTGAGGGAATCTGCCCTCATTACATCCTCAGATGCATCTCTTTTGGATTTATTCTCTTGTTGACTTCTGTCCCAAATGATGAGGCTTTTATCCCCTTCGTCCGTTATGCTATCACTTCTCAACCAGATTTAATATGCATCAAGCAGCTCCTCAAGAACCAGCATGGACTAAAACAAAATGAACCAGGGTCTTCTACATGTCCAATCGACCACTGCTTCATCTCTGGACCACGACTGACAACCAAGCTATTAATACTGTAACAGGTAGCTTTCAAGAGTCGAGAAAAAATATTGCAGGTAAGGGGATTTCGAATTCCTTTCATTGAAACTGCATAGCCCACTTGGTAACTTGCATCAATATCTGAGAGGAATGCATTATTTATCTGTCTAACAACCAGCATCTTAAGGGAAAAAAGGATTGAACTCCTGGAAAACTCCAACCTTGATTGCTATCCCAAAATAAGGGGGGCTGAAATGAGGCGAGATCATGGCTGGGTATCCAAATCCTAAAGAGCATGTTGGCGAAGCCGAGAGCTTACTCAGTGCAACTATATAAGGTGGTGACTGGTCTGTTCTGAATCTTCTGATATACAGGCCACAGGCTACCAGCTGGCCCCAATTGGCTGTACCACACCGAGACTAAATTGAAGACTCACTCAAACAAAGGAAGGACGGGGTCCGTATGGGAGAACTTATGTAGTAATCCAGTGAGATATGGTCCTGTTCTCCTCCTTCAAAACCCATGGACCAGATGTTGTCATGCAAGGCAGTGGGTATGGTTTGTTTAGCTGCTTACTTGGAGCGACTTGGTTTTTGTATATACCATGTTCTTTTGTGTTTACTTTTTTAGTCGTAGATATTTATGAAATGTATGACGATAAGGGTACCACGCTGATTGACAATCCAGGTGGGTTTTGAGGGTTGCTTTACAATGGAACAGACTTAATATATCCTCTACGTCATGGGTCTTCATATTTTCCATGGGCCTTAAAAGCTCTGCATGTAGTACGATGCAGGCTGTCTGTGTCATATCTATGCAGACACCTGATTTCGTAACCCATCTTTTTCCTGTATAATATAATTTATTGAACTAAAAAAAAACGGATACATTTAAAATTACGAGGATAACTGTAACAAATAATAATGCCTATGACGAGGATAATGGAAAAGAAATTGGATCCAGGCATAATTTGATTGTTGAACACCCACAAGCACAGGCTCATGTCCATGCATGGACACATACACACAGAGTTAAGACTTCATTTTGCTCAAATAAATATATAATGCTCCAGATGTCGAACTCTGTGAAATGTGTGTGCATATTAAATTTTTAAGTTACTGAAACACCATCCCTAGGGCACCTGGTATGGGTACGGCCTGGATATGCACCCAGAAATTGCCAGGGTACGACCGGGCAATTCTAGTTGCGGCTGGGTACATCTGCAGACGTACCCAGCCATACCTTGGCCATATCCAGGGCGTTTCCAGGTCTAAAACAGTTTTTTAATTTTAATTTATTTTTTTATTTTTTAAAAATTGAATATATCATTACAGCAGAAATTATAGTTTTTGCAGCAGCATTATTCTACGGAAGGTACCAAATACAAGCCTTCAAAAACAAGGACAAAAATAGCATGTATGAGATAAATCATAAATGTAATAAACACCTCGACCCGAAGTAGGGATGATACTTGTGCCCGGGTTCAATGAAATTATGAGTAGTTTGTTGTGAACTTGTGGTTATTTAGCATGTTTTGTTAATGTGGCCAATTCCTACTTATTAGGCTGGAATTTATATATGTTATAATATTTCTCTATGTAGCCAGGAAATGCCTAAGGGGCCCACGTTTCTGCCTGGAAATGTTTCGGAAACGCGAAACGGGTACGAAACGTGTTCGAAACGTTTCCCAAAATTTTTGTTTTTTGCTATAATTCAGTTTTTTTTTTTAGGAAAATCTGGATGACTATATTCTAGATATCTATCATTATTTTCATTTTGTAACCATGTTGAATGATGAACGACTCTTTAGAAGTTCAAATTTCAATGAATACAAAATAGTTTTGAGTGCTTTATCAATTATCTCTTATGGTATATGTATATATATAATATATATATCATATATATATATTATATGATATATTGTAAGTATAGGGACGTTTCGTATCCAATGATGAGTTATGACTCTTTAGAAGTTCAAATTTCAATGAATAGGGCCCCCCAAGCCTGGAAACGTACCAGGTACTGGTAATATTTTGAGTGCTTTATCAATTATCTCTTATAGTCTACAAATTTACAATTATAAAATGAGTATTTGCCATTTTATATATATATATATATATATATATATATATATTTTATTTTTTTAATAATATATTGTACGGACGTTTCCATCGACGTTTCGTATCCAAGGTTTTTTGAAAATTGCCGTTTCCGCATTTCGTACCCGTTTCCGTTTCCGTTTCCGTTTGTTGGCAACATAGATATTTCTATATATTTTGTCATCTGTGTCCAACATCGTATCCAGGGTCTTTTCTTTTGCCGTATCCATGTATAGGATACTTCATATCCTCACCCGTATCCAAAACATATCAGCAACTTTGATATTATTTGCAGGAAACTTGTGACCCCACTAAGTGCTGGTGCATTGAGAATGTTAGTTGTGTTAAATTTCTTATATCATGCATTTTGTTTTGCAGGAAGGCTTTATTGATGATGTACTCTGGTTATTTTATAACGCAACGTATTTAGTGAAAAAAGCAAGGCTGCTCACTGGAGATAAATATCCAGAAATTAAGCAGAATATAAGGAAAGGGAAGATCAAGCGTAGACGGAAACAATTGGAGCAAAATAAGGAAATATTAAAGTTATGGAGGCAATACTATGAGAAGGAAAAGGACAACATTGACGAATCCGAATTTTACAATGACATGGATTATTATAATAGAGTTGTTTGAGAAATGTTATCAAATGACATGGATTGTAATAGAATTGCTTGAGAAAAGTTGGCCTTCTGTTCACATTTTGGAAAGGTATGTATAGAGATTTTTTCAGCATGCCATATATTTTGGCACTAACAGATTTCTTTTCCTTTTTTGCTATATGCACTATTGTATGGCATTTCCTCTATTTTGTGATAGCATGTTTTCAACTACAACATGCCATCTTGACATTTACAAATATTGCTGTCTTTTTTTTTATTGTGTTTTTTTGCACTATACTCTTATATCATTTATCTTTTTAAGACTTCAAGGGACTTTAATGATGCCTGTTTAATATTCCTTTCTTCTTTCTTTGGAAAATTACGAGTCTCCTACAGCCTCTTGGAATCCCCAATTCCATCCAATTAGCTTGCAACTGGTAAGTTTATCAAGTATGTAGGATTAGCAGGTATTGTGCCTTGACTGCGAGAAAACATCTCTGGCTTAGCTACCAGTTATATGGTAGATGCCCAAAATATGTAGAATGATTATCCTATGAACTCCCCTGACCCTCCTTGCACTTGGTCCCCGTTTTCATTAGATTAATGTTTTTCTTTAGGCAGAAGCTTGTTGTTTTGAACAGCATGTGCCTTATGGTTATTGCAAATGTACAATCAAATTTAAATGCATCTTCCACGGAGGCATAATTCTTCTTGATTTTTTTTCCCTTTACAGTATCTAACTTACTTCTAAAGGATGGCTTACTTAACTGGTCGTGTGTATCTATATTTGGAAATTAAATTGTCACTTTCTTTTGCATGAATTCTAACCTTACATAAATAAAAGTCCACAAAATGTGTAGAAAGCCCATAAAATGTGGCGCATTGTTCCAAAAAGATAACTAAATCTTGACACTTAAATTATGGAAGGGGAAAACTTATAATATGGCTGAACGTGTTTGATGGATGTATGATAAATGTATGGCTTCAAGTAAAGTCCATGATGAACCGGTAAGACATTGTTTTTTTGGGATGCAATTCCATTGTTTTGTAACAGAATTATGCATGAAATTCTGAGGACCAAATATTAAAAAATGATGGTAATAAGTTGAATAATAGATTGTTGTGTTAAATGTTACATTAACAACAAAAACTAAAACTAACAAGGAGGCTTTTACCGTAATAAGAATAAGAGAGATTTTTTTTGTTATGAAATGGTACAATTTAATGCGATGCTTGGATGGAAACAAAAAAATGTAAGTTAGCATGGGTATCCTAAATTTAACGGAGAGGGAACTAGAGCTAAAAAAATGCATTTTACGTATTTTTTAAGCTTCTCCTAGGGAGAGGGCCATAACCCAACAAAAAATATGAAACGAGGGTGGACTGTTAAGCAAATTTCTCAACAAACCCACAAATGAAAGTTCATGTTAATATGCTACATATGAACAAGGGGGGTAGTGGAAGGACATCAGTGAACTACCGCCTTTCCCATTTCCATCTTTCTGCCATGTTTTTCTCTACAAAAAATGGAAAAACTCTAATATTTGAAACTGTGAAAAAACAGTAAAGCATCTTTGAAAAATCCAATTTTATTGTGTAATGGAATTACGTGTGAAATTCTTATGACCAAATATTCTAAAATCAGGATAAAAAGTTGAATGATAAGTTGGTATGTTATATGTTACATTAACAAAAATTAACATGAAGTTTTGCTGAAGTGACCCTAACTTAAACAGGTTTTTGTTGTAATAAAACAAATGGAGAAAGATATTGTTATAAGATGGTACAAGGTAATGTAATGTTTAAATAGAAATATAAAACTAGAAGTTTGAATCGATATCATAAATTTGTTTTTAATTTTTAATTTTTAAAGCTTTATTTAGCTGAGGGGTCCCTAGTCCAACAACAAACATGAAATGTGGGTGGACTCTTAGCAAATTGTTCAACATACCCACCAATGAAATAACATTTTAACATGCTAGATATGAAAAAGGGGGTGAGAAGGACGTAAGTGAAGAATTGTCTTCCTCATGTGTCCCTTCTGAAATATTATTTTCTACTCCAAAAATTGGAACTTTGAAGCCTTGGAACGGAAATGTCAATTTGAGGATTATGGAAGAACATGCATCTGTGTGAGGTGGTGTTTTGAAAAATGTCCGAGTGTCGTGTTGCGCTTGTGCGTGTTGAAGTTTGTTCAAACACTTCAAATTAAAACAAAGTATTGCTAGTCTGTGTGTGCTTATGCTCATAAGTGTAGTTATGTCACATTCTTGGATCATATTTCATTCATGGCACATTCATACTAAATAAAAGGATACATAAGCAATTTTTACACGGATGCATCAAAATAGAAATTAGAGCATAACCCAAACTCAAAAGTCAAGCCATGACAAAGTACACATGGCCTTCACTAGTGGATGAAGTTATCCAAAAAAGCCTTAGCGTGAAAGATTCATCAATTTATAATTATTAGCTTCATGGTCCTCTAAAGACGGGTCGTAAGGACATTGATGAAGCTCTACCAAGGTAGCGGGGTAGAGTTGAATGCCAGATGCCTTGTGTATCTCCTTGTGTCCTTGCAACAACCCTTTGATCTAGTAGCATCACATGTGTATCAACTTATCCTGCACGAGTTCATGAATTTTGGCTAGTATGGATGTGAGAAGAGGCTTTATGCAATAGATGGTAATTGTGTGGTGGGCAACAAATTGCTCAATGGTGTGTATAGTTTTGATGAAGTGAGATACATTTGGGTGTGCGCAAGACTAGGGCGTATTAGGAGCACACGATAGAGTAATTGCTTAGAGGAAATGCCATTTTCGACAAAAGAAAAGAATGAGGATTAACCATTGGGGACACATGTCAGTCAAGGAAGCAAGTTGGTACATGTGCATATTGGATAAAGTGTTTGATAAATTTTCTCACAAGATCACAAGGACAAATCATCTTCAACTACAAGGATTGACGTGGCACAGGGAAGAAAACACCTGTATGTCGTGGTCGTTTGGAGCATTTAACAATCCAAATCAAATTTGAATAAGAGCGGGAACAAACAAGTGTAAGACATGTCAAGTCCATCATTGGAGGGATTTTTTTGATATTCTGAAGGACATTTGAAACTTTAAGGACCCCATCAAGAGAGAGCATAGTCAATTCCAAGGCAAACTAGTCAAGAGTAGGTCCATAGGGGAATGCACTTGTGTCTTTAAAAGGTCTAAAAGCTCCATAGTCCAACACCATTGTTGTACATGACGCAAAGGCTTGAAAATAAATAAAAATCCAGTGGTTATGTGAACCCGCAATGTGCTCTATCGTAGGATGTTTTGGTCGAGCTTTCCCACAAGAAAACCTGTCCATTATGCCCCTTGAATTAATTTTGTATTAAAGCAAGGCAACAACTCTAGGAGTAGAGTTGAGAAATTTGTGAAGATTGGTAGAGCATCAAACATGAGACAACTAATCGAAAGGTGAATATGCCACGAAGATGAGTTGATAATGGAGGTATAGTGAATGCAATAGTCATGGGTGTGATGGAATGAACCCACAAACGAATGAGGTTTTTAACATGCTAGATATGAAAAAGTGGGTGAGAAGGACGCAAGTGAAAATATTGAGTTCCTCATTTCTCCCTTTTGACATATTTTTTTCTACTTAAAAAGTTGGAACTTTGAAGCCTGTGAAGGGAAATGTCACTTTGAGGATTTTGGGAGAGCATGCACGTGTGTGACAAGGTGTTGTGAAAAATGCTTCAGTGTTGTGTTGTGCTTGTGCATGCCGATGTGTGCTTAGAGACTTCAAATTAAAACTAAGTATTGCTAATCTGTGTGTGCTTACGCTCATAAGTGTACTTATGTCACATTTTTGGATCATATTTCATTCATGGTGCATTTGTACATGACAAAGGGATATACAAGCAATTTTCACACGAGTGCATCAAAATGGAAAATAGGGCATAGCTAAACTTGAAAGTCAAGCCAAGGAAAATTACATAGAGCCTTCACTAGTGTACGAAGGAAAATATCCAAAAAACTTTAGCTTGTAAGATACATCAATTTATAATGATTACTTTCTCATGGTCCTGTAAAGACGCGTCATAGGAAAATTGATGAAGCTTTGTCAAGGTAGCACAATAGAGTTGAATGCTAGATGCCTTGTCCATCTTTTTATTTCCTTGCAATAACCCTTTGATGCAGGAGCATCATAGGTGCACCAACTTATTTTGTATGAGTTCTTGAATTTTGGCTTAGTATGGATGTGTGTAAAGGCTTTGTGCAGTAGATAGTAATCATGTTGTGAGTGACAAATTGGACAATGGTGTGTATAGTTTTGACAAAGCGAGACACATTTGGGTGTGCGCAAGGCCAGGGTGCAATAGGAGCACACAACAGAGTAATTGCTTAGAGGACATGTTAGAAGTGACAAAAGGAATGAAAGAGGATTAAGTATCAGGGACTTGTGATAGTCGCAAAAGCAAGTCGACACATGGGCTTATTGGACGAAGTACTTGACACATTATCTCACAGGATCACAAGGACAAATCATCCTCAACTACAATGATTAACATGTCACAAGCAAGAAAACGTCTAGATGACGTGTTAGCTCAAAGCATTTAATGATCCAATTTAAATTTGAATGAGAGTGGGAACAAACAAGTATAAATGCATGCCAAGTCCATCATTGGAGGAGTTTTTTAGGACATTATGAAGGACTTTTGAATTTTTTAGGAACCCAATAAGAGAGAGTAGAGTCAAAGCCATTGCAAACCATTCAAGAGTAGGTCCATAGGGAATTAAACCCGAGTCTATATAAGGTTTATAAGCTCCACATTCAAGCACCATTATTGCAGGTTCCACAAAGGTTTGAAAATAAATATAAATCCATTGGTTGTGTGAACCCACTGTGTGCTCTGTAGCAGAACGTTTTGGTTGGGCTTTCCCATAGGAAACTGTGTCCATTACACCTCCTACATTAATCTCGTATGAGAGCAAGGCAACAACTCTGGGAGGAGAGTTGAGAAATTCGTGAAGACTAGTAGAGCATCAAACACGAGGTAACTAGTTGAAAATTGAAAATGCCGCCAAGACAAGTTGTTAACGAAGATGTAACCAATGCAATAATAATGGGTGTGATGGAACAAGTCATGAATGGTCTTAGGGAGTGAAGTATAGACTAGATATCGTTGAAGAGAATCAATGAGAAAGACTTTGTGGCTCGAGATGCTCAAGGTGATGATGGAGTTGGAGGTGAAGAAAACAAGGAAGAAGAGGTTGTTGAAGCACCAATCTTAAGAGTTATCTCAAAAGAGGGTCAGGGACCAGGAAGAGCTGGTAGACTATATTACTAGCATGGAAGAATACTTTGAGTTTGAGGTGATTAATGAACCACAAAGAGTAAATTTAATACAAACTAAGTGGAAAGAACACACAACCTTATGGTGGAAAGTGATCCAAAATGAGCATCAAAGGAGAGGAAAGGATAAAATTTGGTGTTAGGATGGAATTGTGGCAAAGATGAAAGACAAGTTTATGCATGTAGACTATCAGATCAACTTGTTTAGGAAGTTGCAGAATCTAAGGCATAAGGAGATGTCAGTTAAATATCATACAAAAGAGTTATATCAAGTCACAATTCGTCGCAAGGTATGTTGATGGTTTGAGATTTGACATTCAGGAGGAGCTAAATCTCCTATGCATTTAGACAATTGAAGAAGCTTACCAATTGGCACTTAAGGTCAAAGAAAAATTTAGGCGCACAAAAGTGAAAACACAACCATGAAAGGAAGCCTAAATGTGCGCGGAAGAGGAGGTAATGGTTGTGGATATCTCAAACCATAAAAAGAGGAGCACAATAATGCACAAAAACATTAACAAGGAGGTTTGCAAGTAGGGACGCCATACCCATTGTAAGGACGTGAGATCTAGTTGTGGAAGGAGAAGAGGATTCTATGGAACATGTTTCAAGTGCAGACTGTAGGGAATTGTGCGTTTGAGTGTACTAACCTGCAAAGTGAGGTTACGTCCAGGCGCACAGAGGGAAGGACACACATGGCACAAGGAGATGCGAAGTCCGTAGTATCAACTGAACATTTTAAAGGGCCGAAGCATGGGGAAGCCTTGATGATGAGGAAGGTATTGGTGAAGATTGTGGAAAAGAAGGATGAGCTGACACAAAGGAAAAAATTGTTCAAAACAATATGCTACAATATGATTGTTGATAGTGGCAACATAAACAAATTTCTTTCTTGCAAAATGGTGAAAAAATTAGGAATAAAAAAGTTTGTGTATCCCAAACCTTATAAGGTGTCATGGTTGAAGAAGGGACACCAGGTATTGGTGATTGAGCAAAGTCTTTTCAAGTTCCAAATTGAGAACTATAGTGATGAAGTGTTGTGCGATGTGATGCTAATGGATGTTTGCCATCTATTGCTAGGGAGACCTTGGCAATATGACTGAAAAGCAATTCATCATGGGCACACAAATTTTATCAGCATAGAAAAGGATGGAAAGAAATTCAACTTGTTGCCTTTGAAAGATAAGGATGAAGGTGTCATGCATTGTGGAGTACACAAAAGAGTAATAGTTGTCTCAGGAAAATAATTCCTACAAGATGTGGAAGGTGAAGAGGCATGTTTTTATCTTGTGCCTAATGAAGTAAGCAATGAGTGCATAGAAAATGAAGAAGTATCAAAGGAAGTGTACAAACTATTAAATGCATTTGTGGATATAGTAACAAAAAAATTGCCATAAGGATTACCTCCAGTGCACAGTGTCAGTTATCAAATCGAATTGATAAAAGGGTTAAGTTTGCCAAATAAGGCACCACATAGGATGACTCCTAATGAGAATGCAGAGGTAAGGTGCCAAGTGCAAGAGTTGTTGGACAAAGGCTTAGTTAGAGAAAGCTTAAGCCTATTTGTGGTACCCACAATACTAGCACTAAAGAAAGGGGGAGAATGGCACATGTGTGTAGATTTAAGAGTGATCAACAAGATAACAATCAAGTAGAGATTCTTGTTGCCAATAATGGATGACTTAATTGATTGTGTTAGTGGTGCACGATACTTTATTAAGATTTACCTGAAGAGTGGTTACCATCAAATTCCCATAAGAGAAGGAGATGAGTGGAAATGACATTCAAAACCAAGGAAGGATCACATAAATGGTTGGTTATGCCATTCGGGTTGACTAATGCCCCAAACACCTTTATGAGGTTGATGAATGGAGTGATGAAGTCGTTTATTGTGAAATTTGTGATTATATACTTGGATGACATTCTAGTGTTTAAGAAGATAGTAACATGAGCTTTTGTGTAAGGTGATAGAATGCTTACAAGAGGGAAGGTTGCTGATAAATATAAAAAAGTGTAGCTTTATGCGTGAAGAGTTACTATACCTGGGTTTTTTGCTATCCCAAGAAGACATGCAAATGCACCCACATAAGGTATGTGCAATAATGGAGTGGCCTTCGCTAAGGAATTTGATCAAGGTGAGAAGTTTTCATGGACTCACGAGCTTCTATAGGAAGATAATGAAAAGTTTTAGCGGAGTGTGTATAACTATCATAAAAACCATAAGAGGAGATCACAAAGAATTTGTGTGGACAGAAGAAGTAGAGCACAACTTCCAAGATTTCAAGTGGAGCATTCTAACACAACCTTGTAAGTGTTTCCAAGTTTTGACAAGGTATTTGAAGTAGATTGTGATGCAAGTGGTACAACCATATGTGGGCTATTACGTAAAAAAGGAAGAATCGTAGCCTATTTCGGTAAGAAATTGAACGATGCCAAAATGAAATAGTCTATGACCAATAGAAGTTTTATGCTATTGTACATGCATTGAAGAAGTGTAGGCATTATATATCACCAAATGAATTTATTTTGTAGATGGATCACCAAGTGTTGTAGTTCATCAATAGTCAAGTAAAGTTGAATCAAAGACATGAAATTGGTAGAGTTTCTAGAAAGTTACTTGTTTGTGTTAAATAATCGAAGTGGGAAGTCAAACAAATTCACATATGCATTGAGCGGGAGGATTCTATTGATGAATGAAATGCACATAGAAGTTATGGGGTTTGACATGATTAAAGAGTTGTATGTGCAAGATGAGGACTTCAAGGATGCCTGAGAGACATGTGGAGAACCAACACATATAGATATGATTCCATGTTTTGATTATTTCATTCAATATGGAATGTTATTTAGAGGAGCACAATTGTGTTTTACCAACAAGTCAATGCACAAGATCCTAATAAAAGAGAAACATAGTGATGGCTTAGATTGCCACTTTAAAGGTGACAAAACATTAACGCAATTGGAAGAGCGTTGTTACTAGCCGAGGATGAGTGTAGATATGCAAAAATATGTAAAGGAGTGTAGAGTTTTCTAGTTGGCAAAAGGGCATCTTCAGAATACATGGTTATATCAACCATTACTTGTACCAAAGACACCATAAGAGAACATTGACATAGATTTTGTTCTTGGATTGTCACAAACAGAGAGAGGATGACTCCATATTCATGATACTCGATAGATTCTTGAAGATGTAATAATTTATTGTGTCTAAGAAGATGAGTGATGCTTTAAGCATCACAATTTGTTCTTCAAAGAGATTGTGTGGTTACATGGTTGCCATTGAGCATAGTATCTAATAGGGATACAAAGTTTTTAGGTCATTTTTGGTGAAATTTATAGAAGAATATGGAAACAAGGCTGAATTTCAGCTTGACATTTCACCCACAGATGTACAAACAAACAAAGGCGGCAACTAAAAGTTTGGGCAATTTATTGTGTAGTTTGGTGGTAGATGAGCCAAAGCAGTGGGATATGGTATTAACGCAACTGGAGTTTTCCTTTAACGATTTTGCCAATAGAAGCACATGAAAGACTACATTTTAAATTGTCTATAGAAATATTCGAAGAGGAGTCATCAAATTGTGAGAAGTGGTGAATCACAAGATTGCAAAAATACAAAACTATTCAAAGTATATGCATGAGTTACATGAAGATGTGTGCAACTAAGTAATTCGAAGTTGAATATCAATTGCTAACACATTTGCGCAAAGGAATATTTCCACGAGGAATGTATAACAAGCTCAAGTTGAAGAAGATTGGGCCATGTAAGGTTTTGCGGAAAATGGGCTCCAATGCCTATCAAATTGGGTTACCCAAGCTATTGGATATCTCATCAATATTCAATGTTGTTGATTTATATGAGTATCATGAGAAATAAAAGGAGTGTTCAAAAGGAACAAGAGTGCACAAAAAGAATAATAGACGATGACGTGAAAGGAGTGCGAGAAGCAATTTATTGGAGGACGTAGATACCAGAGAATGGAAGAGGAGGTTGAGACCATATTGGAATCAAGTATAGTGAATAAAACACATGGGAAATAGTAGAAATAATACTTGGTAAAGTGGAGAAATAACACAAGAGAAGACACAACGTGAATGAGTTCCACGAAACTAGGTCGTCTAGGCCATACTCTTAAGGACCCTAACTTGTGAGACGAAGGTCACCTTTTTTCAACATGGAGTGTTTGATATAGGAGCATCATGGACACATCAACTTATCCTACGCGAGTTCTTGAATTTTGATTAAGTATGGATGTTAACAAAGGATTTGTGTAGTAGATAGTAATTGTGCAGTGAGTAACAAATTGTGCAATGGTGTGCAACGTTTTGACAAAGCAAAATGCATTTGGGTGTGTGTAGGACTAGAGCGTAATAGGAACACATGATAGATTAAATGATTAGATAAAATGTTAGAAGTGACAAAAGGAATACATGAAGATTAACTACTAGGGTGTGAGGATCTTTCTGCATAGATTTACGAACTATAGAAAATAAATGAACATTGAAATGAAATTTGGGAAATAACTCAAAACACCTTTAGATCGCAAGCCACTATGAGGGGGAAAACTCTTTTAAGCAAGCTCAATAAAATAATATTCGTGGATGCCTTCATTGGGCCTCAACACTTACTTGTATACTAAGTATATTCTAACAACTAATACTTCCCATGCATGTGGGATAATTCAAATATGCTCAAGGGATGACTTAGCGACTAATATGCTAATAATGCAAAGAGAAGGGTAGGACATGAGTTCCTAACATCCCCTCCCCCTTAAAAAAGCTTTGTCCCAAAGCTTCAGATGTGGGAATTTTCTATGAATCTCCAAGAGTGGTTCCTATCTTGCATCTTTTGGTTGCATGTCGTGCCACTGGATTAAGACTTCTGTGGTTGAACGGGAACAAAGTTGGCAAGTGTTCTTGTCCATGATTGTTTCCGATTTAAGTAGGATGGAGCCTTCATTATCAAGTTCTTATAAAACTGTTTCTACTTTGATGTTAGTTCCAATAAATTTCTTCAAACATGAGACATAAAAGACTGGGTGAATCTCGGGAGGAGGGTGGAAGCTCCAATTCATAAGAAACAAACCCAATATTCTGGAGAACCTTATATGACTAGTACAAATTCAAAGAAAACTTATGATGCCCTGTTAGTTTTAGGGATGATTTCTTGTATGACTATAGATGAATAAAAACCATATTTCCTGGTTGAAAGGTGCGCTCGAAGCGGTGCTGGTCATGTTGTTACTTCATTCAATTTTTCACCATATGGAGATTATCCACTAGGTACTGACAATCTAATCCTGGTTTTAGAGATTGGTGTCAACTGCTTGAACTGATGAATTGCCAGGGGTATATGGGAGAAGCGTTGGTAGTGCTTGACCATAAACAAATTCATATGGAATCGTCTTAGTAGAAGTGTGGTGTGATTTATTGTACCACCATTCTGCTAGGGGGAGCCACTTTTCTCATTGGTGTTGTTGTTTCAAAGAAGAGCAATTTTTTTTTCCAAACATTTATTGACAATTTTTGTCTGACCATATGTTTACGGGCGATACCCAAAGCTCATCTTCAGTTGTGTGCCTGTATCTTGGAATAACTTTGTCCAAACATGGCTGGTGAAAGTTTTGTCACAATTGAAGACAATTGAAGAAGGGATGCCATGAGGGTAGAAGATCTGATCCAAGAAAACTTATGTGACCATGAAGGTTGTATATGGATGGCTGAGGGCACAAAATGACTATATTTGGAGAGGCGGTCTACCACGACCAAGATCACTATTTTTCCTCTAAATTTAGGGAGCCCCACAATGAAATCCATAGAAATATCTATTTAGATCCTAGTACAATTGGGCAAAGGCTCAAACAAACCATGAATCAACGATGTCTCACCTTTGTTGCATTGGCAGGTATCACATTCACCCACCATCTATTTAATTTATCCTTTCATTCACTTCCAAAAGAAGTTTCGACGTGCCTGCTCATATGTTTTAAGAAATCTTAACTGCCCTGCCGAGGGAGAAACATGGATTTCATAGAATATGACCTGATGAAGGTATATGATATGGGGAAGCACCAGCCAACCCTTGTATCACAGAGAAGCACCATCCCATGAATAATGTGGTATTGTAGAGGGATTAGTGGCCAATTGTTGAATGAGGGGTTCTAAGATGGGATTATTTGCATACCCTTGTTGTATAGATTCCAACCAGTTTGGAATGGGCATGTGGATGTCAAAAAAGAAAGCTTATTCCTCTAATGTGCGTGAGAGAACATCAACCACGAAATTGTCTTTACCCTTCTTGTAAGTGATCTTATAATCATAGCTCATGAGTATATTGACGCATTTATGTTGTGCTGGTGATGAGACCCGTTGTTCCAGGAAATATTTCAAACTCTGGTGATCAG